>VZUI01051443.1:0-356929 GCA_013401135.1 Cettia cetti
CGGAGCCCCGCGGGGCCGGGCCGGCCCGCGGGGTGCGCGGGGTCCGCGCCGCCGGCGCAGCGCTTCCGCTCGCCTCCCGAGCCCCGCGCTGGCCCTGCCGCTGGAGCTTGGAGAGGGGAGCTTGTGCGGTAGGCAGGGACAATGGAGGAAAATGAGAGCCAGAAACTTGAGCTATGCCTGGCTTGCCCAACAGACAGCAGGCAGACGAGGGGTAAGTAAGCGGCGATAAAAGTGAGGCAAAGATGGAGTTACGTTAAGCATGTCCCTCGTTGCTGCTTTTTATATATAACTGAGGGCAGAATGCATGGAAAAAAAATAGCTTTTTTTTTTCTTGTACTAATGGCTCTGCTATGCACATTTCCCTAATATTGGAACTTTGTGAGTTTAACTTTCTCTCTGGAGAGATTTCTGTGTGCGCCCTCCGTAGCCGGGAGCACGCTGCATGGCTGTCACGGATGCGGGATCCTGCCGGTGCGGAGGCTGAGGTGGGGAAAGCGTGTCCGCTACCCTTTAAATGCTCTGCCAGCCTCAGCTATGGCAGAGAAATAACTCTTCCTTCGTAAAAGTGGGTTTGAGGTCGTCCTTACCTCGGGGTGTCTGTTAAAAGAGAGAGATCCACGGCAGATAGTGACAGGGTTAGTTTACTTTGAGTGAAACCACTGGGGTTTGTTTTGGAGCGAAGCCAGGACTGTCTAAGCGGGGTTTCCACGGCGGCTCTGCCGCTGTGCATTCATACATTCACTGCTGCACTATCTATTTCCTATAAAGTGAACGAAAACTATTTCCTGGAGAATTCTACATGGGTCATTCCACGTGAAACAGAACATTCAGGTAGCCTGACAAACACCTAATCTAATCTATATCTATAACAGTGTTTGTGGAGCACCTGTGAACATTTCCATTTCCTGCATAGTGTATTCCTCAAAGGTATTTCAGGAAAACTTGTGTTACTGTGCTTTTGTGAAACAAATAGTGGTTTAAATAGTGGTTTAAAAATATCACACAAGTTTATGAGCATGCAATGCCAACAAATAATGTATTAACCATTTAGGAGGGAAAAAACCTCCTATTCCTTTTTTTTTTTTTTTTTTTTTTAATTGGGTGTTCGTTAATTAGTTGATGTTCTTTTGATTTACTTTTTAAGTAAAATTACTGAGCATTGCAAGTAACCTGTGTCTGCGTATGTTTATGTTTGGTGGGACGGAAATCTTCACTTCAAGAATGTGTCTGACTAGGAGAAAAAAAAGCCTTCAGTAACACATTTCTTCTGTAGGGGTTGGATGAAACTGCCTCAGATACATGTGGAGCTAGGGAAACAGAGGGCTGACCAGACTGATTCTATGGTTCCCAAAAATGTTGAGTGCTGAAAGCTCGTAACCAAATGTAGTAGTTTTGGTCCCTATCCAAAATTTACATTGGAAAGAGCTAATTGTAAAGACAGTGAAGTAAATTAGAACAATCCCAAATAATATAACATTTACTGCTAACATAAATGTAACAGAGGTTGGTTTGAATCATGCTGTTAATTCCATATTCTTTTTTAAAATGTTAGTATTGAATGGGGTTTGCTTCAAGGCTCAGTTTCACAGTATCAGTATGGGTCAGGTCCACACTTGTTCCTTTCTGAAATTATTCTGAAAATGTTCTTGTGTCACCTGGGTTGCAAAATAGACTATTAAAATCTTGATAGTATTTAAAGCAATGAAGCAAAGTAACTTTCCTGACCTTCGTAGACTTCATGGAGGGTGTGACTTTGAAGAATTACGTACCAGGACATATCAAAGGACTTTTTTATTTTTCTATTTTTTTTTTCTCTTCTAGCTCACAGCCATTAATCCATCATGATAATCTTGCTGCTAATCCTAGACATACTCCTCCTCTGCTGCAGACCTGGGTCTTTACTGTAGTAAAGGGTGATGTTGGTGATGTTAAGAAATCTTGAAACTTGTTTTTAGATCAGAGAAGCAAATCAAGCATAAGAGTTACTCATGCCTTTGGATAACCAAATTCCTCCCTGTCAATCAGCAAGCCTTGCTTTTAGTTGCCCTCTAGACTTGCTGCTTTATTGAACAGAAAGACCTTCAGCTTTTAGCTTCTGAAAATGAGGGAGGGAGAGAAGCTTATCTCACACCTGTCCGCTTTCTATTGCCTTCTCTTTGCCCCTTTCCCAAGGAGGGTACTTGAATAATTTATCCTTTTCCTACTCTTAGCACTCATCTGGGAACCATCACATGATGTTTCACACATTTCACAGTTATCTGTGGAGATTGATTTGCTAGGCCTATTATCTTCACTTGGAAGATACGGAAAGTTTACCCACAATGTTATTGAGCACTCCAAAATCCAGACGATCTCTCTCAGTTTTTCCTCCCTATTACACTGTGGCACAGAGAGCATCTGTAGACCTGATGTGTCTTGAGATCCACAGGGGAGTTTCAGCATCCCAGTCAGTGCTCAGCCCTGCCATTGAAGTCACTTATCCCTGTCCAGGAAGTGGTCCAAAACATTTTTTTCAGCAGTTAGTGAAGACCCATACTGAAACACAGCAGATTTTGGTTTGCAAAGAAAGTCTCTGTGTGATTTTGGTTTGCAGAGTTGCTGCTGTGTGCTCTAATGATGCAGGATCAGGATCTTGCTGAATGCCCAACTCAGCTTTCTGGCAAGATGAGAAATTAGTTTGCATAGTTTACATTCCTTTCTTTTCATTGGTATTTATGCAGTATTTTCCAAATATATGAACAAAAAATAAGAGAATTTGTTGATCTTTCTAATACAGTATAAGAAAAGTATATTATTTTTGATTCTTTTTCAAGGTTTCGCCTAATAACAAACAGTGGTAAAACACTTTACTTGATACGTCTCTTTATGTGCCAAATAATTAGCTCTTTCTTAAACTATTGAAATTACTAAAGTGCAGAGTAGGGAAAGACTTTGCATGTGAGAGATTTAGAACCCAAAATACACACTCATGAGTTTTGGGGTTTGCTTGTCAGCGTAGGTTTACCTGCCTTCTTGAGGGAAGTGCCTGCCATCACTTTAGTGATTGAAACTGCTGCTGTGACTGACTGTACTTTGAGGGCTCATATCAAATTGCTGCACTCAGTCACCCACGCACATGCTGACTCCCTCCAGCTCCAAGAAAATCCCTTAGTTTATGTCCATGCCTTTGTTCCAGCAGCCTAGGGGATATAACCTTTAGGCTCTTGGCACAACAAATTAAAGATGGTAAATTCCATCCAGCCCCAGCCCACCTAGTTTCCCTCCCATGTAAAATCCTTTGGCATGACTGTGCAGCTTTCAGAAACTGTTTTCACTGAGTATATCTGGAGTAGCCACACTGGCTTCTTGCAAGCAAAAGCTTTCCTGTTTGCTATTTTTCTCAAACAAGCTCAGTGTACCTGGTGGGTCATGCTCTGACTTTCCAATGAGCAGAGAGGACAGATGTTTCTTAATTGAATTGTGCTTGAAGAAGTTTGTACACGAAGGTGATGCTGCTGCTATGAAGGTTTAACCATGATTGTTCTGCTAAGAAGGTCTTAGAAGGTGCTGCAAAGATCACAGATGACATTTTGAATCTGTGTGAAGACTTCCCTATGAACCAAACTTGCTCACAAAGTTCTGTCCAGATCTGTGCTCAGCAAACCATGGTGTGACCTGCAGTCTGGGCCCCTGTGCCTGCATCTCCTTTCAGGACAGGTTTACATGGATGCAAGCAAGAGGACATTGTTGAAACTTTTGGAGCCCTTGAACAGTGTAGGGAGTTTACAGAAACGTGAAGGTTTTGAGGACTATCCAGGGCCAGGTTCTCCAGTGAACCCAAGGAAATTGGTTCACTATGTGACTTGGTGGGACATCCAGTAGTGGCTCCACGGATGGAGGATTTGCTTTATTACTAGGGTTTGATGTTCCATGGCATGTGGCACGCAATTGACAATGCACACCAGAAAGCTGAGAAATCCTTAGCATAAAATCCTGAGGCAAGTGGTGTGCCTACCACACAGAGTGTCAGAATGACTGACTGAACCATAAAAAGAAGCAAGTAGGTGCCTGTTTCCAAACAGCAGTGCTGTATAATGGCAGCACAGAGGCAAAACATTGTGGGGAGGACAAGGGGCTCTGAGACAAAAATTGTCATACAGAGAGAAATAAGGATTTATTCAAAACAGCTCAAAGAAGGAGCTCCCTGCTCCTGGGGTGGTGCTGGGAAGGGTTAATACTCAGTTAACTGAGTCTGAGTCTGTCTGGTAAAGATGAGGAAGGCCACATCAGACTTGGAGAGGCCTTTCAGTACTTCAAGTTTTTGTTAGGCTTTTTTTTTTCCTTTGCTGACAAAGGAGTGAGGGATTTTTTTCAAAGGTATTAGGTAACAAGGCTCCAGTCTACAATTTTTTGAGCACCAGGGGTTCATGTTACAGAGTTACCTGAAGATAAGCCAGCACTTACATACCCACAGTGTCTGCCTATCTCTTTACAAGTGTCATTGCGGTCTTTGGTCTTAAAGTAGATTTTAAAGTAGTAAAATTTATCTGAGGGGTTTTTTTCCCCATTTTTGTAGATCACACAGAACTTGCTTTTATTCTATTTCTTAAGAAATGGTTTATGGAAAAATGATGTAGAATTTTCCAGCCTGCTGTCCTGAGACGTATAAAATCCAAGGGAGATCCGTGAAATTTAAAACCAGACCACAGTCACAAATCAGGAAAAAGAGACTCCCAGACCCTCTTATTATTTCCTAGGTGTTTCAGAATATGTTGAAAACACACTGGAAAAAAAGATTAAAGATTAAAAATCTGCTCTGTCAAAGGAATTTTATCAGTTTGTATCCTTAAGGATACTAGTTATGGGGCCATTAAGGGTACTGGACCCTATTGAAGAAATCTGTTTCTTCTTGTAGAAAGCATGCTGTAGATTTAAAGGTCAGGGAATAAGGGCCCTGTCAGATCTTCTTTTCAAGTCCCATAGGTAAGTTGATATAAAAGGAACATCTACTTTAATGATACTCACTTTTCTGTGGGGCAATACTGCAATTGTGTGATAGAAGTAGATAAGTATGTGCATAGCTTATATAAGGGATTATTTCTGGGCCACTTATTATGATGTGTATATGCCTAATGATGCAGAACATAGCATTGTGCCCTGCCAGAGTTTTAAAAGGACCTAGCTTTCATATCAGTCGTTTTCCGTATTTTTGCTACTAATGTGAATGTTGGTGTTAAGTTTTTGTAACATCAACTATGTTTGTTTTTGGTTCTTGTTTCTTTTCAGACCAGGCCAAACCCAGTTTGCATGTAACATCACTAGACGATGCAGAATGTCTCCGATCTAAAGAGCTCCTTTCGACCCCGAGCAGTCACACTTCTTCTAATTCAAAGTCCACCCGCAACATCCCTCGAAGACATACAGTAGGTGGCCCTCGCAGTTCCAAAGAAATACTGGGAATGCAAACCTCAGAAATGGACAGGAAGAGAGAGGCTTTTCTTGAGCATCTGAAACAGAAATATCCCCACCATGCCACAGCAATAATGGGACACCAGGAGAGACTGAGAGATCAGGTAAGGAAGTCAAATTTGTATCATGTCTTTTGTTTAATAGTCCTTTTAACTCCTACAAAATTGAGTGTTACCTGGTTACAGAAGGTGAGAATGTAACAAAGTATGAAACAGATTTTTGGGATGTGGCCTGCGATTCAGATGTTGCCTTGAAATGCAAAGAAACAAAATTAATCTGTTCGATATTACCTTGGAATTGTTTGTTGAAATTGACATTTCTGAAGAGCTTTTCCTTTTTTTAAGAGCAAACACAGAAAAAGGAGTGAAGGTGAGACTCTTGATCTTACTATATAAGTCGCAATCTGCTTTTCACAGCTGAAGGGAAAATATGGAGCAGCTGTTAACTTCTGTTACACTTTCAGTATTGGCACTGCTGCCTGGGAGAAAAGAAAATACCTGCAGAGTGTGTCTGTATGCTTTAGCTGGCTGTTACCCTTGCATTTGCTTTCTTTTCTATTTTTGAGTTTTGTAATGCAAACAGAACAGACTTACCCATAACAGTCTGCCTCCTCCAGGGAGCTTTGGCACCCACATTCGTCTGTCAGCAGCATACCTGAGGGTGGTGTGCCTCTGCCTGCAGCTGCTTTCCAGCAGCCAGCAGGAGATGTGGGGTCAGAGGAGGGGTGACACGCTGATGTATCTCTCAGAGCAGGTGGAGGCTGCCGGCACGCCGACCTTCTGAATTCAGGGAATGCCATGCGAGGATCTCTTCTTAACTCTGGGCTCTGGTTTTGGGTGCAATGACAGAGTTTAATCTGTTCAAGCAATCTATTGTCTAGTCCATAATTAATTCTTTTTCAATCAAGTATCAGAATTTGAAGTTTAGTCTACAAACCTAATCTTGTGCTCATTATTCTTGGTTTAACAAATGATTGACGGCAAGCCTTTTTGAAAAAGTTCATTTCCCTTAGTGTTTTATAGGTGTTGCAGCACTAACAGCAAATTTATTGTAAATAAGGAATAAAAATGAGTTCAAAAAATATTGCGCTCTGTTATGGAAGCTCTTAGTGAATTCCAGGCTTCTTTGAGGCTTTGCATACTTGAGAGGCTTTGAAGATCAGACTGTTACAAGTTTGGAAAGATTGTAATTTGTTAACTCACCCCTAGAACTTCTCTTTTACAGGGTCTCTAGAGATCCCAGGTGCTATCACTGTTAGAATCCATCTGTATCCAGCTAAAATTGCTGCAAGACTTCAGCTCTAATGAGCATGATCTATTCCTTATTTTTAAACAGTTTTCCTTTCCTTTTAAAGTGTCGACTTTTTTTCCTCCCCTCTTATCTCTTCCATGAACTTTAGTGACTGTGTGGAATGTGCTGGGTGGTGGATAAAGATAGCATACAAATTAAATAAAGGGGGTGGGAGGGGGGTGAAATCCAGAGATTAGATCTTTTGGAGTCATGTAAATATTTAGTTCCAGTGTTGCAGACACTGCAAACCTAGTTTGAACAGCCTAAAGCATTACACCCTACACATTTTGTAATTTGAGCCTTTTCTGAAGGCAATAAATTACAGAAGGAATGCAGTAACTGCTCTTGATATTTGTTTAAAATGTGTCTTCCTTGCTAATTTATTGAGGGTAAAATTCATTCTCCTGCTTCTATTTTTTGGTGATTACACATATGTACTGTATGTGTTTTGTGTAATGAGTTTTTTAACAATTTTAAAACAAAATAACTTTAAAACCACTGTTAGAGCATATAAATACTGAAGACTCCAGACATTCAGCCTTACATAAAAAAGTATAAACTGAACCAAAGCCACATGAAAACATGCAGAAATAAATAATACAAGTTGATTGTAAGAAAGTTGCTTAGTTGGCATGGGATGTATCAACTGTCTGGCTCATCAGATGCAGTAAGACTATGATGATCATAGCATTACAGTTCAGAGGGGGATTTTCTTACCAATTATGTCTCTGTGTGCACACCCACGTATCAGTATTTGGTGTGTGTGTGTTTATGTGTAACTGTATATAGATACACATAGGTATGTGTGTATAAATATATATATACACACAGCTGTATATATATATATATGCATGTGTGCATGTATGTGTATGTATAATGTGTGATTTCTTAGCCACTCCATGAATAAGATTATAGTATAATTAATATAATTTTGCCTTGAAGGGTGTATATGTGTGTTTAGCATCCATATTTCCTTTTTTCCACCTTTATATATGTAAGTGTGTAGCAGTGGTATAGAAGACAAACTACATGCACATGTAGTAGGTGTGTATATGTAACATATACATATATCACAAAATTTGTAAGAATTAAATTTGTATGATTTTAAATGTCACATTTTAAATTAAAATGTCATAATTTATTTTACAGATTCCTTTCCAGGTTCCTTTTGTCCCTTCTTACTTCATCAGCTGCTCCAGTATGTGGAAAGTGGCAACATTGTCCATGGTGTGAGTTTCCCCACTGTAGGATGCCTATCAAGGATAGTAGTTACTGCAACCCCATTTTCTAATGTCTCTGTCAAATGGTGCAGCTGAAACATAAAATACCCCAGTATTTACAGTCAGGAGGTAGCCCCTGGTATATCATATAATTTCTCTTCCAGGTTGCTGTAAACCCTGTCAGCTCCACAACCAATAGAAAACCAAGACTGGTAATTGTCTGTTTTCTTCTAGGTGGACATTTTTCTCTTGCCCATTATCTGAGTATGACAAACTGACTCCTTGTTTGTAGGAAATAAACATCAGGGAAAAAATACTTGATGTCCATCCGACTGTATCAATTCCACCAGCAAGGGCAGCTGAATGTTGTCTGCCTCTTCCACTATGTGCTAGTGGTTTCCTCCAGGCTTCATTTATTCAGATAAATTATCCCTCCCTGGATGTGCCTCCTGAGGACCCATTTCTCCTCCTGATAATCTGCCACAAATCAGAAGTACAATCATGGCCAGGTAAAATGCCAGCAGGGATTACTGATGGTTAGCTGATGTGATGACCTGAAACCTCCCAGCTGTGCACACAGATCACTTCTCCTCTGAAGGTTTGTTGCCTTGTTTGTGATATCCTCTTCTGGAAAGGAAAGCTCACAGAGGCAGAGACCATCTTTATTTGCACAAGGGGCTTGGGATATTGCAGCAAGGCAAATAGCCTGCAGCTAAGCTGGTCTGTGGTAAACTGGAGCATGACTTTGCAGGAGCCTGGAGAGTGCAGACACCTTGTGCGCCCAGCACAGGAGAATGCAGCACCCAGTGGCCGCAGCTCTGTGATCCACAGCCCAGCAGCTCACCCTCAGGCTGCAGCTTTTCCCCCCTTCTAAGATAAATCCACAGCTAGGCACCAGAGCTCGCTCCACCTGGAAGCCTGTAAAGCTGAGGAACAAGATTTTTTTTTTTTTTTTTTTTTTTTTTTTTTCGGTAATGCAAGTTTCTGCAGGTGCTTTAAATACCTTACCTCTGCCAAGGTTGTCTCACCTGTGGTAATGAAAGGAAGGTGCTAATGTAATCTCAGGGAATTTAGAGGAAAAAAGAAAGCAAGAAGGAAACAGTCTGGGATGTCTTCAGCTTCAGACAGTGTGAATCATCTGCTGTGGAGCTCATGGAAGGACACGGTCACCTGCTTAGGCGAGGTTGATTCTGGTCAGTAGAGAAGCAAAGCGGGAACAAGTGTAAAAGCTGGGTCTGTAGCTGCGAGCATGAAAAGGAGTTGGCAATTAAAAGGTTAAAATGCTAACCTGGCAATGGGAGGGGGTAAACCCTGCTGTGAACCTGTTTTACAAGTCAGCGCTAAAAAAACCTTTCTGAGGGGCAGAGAACAAAAATGAATGTGTAGAAGTTTTTCTGAGCAAGAGCTTGTGAGCCTGGGGTAAGAAAGTGAACTGGAAGAAGTTTGCCACAGCTTTCTTCAGTTGTTTGACTAGGAAATAGGCTGGGAGGTGTGGAAGGGTCAGGAGCAGCTCTAGTTCTTCAAGCAGTGCTCCGTGAAGAAGAAATTTTCTAGACAAACGAAATTAGATTTCAATCAATTAAAAACAAAACCCAAATCCTTCCGGTGCCTTTGCAGGCTGACTGCCTAGAAAATGGTGGTTGAGTTTTTTGTTATGTTCATTTAGGTCTGAACATGACAGGTAACTCTGGCATCTGGGCAGGTGTGGCTAAGGTTACCATGGAGATCCATGATGTCATGCTTGATAGAGCATGTCAAGACAGCTAATCTAACATGTAGATGTTCAAAAAGTCCCATAGGCCAGGACTAAGCTTTATGCAAATAACAAAGTTACTCTGCAAAAGGGCGAAAGAAAACACGGCTGAGATATGGCGTGCATTCTACCTGGCAGCTTGAAAGGATTATTACAGACTTCATCATAAATTAAAACTTTTGGAACTAAAAGAAGAGTATTTCAGACCGTCTCTGGCCTCACCTGTGGAATCTCACATTTCGGTAAATAAGCCTCTTTCTGTTTCTGCCCTCGCTGTGAAAAAATGCTTTTGAAATCGTGGTGTTTGCTTCACCACGTTCCTGCTGGCAGCAGGGCTGAGTCAATAAAGCAAGTTTTCTGGCAGGGCATGTTCCCTTTTCTCTTTCAAAAAATGATTTCTTTATCGAATTAACTAAGAATTCGGAATTATTTGAAAGGCATTGTAATGTATCATGTTGATTATATGAATCATGCTGCAAAAATTTCCTAGGTAGTGTTTTGGAGGAGAAACTAAGAATGGAGACACTGTATTTATTTGTAGATTATTGCCAGATGTCTCTCCTTTAACTGTTAAAATAGAACCCTAAAATTACAACAGCATTTATACCAGGATTTGATATCTGTTAAAATACTGAAGCTTTTTGTTTTTTACATGAATCACAGTATCAGTTGGTTAAACTGACTTTGAGTGTGTGTTTTGATATCATAGGTAACATTTGAGTACTTCTTAATAGATTTTTTTCCTTGGGAAAAAGTACATTAGTAGAGGATAAACATGTTTGGAGGTGAAAGTCGAGCAACAGCAAGGCTGTTGGGACTTTGGGATTTGAGGTATAAACAAAAGGGGATCGTTTCAGTCCCTCTGGAGGGACAGTAAACGCCCTGTGTTCTTAGTTGCAACCACTTTGGTGCTGACATCAGTCAGGAGAGATCAAGTAAACACCGGTAGGTAAGGGATGGCCCCCCGCTGGCAGGGTGGGATGTGATAACGGGAGCAGCCTTGGGGCTCCAGAGTTCGCTTGGTTCAAATGGCTCAGTGTGGAATGGAAACGGGTAGGTCTGGGTGGGAAAGGGTGGGGACAACGCCTGAGCTTGAAAATGTGAAAAGAGAAAAATCATAATGTTCTGCCTAAGACTACTGAGAGATGTAAACTTGAGAGGAACTTCACTTCATGTAGATCCTCAGTAGGATTTAGGGAATGAGTGGCTTGTAGAATATGGTAAGCACATTGTCTAATTCCAGGTGAAAAAAATAGGGTATAAAGGTTTTCTGATATTCTGCATTGCTTGATTGGGCAAGGTTAAATAAACATTTTTTTGGAACATGTAGTGACTTTTAAAGCAAAAGAATTGAAAGGACTGCAAGTGAAGAAATCACTTTAAAAACTGATTTTTTTTTTTGTCACAGCTCTTTTGCTTTTACACCCAGTTATATCTTGAAACTGAGTTATTAATGGGAATTTTTTAGAATTCATTTCAATTTAACCTTTCTCCTAGAGTGTGAGTGTTAGTTATTTAGTACTTGCATATGTACAAATAACAATGTGTAAAATGAACTAGCATATTTTATATTCATTACACTGTTGCTGGTTGATGCAGTTGAATCGGGTAGGGCGAAATTGATTTAGTGTTAATTACTGCATGAACACTTCATTGGTCTGTGCAAGTTAGAAAACAAAGTTAAAAATTACATTCAGTTTTAAAATGTGAAGAATGTGATTTTAATCTGGATATGCTGCAAATTTTTCTATTTTGGGAATATCCATTTCATTGACCTACCATTTGGTTCACATACTGCTGTACTTAACGTGTCACCAAAAAAATGCCTATTTTTATTTGAGAAGTCAGTGTCATACAGCCAGAACTGGTTGTTGTGTCAGCATAGGCTGTAGGTATTTGTGCGGGGGGAAAGAAAAGTTTCAGAAGTTGTTAGAGGAGATTCCTGTGAGTTCCTTCCTCCTCTCCATCAATGGGCACTGCTTCCCTGCCCGAGTGAGACAGCGGTTCCCCATTGTCCCTGGGCAGTCTGTGTAACCCAGCAGAGCAGGCTGAGGAAGGGGCACCCTCCCCAGTGCCCACACGTGTCCCCTCTCTCACCTACATCTGGTGCAACAATTTATTGTTTTCCAGGACCCTCTAAGTTAAGGGCAACTGCTCCTATTTTACACTGTTACAAGCACCGAAGAAAAGCTATGAAAATGAACATTTGCAACATGATTATGAGGTTAAGTCTCTGCTGGATTCCAAGCCCTTAGCTTTTGTTTATGGAAGGACATGAGATGACATGTCCATTTGTTTTGAGTTGAAACACGCTCTTTAGCCCCCAGATAATGCTGTGATTGCAAGATATTTATAAATAGCTTGATAGATAAATGAACAAAGAGCTGGTTCATTAACAAAGTAAAGTGGATTTACTTTGTATTCACTCAAAGTGAAAATGCTGAGGAAGAAGAATATTCCTAATAGCATCTCAGTGGAAAGTCTTTCAATTTTACCCTCTAGTTTATAAAAGTAAGGCACCCTATTAAGGTACATATTAAACTACTAGCCCTAAGGTATCTCAGGGAGTAAATGAAATTTAACTAGATTGTTAATACTTGCTTTGATAAATATAAGTTTCTTCATTTATATCTATCAGTTAAAAGTAGTTTGAAAAGCTAGGGGTCTTTTTGAACAAGCAAACAAAACTAAGCTGCAAAAAGGCTAATAAAGCAATTCCTTTTCTTTTTCCATCCCTCCCCCATGCAAGCCACACACCAGTGCAGTTACTTTGCCCCAACAGGATTAGTAACTTTTTTCCTGTGGCAACGCCTCTGCATTTTAAATAGTGTACATTGTTTTTAACTCAGAAGTCCCAGGTAGTTGTCCATGCTTACCTTTATTCATGTGAATTTTGTACATATTTTTTTCTAATCTAATTTTATGACAAGCAAATATATTTTTAGAATGCTTTGTATTCAGTTGACTGAGTAAATGCCTGCAGTAATCTTGTTCCAGTACCTGTTATTAAATCCAGTAAAGAATCTAGGACTTTGGTATCCCTTAAAGCATATTTCAGGCAACTGCCTTCAAAAGTGTTGCCCGTGGAAACCTCTCCCAGTTATTGTAGACACCTGAGATTCCTTAGGTTTCAGAAACTTAAGCTTTTCTGGCCCAGAATGTCCTGAGGCATTTATAGGTGTGTTTTTCCACATACTCGGTTTAGCCCTCGTTCTTTCTGGGTTGCCTCTGTCGATGACTGCCAGAAGCTGCACTGAAACAGTCAGCAGAGCCCTGCTTGTGGGATAGGCTCAGAGCACACTGGCACCATCAGCAGTGGTAGGGAGGAGTGTCTGCACAAAGGGTACTTTGCCACTGCTTCCTCTTCTAACGCCTTTTAAACCAAAGCTCCTCCAACTGCTTCCTGCCCAGCTCAGGGATGAAGAGTGCAGGAGGCATCCTCAGGAATGGGGCTTGTCAGTGATCCCAAAATTACTTTCAACCCCCTTATTTATGTATGAGAGCACAGTAAGTTTGTGACAGAAGTGATAATGAAGCCCTGCAAGCTCTGGTCTACAGACATCTTTGGCCATGCTGGTTTTGGGCCGACGTTCTCGCTTGGCCATAGCTCTGGAGGTGTGCTACAGACAGTGTGAGGAGCACTTGTCTGGCAGGTGATCACAGCCAGGCAGGGCTGTTGGGTGAGGGCAACAGGTTATGCTGGTGGTAGTGCTGAGGTGACAGTGTAACTTGCCTGGCCATTGGTCAAGGCTCCCTCTGTAACCTGTGATTAGCCTCGGAACTGGTGAATTTTCTGTGTCCAAAAACCATTTCCTTGCAAATGGTTGTGATTATGCTTGGGTTGTTCTTGTTGCAGTTGAATAGTCGTGCAGGACTTTTAGTTGGTCAAGAATCTTTTGAAGGGTCCTCTTTTGGTCTTGTGGATTTTTTGTTCCAGTTAGTATCTTTTGTGATACTGCATTTAGCGTGGTCTCTTGTGCAGGGGATTGTAGTGATTCCAGTTACTTACTAGGAGATTGCTGCCTTAGTAAGCACGGAGCAGAGCCATTTGTTCCAGTTTAGTAAAGATTTTATTTGGCTGATTAATACACTGCCATAGGTGTGCTTCACTTAAAAAAAGTCTAAAATTCACAATTAGTTAATTAATTATTCTCTTAGGTTATTTTTAGATTACAAAGTCCAAAAGACTAATAATATATTTTTCACCATGAGTTCTACCTGTTAAGGGCAATTTATTAACACCTGTCAGGTGGTGGATGTGGGATAATCAGCCATCATGTGTGTTCTGATCTTTAGTAGTTGCAGATTATTTTGTCCCACATCTTGAGATTTATCTTCCAAAATTATCTTCCTGCTAGTTCTTTCTGATACCTACATGAATGTCCAGTTCTGTTTTGTATTGCTGAATTCTTGACTATGTTAATGTCTCATGACTGAAAATTCCAGGGCTCAGTGTTTTAAGAGTATTTCAGTTTCTAAGGTGTTTCTTACACATTTCTTCCACATATGTTTAATAAACTATCTTCATTGCAATTATTTCGTTCAAAAAAGAAAAACTAGTTGTACTTCAATTTCAATTGAAGCTTAATATTTCTTCAGTCTGGAGGGAGATGTGTGTCCTTTAAGAAAGGAGGAAGGCAGCAAGAGGAAAATGTCAAGACTGGACAAACAGATAAAAGGGTTTTTTTTTAATTTGAAAGAAGTTGATTCCAGTTTTAAATCCTACACGATATGTTCGTTTCAGATACACTTCCTGCCAAATGAACAAGCAGAGACTTTTCCAATTTGCACCTATGTTGTGGGTATGTGGGTGTTTAAAGTCTGGAAACAGACCTGCTGTCAATGTTTATGTATGAGCTTTGGGCTTTCTTCCACTGTGCTTTGAAAGCATAATTTTAGCTGCATTTATTAATTTGTAGCCCTATTTTTAGTAACACAAAATACTACACATCAGACAGTTGTAATTAGTAGCAAACTACTCACAGAAGGAACAAATATTTGACTTTGATTAGAATAAGGAAGTAAGAAGAAATGTCACTTCTTTCCCATTGGCTGAACAAATGAACCATTGCATGGCATTGGTTGGTTGATTTAAATGACAGTAAATATTGTTTGGAAGGAAGAATTATTTTTTAGGCTAATGTAAAAAGTAATTTTAAAGTACCCATGTAACAAAAATGCTTCCATTTAAAAAGTGTACCCAAAATATTAGAACATTTATAAAGTTTCTTATAGATCTAAGTAGACTGTTTATTTTCTTTTTTTTTTTACAGAGATATGATAATTTGAGTAAATTCTTGATCTACTTATATTTCTATTATATATTTCTCTAAAAGTCTATAAAGAAAAACCCACTGCAAACCCTCACAGATACTGTGTGCCAGTTTCACTCTTTCATTATGGACATCACAAGATCTATATTTTTTAAAAAAAGCTATCTCATATTAAAATTGTTTAATAGCTTTACATTAAACAAACAACACCATGTCAACATTTACTACCCAGGGATGTGGGAGAGCCTCTGTATTCCTCTGTTCTTAGAATGGGATCGCCACACTAATGCAATTATCATGACCTTTCAGTAACTGCTGCAGGATTTTTGGGATTTTTAGAGGATCTCTGTTGTTCCCATTTGTTTTCAGCTGCTAACCCAAGCTGCCATCTATTTGGCTAATACTAAGTCCAGCACTGGGTCTACAGGCAGGATGGTGCCTTCTGCCAGCCTCTGGCGTGCTCCTGTGTGGGTGAGCGGGGCAGAGGAGGGTTTCTGCACTACACGCACCAGGGACTCTGCTTTACCAGAGACAATTAGTATGGTGTCTGTCACTGGGGAATTTAAATGAAAACATGTGATACAAACAGCTTCAAACCTTTCTGGAAGTCATTGGAGAACCTCTCCCTTCAGAACATCACAGAAGGGTGGGATGGGGTGGAGCAAGGAGGCGCAGACCGCAAAATGTTTTTCTTGGCCCTCGTGGTGCTGGTATTGATGTCAATAAAATGTTCCTGCTCACCGGGGTACAGTTGGCTCAAACCCCCAGCGGATCGTTTGACCGACGTGCTCTTCCTCTGATATCAGATGCAAGCATTTAATTTCTGGCTCATGTGTACTTCCCTTCTATTTTATTTTTACCAAGTGTTTTCCACACCGGACGTTGCAGCCGGCGGCTTCCCCGCGGGCACCTGCTGCCGCCGCCGCTCCCGGCACGCCGGGCTCGCAGCTCCCTCTCACCGGCAGCTGCCGGGCACTGCTGCACGGGCTCCCGGCCACTGCTTCCTAATCCCATCCTGAGCAGCTGCCTTAATCCCATTCTGAGCCCGGAACCCTACAGCAAGTGGAGTCAGGTTTCTTCGTGAGGCCAGGGAATAGTTTTCAGTAATGCAGGACTGCTGCAGAGGTCACGTATGATACTTGGTTGTTGCTGTAGCTTAATTCAAGATATTTCACCACAGCATTACCTATTTGTATTACTTTGATTGCTCTTTCATGTCTTCTTACTGTATATGTTTTACCCTCTTCCTTCATTGCAAAATTGTGGCCTCCTTGGGTATTAATCCTATCACAAAAGGGTAGTTTCCAGCCCATGTGCAAATGTATTTGCTCAATCCCCACCCGTGTGTGAGCATGCAACCATGAGAAACCAGTATTTTTTATGTATGACTCATTCATACATCCGGACGTGCAATGAAGTTGCACATCAGATGAGGCTCTGCTGCGTGTGCACACCTATGGAAAAGCTGTACCTGGAGGAAGAGGGACCTGTGCTGCTCCTGCTTCTGCCCTTCTGTGCTGGTGCCAGTCTGCTGCTGAGGCGATGGCTTTTGGGCAGGAGGTAACCCCTTGTGCACCTGTGGCACAACCAAGAAGAAAAAGGAACCTCTCAGCGCTTTGCTGCTCCTCTGGTGATTCTCCTGCAAGCCAGGTACAACTGTGATAAGGAGCCACGGCTTTCTTCTGTGGGGCTTGTGTAAGAGAGAATGGAAGCTTTTGGCTGGGCTGTTACATTCAAAACATTGCTCCCTGTAAGAATGAATGTCCTGAAGTGTTCATTATTACTGTCCTATTGTCCATACGTGTTTCTTGGTTGATTCTGAGAGGTGCAAAAAAAAGTTATGTTACTGCAGTAGTTATCAGATGTTTTTAAGAGGAGACTGACAGTATATGGAAGAAAGGCTTCTCTTGAACCATGTTAAAATACAATTTGATTTTATCTCATTGTTTCAAAATTTGTCATATGCTGTTCAAAAACCAAGATGCTTTCTTCTCTAATTATAGAGAATGTTTATTTGCAGGGTATCCCATATCTTTTTACTAGAAGTCTTCCAGGACTCTGGACTTTGTGGGCCTCTTCTGAATTGAAGGGTTAGAAAACAGTAGACTTCTCCTCTGAAGATACTTGTATAGTGGAGATGAGTGAGCTACTTTTTTTCTCATGTCTTCTCCAGCTTCTGCTGTAATATTTTGGGTTTGACATATCTTTTTACCTCCTGCTGTGACAGCAGGTATTGGTTTGTTTTAAAGAAACCGGGAACTCACAAGTTCAATCTTGTTTCTGCATGACTTAAACCTGTCTCAGAGACATTATTTTCCCAAGAATAGTTCCATTTATAATATGCTAGATAGATTTCTTTGTTGTGGTGGTATATAGGCAAAGCCAGCTTGGAATTTAAGGAAACTTTCCAGAGTTTGTAAAGAGAGAATTAAGGAAATGAAGAAAAAAAATAAAAATAAAGGCTCCCAAGTACTCAAACAGGTCCTTGTGAGATGCTTCTAATGTAGGGTTGTTGGTTTTTTTAATGTGCTTTTGTGGATTTCTCACAATACCTATTAGTGATGTACTGTCAGAGAAAGGGCTGAGGTTTTTTGTGATGTGTCACAGCAGTGTGATTCTAGGTGTAGCAACTGGGGCAAGTAATGCTGAACTGATACCAAAGAGATTTTTTTAAGGTGATCACTCTTTGTGATGACTGTAAGAAGATGCATAAACTTCTAGATTAGATTGAATTGCTGTGTAGCCTTTTAAACACACCAGACTAAAACTAATGTGAGGTAAAACTTACAGATGTATTGAGTCGCCTGGCAAAACAAGGGCAGTTTAGATAACCATTCAGTAGCTTATTGTGGTAAGATAAACATGGAATTCTAGGTATTTTCCACAGTAAAAGAACTTATGAGGTCTTTTGATCTGTGCTTTCTGCTGCCACTTGTCCGATTTTCCTGGATACTGCCAAAATGTCTGTGCTTTTGTCATTGTCCTTCTCTCTCTCTTTTTTAGTTTCACGAACACAGTATTAGATTTTGAGAGCAGAATAGCTTTTCTAACTCCTGACTTCCTCTGCAAAAGCAGTCAGACAAAAGTTATCAAGCCTTTCAAGTGAGGTTTGTCTAGCCACTACTGCTTTGTTTTTCAGCTTATCTTCCCTGTGGTTTGAAAACTTTCTTATATGTCTGGGTTCTGTGATCTTTCAGAAGTCTTTTAAAATGCAGTCATAATTTCAAAATGTTCATTCTGCCTTCAGATACTTTCAGTGGAGATGAGGGTGATGATCTGGTTTTACTTACCTCAGTATATGGCAGGGAGCTATGTTTGGAAACCTAATCTTACATACTGTTTGACTGCTCATTTAACCAGAACTGCCAGCCTGATTTTGTATTGCTGTCTCTGCCAACCCACAAAATCACCTACATTTGTTCACCCAAATTCAGGAAAGAAGCTGAGTCTGGCAGCATTCTGTTGCAACTGCCAGATTTAAGTAATTTTATCTGAAATCCAGGAGGGAGGGAAGGTTGAGTAAGAGTTATAAGGGAAGAAAAGCCTGGATGAGCCAAGAAGAATGTTTTGCTTTGAGTCCATTCTAGGTGTGTTGGGTGTTGCACTGAAGAACAAAACCATTAAAGTCCTTTCGAAAACTAATGACTAACACCAGCTGCAAGGTTAACAGTGTATTGTGGTATCATGCTCAATAAAAGCACGTAGTTTATCTTTTCCATGACTAGACTGCCTTGGTTTACAAATAAAGGGAGAATTTCCAGTTTGCTTGTTCATAACAGACAGGTAAGCAGTCACAACCATAGCTCTGCTATTTGATCACTTGAAGGCTCAGGCACCAAGAAGCATTGCAAAGAACAAATTTGCCCAGACTCAGCCCATGTGATCTCTCTTATCTCTCCTGTCACTTTGTTCTCATCTAAGAAGAGGATCAACCAGTTGTTTCTCATTTAAGCCCCTGCTTCAGACAACGATAGGCATGATGCTCAGATATCCCCCATGGAAGTGAAGTTGGTTGTCAGCATTGTAAAAAGGCACTGTTTTTCCCCATTGCCTTTCCTAAAAGCACCATGTAAATACACAGGCAGTTGGTTTTTAATAACCAAGCTCTTCCTGTTGGAAGGTTTCAGTAAGTAGAAATATACAAACATCGAACTGACTTTGCTCTCCCAGGTGGGGGTTTGAGTTAACTGCCATTCATTGAAGATAATTTCAAAAGCATCTGATTAAAATGTTAATACAAGTGCTGTTTTTCAACTTTTTTTTTTTTTGACTGATAATATGATTGTAATTTGCTTCTGTAAGTCCAAAGTGTACTGATCAAAAGAAAAGTGATGCTGAGATCTGGAGACATTGTGGGAGTTGTACTTCTTTTCCTCAGCCTAATCCAAAAAGACACAACCAAAACAAGTTAATAATTCTTCATAGTGGAAAATTTCTTAAATAAATACTGCACTATAAGCTCTGTTTGACTTGAAGGGGAACAGCTACTATACTTACACTTAAAAGAGAGGGAGATATTCCTTCTTATCGACAGAGCTATTTCTTTCCTGACAGTTTGTGCTGGTCAGAAAGGATAAGGGATAATATTCCAGGCCACATAACAAGGCCTTTTGCCCTCTTTTCCATGATTGGTAGGCTGAAAGTCACCAGGACAAAATCTTTATTTATTTCTCTGACACACTGCCTTGCTACTTCACATGAAAGCTGTGCAGTCTTGATCTAAGGGGGTTTGTACAGTTTGATTTAATCCACCCATTAAGAAGCACATTGTTTAAAGATTTGCAGATACTAATTCACAGGCCAAAAAGCTTCTGAGAGTTTGTTCAGCCACAGTATTAGATAAAATTAGAGTAAACCATGATGCAGTTGTTTTGCCTTTTCTTTTGCAGGTTTTTTTTTTTTTTTTTTGTGTTCCCTCTTATATTACAGGTTGCCATAAATCATTTGTAGAGTACAGTGACCTTTACAGAAAGACTACTAGTAGTAAGTGCTTAGGGATCATTGTCTTGATAGCTGGAAAGAGAAGATTATTGTAGCAGGAAATTATCTGAATGATGAAAGATGAAAAGAAATACAGATTCTTCCCAACCTCAACCCACGAGAGAGTATCCAGAGGTGGTGTAGCCGCCAGTAGGGCTGGACTACTGAAACAAGTAGTCTGGTATGGTTTTAGGCCTGCTCAGTGATACCAGCATAGTTTCTACACCTCCTCCTTGAAAACTGAAATTAAGAATATTATTTACCTGTAAACACAGGCAGGGGAAGGTTCATCCTCTGGATTTTTGCCTGCAGAAATTTCAAGGAAAATTATCAGGGTGCTTTCAGAATTGCTGGCCTTTGGGACTAGCATAGGGAGAAGTAGGTCACATTTAACATTTGAAGAAATCCATGGATTGCTTCAAAGTTTGGTAATAAAGTGCTCTTACCTGGGTTGCCAGCTTATTTTCTATTTTTTGTAAATTTGTGGTGAAATGAGTTCATTTGGGAGGAGGTAAATATAGCTAGAAGTCAAGATTTTTCGTATAGAAGAATGTTAAATGTCATCTCTTGAAATGGTTCTTGGGAATATATTGACAGGCAGCTTTTTTATATATATATATTTTTTTAGTGGGATCTGGACTTTGGTGAAGAAATTCATTCTGCTTAAGCTGCTAGCAATTGCAATACAATCTTTTGCCATAGGAGTATACCATATTGTCGTAGTAGGTACACAGTACCTTGTTACAAAAACAGAGTGTATCCCAGCCAGACAGCATATTTTAATATGACATTATCTTTTGTTTCCTCAGTACTTATTCAATAAAATAGACAAAGAAGTTTGGCAAGCAATTCTGTAAAGATGTGAAGAGCAACAAGTAAGAGAATGGTGATTTTACAAACAAAATTACAAATAAAACAGGCAAGGAAAGATTTTAGTCAGATGTGTAAACATATCCTTTGGGTTGAGAGATAAGGCCAGAGGTAATGAACTGTCAGACCCAAGTAGCCACCTTAGGAAATGTGCACAGTGTTTGTGCACAGACAAATGTGTGCTTGCTCACAGTTCCTGCTGTGGTGGTGCAGAACCTGCAGCAGCCTGCAGAGTCACTTTTAAGGGCTAAATAGTAGAGTTATAAGTGTTTAATATACTGCAATACTACATGGATAAAACTTTTCACAGGTTAAGACTTTAAAAGAAGATACCAAGTTGGCATTGAAAGAGCCAGAAGTGGCATTATAAACCCACAAGATCAGATGGCTTTGTAAAGTCTTGCCTCAGCTTTTGAAAACTGCAATGGGGAATGGAGTAACTGCATTTGAGCAAATGTGTGATTGTGTGTCACAGTAATGCCTAAATTGAAAAGGACCTCTGGGTAGCATCTGAACTGCTGTGGAAAGCAGAAGTTTAGATTAGATTATCCACATGCATTGAATCAAGCTGAGTCTTGAATATTGCCGGTGGAGGAGTTTCCACCACTTCTCCAGATGGAACTTCCTGGAACAAGGTAAACTGTTCCCTGGAATGGTACATCTTGAAGGGATGTAAGGAGCTTTTGATCTTTCTGTTTTCACAACAGTTAGTGATAGTGTGATGCTATCATAGAAGGAGAAGGAATTCTTTTCCAGGACGACAGTGATTAGGACTCAAAGATAACCTTAACTCTGGATGTGCATTGTGAGAGGAATGCCTGCTGTAGATGTTGAACCATGGGAGCATTGCAGAAGGGCACCCAAAAGATTTGAGATCTCGTGAAATTATTTCTCTCTGAGAACTGTGATTTTTTAATCCATTCACCCAATCAAAATAGATATCCTCCTTGATTAAGAAATGTAATTCTCTGGAAGCAGGAGCAAATACACTGAGTTTATATTGGCTTTTTAGAACAGCAATAAAAATCGTAACAGAAACTAAAGGTTATAGCTGGAGAGCTGGGCAGATTCAAATCAGGAGTAATGCACAGTATTTTTCATATAGAAATGATTCATGATTCTGGCAAGTTATCAAGGGAAGCAAGAGGTTCTTCATCTCTCTAAGTCATTGAACTATGACAGGTTGCTTTTCTAGCTGATATGCTTTAGTCAAACAAAAGTTGTTGATGAATAGGGGTGATAGGCAGAGACTTATTGGCTGCTCCTTGGCCTTGGTTATGCAACTGAGACTCTTGGCTATTCATGCAATTTTAATGTTTCAAGCACTGTTCATATGAAACTGAGTTTGACCGAGCTGCTTTTTAATATAGGACTGCAATAAGAATGAGCTGGTTTAGAAAAAAATGCTTTAATATTTAAAAATTTAGGTTACTTGAAAATTTAAGATAAAAATAAGAATAGTAAGCAAAATATTACAAGAAAAAGAGTCAGTTAATAAAATTAAGGTAGAGTTAGGGTAAATAGTATTTGCCATTTACAATTAGAATGTTTTTATATATGTATATTATTATCCCAGCCAGGGTACCAATATACAGCTGTCATAAATAAGCGCAAGAAAAGCCTGTGTGATTGCCACCACAAAAAATTCCCAGTCTTAGATGCCCTTAATTCAGAGGAGTTTTCTACTTTGACCAAAACTTTGAATTTCACCTCAGTTATTCCTTGGGAAAATTCTTGCTTACAGCAGTAACAGTTTTGGCAATGTTAGAGATCCCAGGATTGCTCTGCCCTGAAATTGATACTTTGTAAGAGGTACCACCAAAGTCCCCCACTGATTCTTCCTGTACTGTCATTTGCAAGTAATGGATCTGGCTACAGTAAGTTTTTTTGAACATGGGAAAGACTACAGTACACCTTGAAGCAATCAAAAAATAAACCACAACCAAATTATTTTGGGGTAAGGAGGAGACAAAAAGGCCCCCCTTCACTGGAGCAAGGTTCCACAATGGATAGAAGTATACCTGAAAATGGGACTTTGCACCATTTGACAATTATTTGTGCGCACAGCAGAATGGGGAATGGGAGTCTGTGTGAAGGAAGGTGGTGACAGATACCAGAATGAGTTTTCCAAGGGAGAGTAAGAACAAAGTGACATAGTCTGAGAATGAGAAATTTCTGTTAGGACTTGGGTCAGAAACAAGAAAAGGACAAGTGCTATATCAATGTCATACAGGAAATCTCTAAGCAGAAAATATTTCCTGATCTGCTCTTGTAGTCACAGCAGAATGTAAAAAAATGAGGTAAAGAAATACCTTGCACATGTAGCATAGTAGGCTGGGGGCATAACATGGGTGTGTCAGAAAGGCACAGTTTTAGAATGGCTTTAGGGGACCCAAAGAAGATTGCAGCAGGAGGGGAGCATTTTGAACCCAGTCACTGAGGTGAGTGAATGAGTGCTGCTCAAAGCTGCTGAGCAGTTTAATTTTAGTAGCTGGGAAGGATTCCCTAAATGATGTACAGGAGGTCTGTATGTCTGTGCCTGGGGAATTCAGGCTGCAGTTTGGTTGTGTGTAGCCCAGCTGCAGGTAGGTGTGGGATTCTGAGGGGGAACCTCATTACTGCCTGTAAGGGTCTGAAAGCAGGATGCCAAGGAGATGAATCCAGACTCTTCTCAGTGGTGCCAAACAACAGGACAAGAGGCAACAGGCAGAAACTGGGGGACAGGAAGCTCGGCCTGAAGAAATTCTTTACTATGTGGGAGACTGAGCACAGAAACAGATTGCCCAGAGAGGCTGTGGAGTCTCCTTTACTGGAGATACTCCAGAACTGCAATCCTGTGCAGTGTGCTCTAGGATGAACTTGCCTGAGCAGGGAGGTTGTACCAGATGACCACTATGGCCCCTTTCTGCCTGACCCATTCTGTGATCATCATTTCACTGTATGGATAGTTTGGGGTTTGACCTAATGGTTTCAGAAACCATCTGAACTGTATCTACCTTAAAATACATGTACCCAAGAATATATAATTTCTTTATTAAAACTTATTAAAAATCAGCAAAAATTAAAGTTTTTTGTATTTACAATTTCCAATCAAGTGAGGGATAAATTGGTAGTACTGTCAGTTGTAAAGTAGCTAATTGAGCTCTGCTTTCTTTCTTTAGTGCCTCTTTCCTTCTTTCTTCTTAGATCTTACTTCTGTTTTGAGAAAACCAAATTTGTAATAAAAATTGATAATAGCCTAAGTTTTTAAAAAAGCTGCCTCTATCCAGTTCATGCTTTGTATATTCTAGACAGTCTGCACGTGTAAATATCCTGCTGTTGCGTTAAGCTGTAGCAAGCTTGATAGTAATGAAGAGAAGAACTGATTTCTCCCCATGCTGCAGTGGTGGGCCTTCCAAGTTTGTGTGGGTGACCCTCAGAGGTTTGCAATATCACAGTCAGCTGCATTGGCTCAACAAAACAAGCAGAAAAATTCCTCTCTATAGTCCTTTACTGGGTGTTTAAATGCAGAGGAAGGGAATTTGTAAAAAAAAGAAATGCAATTGCCAAGAATTCAGAACGTTTTCCTGGTTTTTTTCCCTGAAATTTCAGTCTGAATGAAGCAAATCAATCTCAATTTTGTTGCAGTCTCAGCAGGTACCTTTTTAAACTTGATTTGCTCTATTTATTTATTTTTGCATTTAAAAAAAAAAAAAAGCTTCTCGTTTTAGTGATATTTCCTAATTTTGGAAGTAGAAATTCTGAAATGCCGTGAAGAAATTTTGTGTCAGCCAAAATGAGGAGTACTGAAATGCTTTGAATGTTCATATTTTTATGAGGAGGACCTACTTTAATATACAGAGTGTGAAAATTTGGATCAATTTCACATTAAAAGTCTGCCACATGTATGCAAATGAGTCAAAAACTAGGTCCATGAACATGGGAGTTCATTCCTTAACATGGTAAATACTTTGTTAAACTGAGTCTCTTAAGCTCTGCTCCCAAAACATTGTTCCTCAAACCCACATAAAAAGAAGCACACTTTGAATTGAAATTTTCAAATGGGTAGAAGTTATATTTTGTTTCCCAGATAATTGTGATCTAAAACATTTCTTGATACCAAGAATATGTTACACTCCCTATAATGTTTATTTCAACCTGTAGTCTTCCTGCTAAAAAAAGTGGATGTTTTGTTATATAAAATAGAAGTCTAGTCTACATGTCACTTTCAATTCTCTATCTGTCATGGTATAAATAATTTAAAGGAAAACAAAGCATCCAGAGTATGTGCTAGTGAGTCAAGTGTACAGTTGCTTTATTAGAGTTCTTGGTGGGGCTATTATTTTGCTTTTTAAGCTTTGCTGACAGCTAGAACGCACCTGTAGGGTGTGAGTGATGGAGTCAGCCAGTTAATTACTGATGAAAACAACACCGAAATGCACCCTGACATATGTTATACAGTCCTGGGTTTCTGTCTGTACTTTCCTGAGTTTGGATCACATTTTCTATAAAGTCTCCAGGCTGTGTACAGAGGTTTGTGGCTGATGAAAAGTGTGCTTCTAGTATTACTTGATGCTTGACTTGGGTTGTCATCATTTCTGTCTGTAGCTCTCAGGCTGTGGATTGCCAATGCCATATAAGAATAAAATTGCACTTATGGAAAATTACATGTTAAGGGGCTTGGTTTGTAAAGTTCCTTAAAAAGCATGCTGGAGGGCCAAAGTGTTTTTCCTCCATCCCCTTGACTCTGCTGCTGGTACAAACCCAGCACAATGTTCTCTAACCATGAGCAAATGCTCATGCTGTGCTTTGTTCCACCACTTGGTGAAGCCTCAGTTTTGTCACCTCTGGAGGCTTCTGACCATTCCTCCATGGTCTGAAGGGATCAGCACTTTCTTTCCAGGACTTGTGCTTGGCTTGCATGGCTCCGTCCTGCCAGAGAGCACTGAAGGGAGACCAGCTACCAAATATTTCTCTGAAATGTGTGCATGTGTATATTTGAATTAACACAATCTCATATTTGTATATAAATGGTACTTTTAAGCATTTCCTTCATAAAATAACAAAAGATTCCCTCCTCCCCTCACTGTGGTGAGGCTGGGGAGCCTGTGAAGGGGAGGGTTGGCTGTGAAAGCATGAGTGAGTCTGGGAAAATGTCAGGGACAGCCTGTGGAGCTGTGCCATCAGCCAAGTGTGTCCGGGTATCAGTGACCTTCAGTGTCCTTCAGTCATCTTGTGCCAGTCGCCAGGGTCAGTGGAATCACCACATGACCTTTCCCATGGGAAAGTTTTCTCCCACAGCGTTTTTGTGGAAGTCTCTTGTTTTCAGGCTTGGAGAGGAGGGGAGTTTGGCCCTCTGTGTGCTAAGGAGCAGATTGGTGATTGCTGCCAGTTAAGCATTTTGCACAGCATAAAGCTGTTTGGACAATAAGACACTAAGATGAGGACAAGAGTTCATACCAATTTAAAAGTCCATGTAATTCTTTTAAATACTGGAAATATTACTTGAAGGAGTGTCTCTGTGCTGTTGTGTTGCAAGAGTGAAACAATAGCACATTTGACTTGAGACCTTGAAAATATTTTCCTCTTTCTAATAAGATTGATACAACTTTCCCACCACTTGCATTGAAAGTTGGCAAGATGCTGAGGAGCAGTTAGAGTTTTACTATTTAAGTTAACTTGTGCAATCATGTTTGTACCTGGATGGAGAGACATGATTTACTCAACTCTGCATAGGAAAATTTCAGCTGTGGGAAACAAGTCTTAGAAGGTGTTTTACTTTTAATTCTTATCTTTGCTGAAAGTTGAGGAAACTCATACTCCTGATTTAAATGAACACCAAAATTTCACTCAATATCTTAAAAATGCAAAGACATGTTCCACCACACCCACCACTGGTAAAGAATTTGAAAGGGATTGGTATTATAATATGTGGTGCTGGTTTAAAATGAAGGCAGGCATTGTTTTAGGAAAACAAACCCAAGGGTTAAATCCATTTCCTGCCTTGGTTTGCAGTCATGAATATCCAAAATTTAAGGCTTTAAGTTGTGTGAATCCCAGAGAATTTGACATTGGCACTGTAAGGATTTAAAAGCATTTTTATGTCCTTTAAAAGTGGTGACAAGCTTTATATTCAGTTTTAATATGTAGGGAGAGTAGCATCTGCTGCAGAAACTATTTTAAGTTTTGTGAAGTTAACTAGAACTCATTCAGCTGCTGAGCCAAGGCACAAAGACTTTCTCTGAAAAATAAAAGGAGAAATAGAACAAAATATTATCCAGATAGAACTGAGCCAAAGGTGGCTCTTCAGAGCTGTGAGTACAACAGGGATGCGTTTAGATAGGAAAAATGGTATCCATCTGCTAGCTTCAAACACTTCTTGGACCCAGGAAAGATAAGCTTTAGTCTTAGCTCTTCTTCCAAGAGGTAGCTTCTTCATTCAGTCAATAGGTAACTGAAAGTAACTGAAAGTGTGTGCAGCAGTGTTTGTGCAGTGAGAACTAGGGGGGTGGCCAAGGAGCCTTCCCAACATTCCAAAGCATTGCAGGTGGGGTTTTGACCCATTCCTCTGACCATGCAGATGAGCCATAAGCTCTGAAGAGGCAGCAAGAATTTCTTCAGCAAAAGGAAATTGCCAGGTGGTTTAAAGCCAGTATGTTCAACTCCACCCAATTTCCTTGTGCCAGTACTGTAGGGTGAGGCAGAGGGGTCATGGCCAGTGCTGTCACTGTCTGGCGATCTGTGGCTGCTGGCAGCTTCTGGGGACAGCAGGGGTTTGGAAAGGCCATGGGCTATTCACAAATGTACCAGAGAGGTCAAGAGCTTATTACAGGAGCACTACAGGAAACTACCTCCTCACCTGGCTCCCTAAATACCACAAGCGAGATTTATGATGCATGTAAAATTAGTCAGGATAATTTTAATAATATCTGAAAAGCTCAGATAGTGGTTCACTAAGGCAGAGTAGTTTAATTTGATAGGCAACCAAATAACATGGGATGAGAGCAGTGTAAAAACCTTAGAATCCTTCAGGATTTCTACTGAAAGCAAAAAAAAAAAAAAAAAGAAAAAAAGAAAAAAAGAAAAAAAGGAACAGGGTGATTTTGCTTTTTTATTAAAAAACAGCAAACAAAACAGATGGAAGACATCTCGGATTTGTATCTTCCTAATGTGAAGCACCAAAGGGTATTTTTTCTGTTTCACATTTTCAACATGAGGGTGGAGATAGATTAATGTGTTTTGGTTTAGCCTCCAGTTCTTAAATGTCTTGCACTTGAAAACAGTGTTTTTCTCCTCCTTTATACCAGATGTTGCACTCTGGAGAGTAATTTCTTACTGTTTTCCAAGTTCAGTGAACTGCCTTGTATTTTAATGATGTTGGTTAGAAAATGTACCAGTTCATAACCAGTGATGTACCTAAGGCTGTTTTATAGACTTCAGTATGGCGTCCATCACAACTGAAATGGCTTAGGAAGATGAAACTTGATCCTTTTGGACAGCTGTGTACTTAAACTGAGAAGAGACACTTGAACGAGGAAGGATGACACTGATTTTTTTACATGATGAGATGTTTGGGAGTTTGCAGTTATTTAAACAATTCTTCAGGATTTACAGGATCAGAATGATTCCCCCAGGTAGCAGGGCAGCTCACAGTAAGTTCAGATCGTTGAAGACATGCATAAGCTATGTATGTTAAAGTAATTTAGATAATATTTGTGAGGGGTTTGGTTGTTTTTTTTTTTTGCTTTTATAGGGATGGCTTAGTGAAATATGCACAATTTCCTGGTGGATTTCTTTTGTTTTCTCTTTGTGGACGGGGTACAGCACTAGGCATTTCTCTGAAGTTCTCAGTTCCATTGCCAAGTATTATTTCCAGCAAACTAATTGTGAGAGTTCATTTACTATTGCTCACTCCATTACACTTTTTCCTTTGTTTTGCATCATGTTTCTCTGCTTGCTTCTTTTTCTTTCTTTTATGCACCCATTAAGCCCTTAACAAGCTGCTTGAATAAGTTTGCCCCTTAAGATTTTCTGCCTTTAAATCCCTCTTGCAGACTGACACATTCCTCTGTGAGATCTGTGCCTACCATGGCATCTCAGAGGACTAACAGGGTGCAGCTGCATGGCTGCTTAGCACAGGCAGTCTTGCTAATTAATAGAGGCTCCCCTTGGGAAGTGGAATCTCAGTCCTGTGCTCACCCTGAAGGAGCTGTCTAAAATGGATCAGATGAAATGTGTCTTAAAAATGCCCACTGATTTTTAAAGGTGATAAGCTTACATTTAAAACACACCCTGTGGGAATCTACAGTGTAGGTATCTTGGGTTAGTATTAGGCAAGATCAGTGTTTGAATACTTTTGTCTTCTAAAAAGTTGTAATTAGTGCATTTCCATCTTTAATTCTTTTTCTTAAAGTTCAAGCTCTGTGAGGAAGGAGCCATCTAACTTCTTGTTTGCACAGTGCTTAGTAAACAGTGGATACTGTCATGATATTAGCTAATTAGAGAAATTATAATTTTTAGAGTTTAGGCTGAGAAAACCACGCTACGGGGCAACACAAAGCATACAAATCTCAGTTCAAAATTCAGAATTCCTAGTGCAGATCCTGCCCTGTTTCATTAATAATATTGAGATACCTAAGGATTTTTAGATAATTTTTTTAAACAGCTTCCTCAATCAGGTTACAAATAGAAAGCATGAAGCACTGTATGATGCATTTCCTTTACATAGTGATACCACTATGGCAGTAGTGCAAAAACCAGTAGAAGGAGGAAGCAAAATATGGTTGGTGTAGTTAAAATACGAGGACATATAAAATATCACAAGGGCATAGAATCAAATATTAGCTGGGAAGGATGCCAGAAAGACTTATGTTTTTGGTTCAGAAGTGCTTTTAGTTACATGTCTTCTTGTTTTCTTTTTAATTAAAATACTGGGTTTTTTCTCCTACAGCCTTTCTTTCAAAGGCTTCTCATGTAGATGTTTATTAGTAAACAGCTGCTTGCAATGAAAGACCATTACTTTAAAGCCATTGTGGTTTCTAATGTTGATTGGGGACTTCTTGTGCTTCTGTTTGCCCTAATGTAAACCAGATAAGAATTTGCAAGTATTCTAAAACTAGGCAGATAACTCACAGAAAAGCTACATAAAGATGAGCTTGAACTTGTGAAACTTTAATGTTAGAAGGCTAGAGCAGATCAGAAGAGCACAAGAACCTAAGTTACAGTTTGTCATACTATTAAATTTAAGCTTTATTAAACATAGTACAAATTGCCTTTAAAGGAACACTGTTGACTTAGAATTTTCACTTTGTCTTGGAAAAGTGCTGCATGTGATAAATGAAGTCATTAGACAGAACATGTTGGCAAAGTTTTCCTTTGTATTTTATCTTATTTATCCTCTTGCTCACATGTTCTGCCTTTGGTCCATACTTTGGCTTTTTGGTTGGTTGGTTGATTTGGACTTTTTTGGGTTTTTCAGAAGAAAATGTAACTGTAAATCCACAGCAGTAATAGGTAACCCAGTCATTGTAAACCACTTTTCCTTAGTTGACATCTCTTGAAAGAGAAGATGTCTTGATACTGATTTATAAAGGGGGCTGTATTGGTTATAAATTCAATTTAGAATAGGTTACCATTACTGAAAAAAAGATATTTTTAATGCTAGTAGAATTTGATGGTCAGACTTCCATTGCTCCCTAAAGAATGCATACATGTGCAACAGAAAACATTTTGTAATATATTTAACTAAGTATTCTTGACTGTTCAGTATGATTGCTATCCAAGGCGTGTGTACATTTGGGACACTTATTTATAGTGATAAAGATCTTTATTCTAGGACATGCTGTTAGTGTGTCTCTGCTGGTTTTCAGCCCTTTGTCACTGTGTGTTGTTTTGATTACAAAACATCATTAGAATACAAATGAACTGGTTAAAGATTTTAGTTGTGACCTATGATCTCTTTCTTTCTATAGACTTACTCAAAACTAAAGCTTCCTTTGACAGTGGTTGATAAGGGTAGTATGAGAATTTATTTTAGCTGAAGAGCAGAAAGAGTAAATTTGTGTTTCATAGCCTGCTTACTCATGAATAACTTTGACTGAGATATAATTGTAAGCCTGGAAAATGAGGCAGAGGAGTATATCTGAGCTGGTTTTGAGGTTTTGTGGCCAAGTGCCTTTCTGCTTCCCTTTCCTGGAGGTTTTGTGGCCAGTGGGAAATAACTATGGGTATTGGCTTATAGTGATTAAGAACATTGTGTGAAACCTTGAAAAAGATGAAAATATGTAGAATTTACAATAGTCTGGTATATAGATTAGTAGCTTACTTTGGTTAGATTTTTTTTTTTAATTGTAATGTAATTACATCCAGAAGTGGACAGTTTTCACCTGTTTAAGATACGTGCAAAGTTGATTCTTGGTGTGAGCCTCACATGGTTTCTTCTAATTCCAACTTGAAAACAGACTTGCTGCACTTTTTCTTTTTCTTTTTTTTTTTTTTTTTGCCACTATGAGGCTATTTAATTAATACTTTCTGACTCCAGAGCTGTTTTTTTCCTGAGATTGCCTCAGAAGGAATGTCAACCAAAAATACTTTGACAAGATTTCTAGATGAGTGCAGTAAGATGTGAGGAAGGAATAAAAGAACTCATAGGTTTACAAAAATAAAAAAAATCAGTTCCAATTCCAGATCTTGGAACTCTTGTTGAAGCTCTTGTCAATGTCTCCATTTGAGTGCACTGTTCATGCCTGTGTACATCATCTCATTTCCATTACTAACGGTCCAGTCTCCCTCCTGGGACAAGCAGCAGCCTTCTGGCTAGCTTTAACAGGAGGACTTACTCATGTCCCCAGTGGGGCAGAGGTATTTCTCATTTCCAGAGGAACAGAATGAAGGAAGCATACTCCTCTACTTTTTGCAAGACCTTCTGGGCCCTTGTGGACCTGAAGTTTTCTCCATGGACAGCAGTGGCTGCAGCCTTAACCTGTGTGTCCTGGTTGGCTGGCCATCACCTCAACACACCTCTCCCACCACATAAACTATAAAGCTTTAGCATAGAAGGAAGGGCTAAGCAAGATAAAATTTTACATCTCTGAGTGTTTGCAAGGTGAAATTATGCCATGTCCTGTGGCCTTGCTAGCTTTTCAGTTTGCAGGGGTAAATACAGAGTGAGATGATTTGATCAAAAAAGAGAGGCTTAGACACATGCTCTGTGATCTGGGTAAAGTGAGTAAACCTCTGTTACTGCTACTGTTGGAAACAAAAAGGCAATAACTGCAGGGTGGAAATAAAAGGCTGGTCAGAAACTGAGTTATGTATCTGTATTGTCTCGCTGGCTACCTTTGGTGCAGTGCTGAGCTGTTGTTATGAAACTGTGCCCTGCATTTCCTCATGTCAGATTTGATTTGCAAACCTGTGTGCTAGAATGGTGGGTCAGTGCCTCTTGCTCTGGCTGGGAACACCCTCATTCCCTCTCCTCTGCAGCTGCTGAGAACCTTTCCAGAGTATGCCTTTGTGCCTTTGTCTGAGAAAGGATGCAGACACTGAAGTGACAATATGTGGAGCAGAAGCGCAAATGGGAATGATTTAATATAGAGGGCAGGCAAGCTCTGTCACTCAGCCCTATGACAGGAAACTCTGCATTTCCCTTTCTTCAAGAAATTTAGTCTGGTGGAAGTGCCTTTACATTCAGACACTTCTGAACTTGCTGGTCCTGTTCTCCTGTTTGTCTGCATATCTCAATCCAGCATAGATATTCTTTGATATTGCTCTTTTAATGAGAAAATTTGGTGCCTCTTCATTTTCTAAGTGTTTATAAAGGATAGTATTGCTGAGTGAGAATCAAGCATCTTGTCACTGTCGTAGAAATGCTCCAGTTCTAATGCAGATCTGAGGAAAGGTGCTTTCACTTGCCACAATGGTGCCTGGAAGGACTTGGAACTTGATCTCTCTCTCTCACACACAGATACAGTGTTCAAGATACACTCTCCTGACCCCAATATTTAGATTTTAAGGTCTACCCTTCTTCTGGAGCCATGCCCCTCAGATAGTGACAGGAAACTTGGGAGGATGCTAGGCAGAGAAAACAAGGTCACTTCCTCCTCTTTTGGAGTCCTTGTTCACTAAAAAATCACAGGATTGTCTCAAATTTGTTTTACTCATCAGAGACCATGTGGAAAGGAAGAATACCAGAACACTGACAGTGTCAGATAGAGAGAAGTAGAAAGTTCTTATTCATGGTGTTCTTAAGAAATTAAATTGCAATATAAATTTTAACACCTTAGCTTAAGTCTAACAAATCTCTGTTAAGAGAATAAAAACAGGCCATCACTTACCAATGATCTTGGAAGCAGGTAGAATGAAAGAGGGGATTCTGCCTTCAAGCCAGGAAAGCCCTCAAATATATTACCATCTGATGGCCACCGAGAAGCTTGCCCACTGTGACTTAGATTACGCCACACTAGTTAAAAATATATCTCACCACTGTCCCCTGGGGCCATTTCATTCAGATCTCGCCAGAGTGTCCTCTTTAAACAGATTTTAGAAGCTGAATCCCAAGTGGCCTGTAATCTACTCTTAAAAACTGCAGTCAAACACCAGGCAGTTTGTAGAGTTCCTGAGGGAGCAGAGCAGCAGTGAAGACAGGACCTGGGGCTGCTGTATAACCCAGGGCAGCACTGCAGTGTCACAGAGGTGCCTCCTTGGGATCACCACCTCAAGGGGCACGGAGAGTCCTTTCCATCTTCTTATGCTGTATCTGTCTCATTGCAGGGACCACAGTGTGTGGGAGGGAAACCCAGAGTAAACCTGAGTTTTCTGACCAGAGCCAGTGCTGTGGCAAGGAGGAGGCCATCTGGTCAGCCTTGTCATGGCCCTTTCAGATCTTACAAAAAGGCTTGTAATTACATTTGGGTTGGATTTAAATAACACATGAAAAGCCAAATCTGTGATCATGCATTTAAATACAGCAACTACTCTGCTTTTCTGGTTTACTGAGGACTGTGTGAATCAAAAATACCTTAGTCATCTGCAAAAAGGCTTAGTCCCAGCAAATCTTGACTTTAATGACAGGAAATAATCATAAGCTACTTTATATGCAATTAAAGACACTTTCTTTTGGAGATATTTTTGTAATTTGTATTTTTTCCTAAAACAAATTATCTAAAATACTATACTTTTCATGTCTGCAGTGCAACTTTGTCTTGCATATAAATTGATTTTTTAAAATTAAACTTTCTTTATGTGTGATTGAAACTTAAGACTATTTTACCTTTATCTAGGTAATTGATTAATAGGTCAGATAACACCTGCTGGTTGGCAATAGCAGCTAACAGTTTTGTGCTACAGGTTGTTTATTTAGATAATTGTATTAATTTAGAACGGAAATTGACACAATTACAATGGTATTTTTGAAAATGTTGGTTTTATAGTGGGTTTTTTATGTTAATGTCTAATCAGCCTGTAATCAAATGCTGAAACTGTTTGAAACAGAAAATACTTTTCACACTGAAATTTAATGTAATGCTGGTCCAGAGCTCATTAATTTCATGGGAAGCCCAGTGTTGGATTTGGACTATGGTCATAATTTTATCCATCTGTTGAAACAGAATGACAATGTTCAAATTCAGACCAGTGATGTGGCCCAGATCTTTCACAAACAGCTGCAAATAATCAGTGGAGAATTTCATGGCAGTGGTAGACTTGAAGGCTAGGGAAAATGTGTCCTGAAGGATATGTGTCCCTGTAGTAATAGCAACCCTTGACATGGGAAGAGGAGAAAAGTATTAGATATTTTGTCTTCTTGTCCTCAAAGCGACAGTTCAGGGAAGATCCTTAACCTGTAATGAATATCTGTGAGTCAGGACCAGAAATGTGATAATCCAGCAAAAGCAGTTTTGCCTGTGTGCTCCCATGGCCTTTCCAGGTGAGCTGTCCTGGTGCCATCCTCCTTAGTAAATGCATGACTGGTTGAGAGGGTATGGCTGGGTGACAGAAGAACCATCAGTGTTCTAGAGGCTGCCTTGTCAGCCTTCTGCCTCAAAACCCAGTCTGCCTGTGAGGTGACTGTCACAGGGCCATGTTGCCCTACCAGCTGGTGACACCTCTCAAGTGCTGGTGTTGACACACAGATTGCCTGCCTCGGCAGGGCAGGAGTTCACACGCCTCCAGGAGTATTGCACATTTTCTTCATCAATCCTGATCTGAAACGAGATCTGGGGAATTTGCCAAATGAAGCTGTCAAAACTATGCAAAATTAATTATAGGCTGGATTTGGCATAAAAGCTTAGATACAGTGTTTTCCTCAGCATTTGTACTTGCTGTTGGAAATGCTTCAGCCCATACATCTGTGCAGATAATGCCGATAGGGGAAATCACTAATGAACCATAGTTTTACATGTGAGTTTAGGTGAATTTTCCATCAACTTCATGTACTTGTAGCATAACATTATATTTTTTCCTCAGTTGTGAGATTTTTGCCTTCTACTGTGAAGCATGAAACACTCACTTTCTTTTGCCTTCATCATTTGCCTCTGTCACCCTTGCACACACATCTGGGTAACACACCAGGGTCTGTGGGGTGTCGTGCAGTCCCCACTTGGAGTCCAGAGGTGAAGATCCCCACGGTGAGGAGTGGAGCTCCTGCAGAGCTCTCCAGATTTTGCTTTCTTAAAAGCTATGAAAGTGCATTGTTGAAGGAGAAAGGCCCAGGTTTCACTTAACCATGTAAGTTCCAGCTGGAAGATGAAGGGCTACTGGATTTGTCTTTCTCAGCCTGAGGCCAGCCCTTTCAGTAAGTATAAGTAGGTAATTTCCATTAATTTTTACAGCAGCAAGGATAATTTAGTGTAAAGTTACATGTTATGTCTGTATTGATCTAACAATTGACTATCCTTTTTTTTCCCTCTTTTCCGACACGCTAAAGACTTGTACAAACAGGACAAAATTATTGTGGTGTTGAGGAATGAGAAGACAAATTGTTTCCCCTTATGCATTGGGAGGAAGATGGGGATATAAAGAGGGGATGAGGGCAGAAAAACTGAGGATTTGGCCCCCCCTTCCAGCTATGCTGAGCTGTTAGGTCAGCTGAGCCATAAATAATGTATCTTCAGCCTTAGAGTAGTTCAGGATGTAATCCTTCATTTTTGCCCTTCCCAAGGAATCACTGCTGAAGCTCTTTAACTAATAGCAAAAATATTTATTCAGACATGAGGTAAGGATTTGTTTCACTTGTTCCTCCAAAGACACATAAGTGGATCCCATTCAAGTAAATGAGTGTTCTGCAGGCCTAATTAGAGACAGAGTAAAGTCCATGGTCCTCTGCCAAAATACTATATCATGAACTAAAATTCATGGAAACTTAATACAGAGTCACCATTTGTTTGCTATATTTAAATCAGACTTTAAACATTAAATGAAAGTTAATACACCCAATAAAAGCTTGTAATCCAGACTGTAATAATAAATCTCATGCTGGTATCCTCCTACAGATGAGGGTGAAATTTTAAATGCATTGCCATTAATGTCTTGACTTCAATAGATCCTGGATTTTTTTGGTAATGTTTTTAAGAATCTTAATTTACTAGCAAAGTAAGTAGTTTTGGATTTCCTGTTTCCCCCTCAATCACTGATGTTGTGATCAGCTCCTGGGACAATATTAACATGTACTCAGCTGGATTCCTCTGTCAGCATCAGCCACCTCCTTTTATTCATCTGCCCCCCCAAAGCCACTTCTCTGTTTTCCCTGCCCTGCCTGCTTGGCAGGTGCACTGATGTGTTTGGCTTTTAGACTCATTTCCTGGGAGCAGAAAGCTCACCTGATTATGTATCTTTTTGTCTGCAAAATGATCTTGGATGATTTTATTTAAGTTTGACAGGAGAATAGCTGTCCTAAAGGGCACTGGGCAGTGTAATCCCAATTTACTCTGCCCTAAGTTGCCTTGGGAAGGGAGCAGAGGCAGCACTGCTGGCAGCTGACTGCCTGTGGCACAGACATTGCTGCAGCTGGGGCTGTCCTTCCTCAGCAGGATGGTGCAGGGAGTGCAGGTGGGTCTCACTCTGTCATGGTGGGTTGGGGGACTAAGGACATGAACCAAAGGCAAAACAAGTTCTAGAGCTGTGTCCATTGCAGAACTCTTTTTTTCTGTGAACAGTTTGGTTTCATGTGACTTGAACCTCTTCCACTGAATGGTGGCAACACAATGGTCTTTGCCAAAGAAGGCTGACTGTTTATTTAAGAGGCGTCTAGTGGTAGAAAATTAGTAACAAAAATCGATTTGCAGCTTTTTTCTGTGCTTTACAAAAGGCATGCAAGTTTCACTTGCACTAGTTGGAAGCAAGTGAAGGGAAAAAAGTTCTTAAGTGAAATATTTGTTAGTGTACAGTGATAAAAAACTTATTTATTGAAAAAATTAAATATTAATGCATTTTACATTACCATACCTGCAAGGGAATTAATTTTATGTCCTTGGAGATATAAAACAATACAGAAACCTGCATAAATACTTTTGTGTTCAATTATGGTCATTAAATTGATGTGGAATATCTAGTGTTGATTTAGCTGTAGCTTAAAGCTGGGGCTTATCTGCTGGGAAAAGGTAAGGTGTTTGTTCTGTGTGTACCTTTTATTACGTGTGTACCCATATTTTCATTGCCTTCAAAAGTATTTGTGGATGTGCAAGAGGCACAAGAATGGCTACTAATGTGCTGGCTACCCCCTTTTATTGTTTGAAGGGTTTAGCAACTCCTTTATACAGACTTTTTCATTCACTCTACTTTTTTTTCCTGGTCTTACCTAAAGATTTAATTTTGCAGGCTCCTGTACATAAGTTTATCTTTAAAGGCGCCATTATTATAGTACTACAAATGTTAGGCAGGTTTCTTGAAATTAAGCACATGTGAGTTTGCAGTCTGCAAAGTTAAGGAGAGACAGGGAGACATTGAACTGCCATCTGAATAAAAAATACCTTCATTTTCAGTAGGTGTGAGAAATTAAATGTTCCTTAGAAGGTTGCAGACAGGTTTCATGCGCTGGGGACTGATCTATGAGTATTTATTGTCTGCTAGATTAGAGCATAAATATGTTTATTCTTATATGTCACGGTACAAGGGCAGTGCAGTGGCAAGCAGACACCTGGCTGACCAGCAGGTTAAAGGAATGAGGAGGAAATTCACAGTTGTTCTGTTTTCTTGTAAACTATGCTTATAGTTCTAGTGTATCTGAAACTAGGGTAGGAAAGAAGGATGTACTGGGAGTATTCAGAAATTAGATTACAGTGATATGTTGAAAAGAAGAATTCAGATATAAAGTTTACTCACTTATTATTTATTTTCTTTTCTATAACTCAAGACACTATACGGGAGGCTTTGTTTCTGCTTGGTGGGTAGGATTCATCCATAGCTCTGTTTGCTTCTACCACCCCACCCCTCCAGTCTCTGTCAGGAGAAGGGTTCTGTGTACAATTGCTCCCAAGAGAAGGGTTTGTTGCCTGCAAGCAGCAGCTGAGAGAGTAATTTAGTGCTTATATGGTGAGTCCTCCAGAGAATAGCTTCTGACTCTAAGGTCTTCCTTCCTGTTCGTTATTTAATACCTATTTTATTTTGGGAATAAAAAAGAAAAAAAACAAAACTAAAGAGAAATGGGCACTGTTCACATTGACTGTTTTGCCCTGCAGATACGAGGGGAATAGTTTTCTTTCCACAGGAAGAGTTGCCAGGAGCCTTTTAGCCAATTACCACAGGAGTTTGTGGACCCCAGCAACAGAGGGATTACTTTGCCTTCCGTAGTGAATATTAACCACTGCTGTGCTAAACAAATGAGTCTTTTATATTTTATCTACTTTGATATTTTAAGGAAATGAGAAGTCTTGAAATTACAAAACCCTGGTAATAATGAGGTGAGTTATCACCACATGGTTATTATCAAGAGAATTTTCTTTTTATAACTAGTGTGTGTTAAAGAAGAGGCATGCTCCTTGTTTGCCTTGGAAGTCAAATCATTCAAGTTTGCTCTTGTCAGGTTTCTGAGAAGAATAAAAGATTGTTACTGTTTGTGAAAGAGAAATGCCCTGGTGGAGCCTGGCTCACAAATTGTTTTCCTGGAAGCGATTGTGCCTCATGTCTTGTCTCAGGTTTGTCTGATTCCACCTTCATCCATTGTCAGGTTCAGCTGCTGGTGCTGGCAGTCAGTTCGGCATTCATTATCTCCAATAAAATTACTAAAAATTACCTTATTTGCAATTAATCAAACGGTATAAAAGAAAAGTTGGACTTGGGTGTTTTGTGACCAGCATAGACATTACCTGTAAGGTAAGAATTCTTTTGGAAGTGAACCACAGCATTTCTGTAGAAACTGGTAAACCTGGAAGTGTAGCATCCACTACACCCCTGAGGTAAGGTTGTTTTAGAGCGTGTTCCTGTTTATGTCCTGATGCCCTTTGTGCTGTGTTGGGAGTAGACTGACCATAAAGGGAAGCTCATATAAATACAGCTAACTGAAAATATACCATATACTTAAATTTTATATTATAACATTAAATTAGTAAATCACTATTAATTGTGACTTCTGCATTAATCTTGTTTTCGTGCAAAACCCTGTAATCACGTTTTCTGCATCAGTCAGTCAGTCAGTTTTCACTGGAAACAGCTAGATGCACAAGGACCTTTGCAGTGGTGCTGTGCTTGGAGTCAGTAGCACAAGCACAAATCTGTATGTGCAATAAATCCATTAGTGCAACACAACACATATGTTTGAAGACTCTTGCATCTCTTTCTTGAGCTTCAAGCATGAAACTAAATTTGTGTCCAGTGCAACTGTGGCAAACCAAGAGCCGGGGTTACACTGTTGTGTACACCTAAAGTGTAGTGTTACATTACTACTTTGTGGTGTCAGCATATTGCAGAAATAATCAGAGTATAAATTAACATATGAGCTTTCCAGAATTGTACGTGTTGAGTTTTAGTTTAAACATAGTTAACAACATGGATAAGGTGTCAAAACCTATTTAAATTTCTATGTACATTTGTTCCTGTCTGCTTTTAATGTAGGTGCTCTCAGATGGTTGTGGATGCCATGTATAAAGCTTTTGTGTAGTACAGAACTTGTGTAAGCATGTCAGTGTGCCCAGCAGCCTTTACAACAAGCAAGAAAATCTTAAGTGAACATAATAAAACCATCTCTGATAAGGGATTGTTTGAAAAGGTTTTTTTCAGAGAAAAAAAGACAATTTCATAAGAAGCTTGTGCCGCTTTAAAGCCTAGAAAAGTAACACATTTAGATTTAATAATTGTAGGAGTATCAAGAACAAAGGCACTTAAAATTTGACAAAAAAGGAATGCAAGTAACTTTATAAAGCTACAAAAGATTTATAAAAATAGAGCAGGTACTGCATAGCTGAATATTGGACCATAATGGATCTGAAAGAACTACAGAAGTAGAAAATCTGAAATTCTTCCAGACATGTGAAGTAATGCCTTGCATTATTGTGTGGGCAGGGCTGTTTTTCTTGGCCATAATTTAGGAAGACTTTTGTGTGTTATCATCAACGAATTAGAACTTGAATAACAAATCTTGGATATAGTCATCATAATCTGTTCCTGTTGGGGAGGGACAGAAGGGGAAAAAAGCTTATTGTAAAATAGTTTAAATGTGTTTTACGAAAAAATATAGATAACTCATTTGCTTAGAATAGCTAATCATTTAGGTGGACTTTTTTTGTTGAGTGGTTCATAATCATAGTCTGCTTTAGAGTTCCTGACTCAATCACACTGCAAAAGTGAGCTCTGTGTATGGGTACTGCTCAGGATCTTGTGTCTGCTTTGAGTTCCATACTAAAAGGGAGTAATTGAACATGTCAGACTGTCCCATTATACAAAAATGAGTAAAGTAAAATTGATTGCAGTGTCTTCTCTATATTGCACACCTGCCTTAAGAAATTACTCTTAATAGGCCTTTGCAAGACATTGTAACTGTGTGATGTGACGCTTGTATCTATATATGCAAATATGTATATAACTGTATGTCCATTCATAACTCTTACATGTCAATGAACTTGCCTTCATCTTGCCCTGGGAGTGTGAGTGTTCTTTGAAGGTGTGTATGTAAGGATGTCAAGTAGTAACACCCTGTTGAAACTGCAGGCAGTCATACTAGGTGCTGTCTTCTGCCTTGTCTCGGTAAACACTGAGAAGAAGGTAGATTCCTACTATGTGGGGATAAAAAAAATTAAAATTTGTGTGCAAGAGGAATGTGACAAGTGCATGTATTCTTGGATGCAGTATATGCTGTATCAGCCATAACAGTCATTACTTCTGTTTCTTTAATTTCTTTTTTTTTTTTTTAATTAAGGAAAAAAGCATAATTTAAGTGAAAACTATTACATGAACTTCTAATTTCTCTTATAACCCATATACCCCTCTGCCCAAAAGGCTCAAATTCCTCAGTTTTCCAATAGCTTGCAATTTCTTACTGATATCCCCTGCTTGTGTCCATTTTTTCCTAGTTGCACCTAAACAGAAAATCTGCATTCTGGTTTGGAAGTATTTTCAATAACTAAAAAAAAAAAAGTTAATACATTTTTTGGGGGGAATGAAGTGGCTTGTTGAAACTTCTTGTAAGTGAGTGACAATATAGCGCAATCATTAGAAAGACATCCAGTGAATGTGTCTTTAGATGAACTTCTTAATGCATGAAGATTTTGTTGGCTCAGTGGTGTGGGGTCGTTCTATAATTACCTTATTTTAGTGGGTTTTGGTCCACTGTGTTTCGGGTTCAGAAGCATTTACTTTGTTCTGCTGTGAATGATAGTGCTTCATTATGACATTTGCACTGACAGTTATGGGAGAGGTTCTGAAAGGCCCTAGGGTACATCATCATTTTCAAACTCCCACATGCTTCTCCCTATTTTTATTAGGATCTCCTCAAAGTCAGTTACACACCCTCTTTCAGAGTGTTGTTTTAGCTCAGATCTGTCAGTTTGCCTGTACAACACTCACGAGTGACTGGGCAGCTGGTATGCTAATTGCTACCTTACTGAACCAACCATAATGGCATTTCTTTTTCTTTCTGCAACCTTTTTGTGCATTAACATTTTTTCTTTGACCATACATTTTAATTATTGTCACTTTGGAGTGGATTTTGCTGCCTGCTTCAAGCTTTTCAATGCCTGTATACAGCACTGTGCACAATGAGACCTAATCCCCATCTGGGGACGTCTCTAACAATGCAGTACAAATACAAAATATTATATTTCAACATTTTTTTTTTGTTTGATTTTGGCCTCGTTCAGAAGGAGTTTTGTTGTTATTTCTCAATTCCTGTTTGACATACTAATTTTACAGTGATTTTCTGGCTATTTAAAGCAGATTTGGGGGAAACACATTCAGTGTTTTGCAAATCATCCGCTGCACAACATAAAGAAACAAATCCCTGTATGTATGGATTGGAGGTTGATGTTTAGCATGTCTGTATACACAGTACATGCTAATGAAAGGTAAGATGTGTGACTTGCTACAAACCTTCAGCTTTGCACATCACGGGATTGAAGAGCTGGAGCTTGCTTGTTTGCTTTCTCATGTTGAAGTGGTAGCTGTCATTACTGTGTGTTATGTTTTTAAAAAAGCAGGGAGGAGAACATTTTTGCTTCTGTGTATGCCTCACAAAGCAGGAAAAGTAAGACATCATTTAAAGTGGCTGTTGTGCAGGAGGTTTCTGGAATGTTTGGCATTGCATGTTAGACTTTGGCATTTTGTCATTAAAAACTGGAACAGAGCACAGCCTCTCAAATATGCAGTCAGGCCTCTTGAGCTCCTGTAAAAATAAGCTGGCAAACAAACCCCTCTAATAAAATGCTGATGCTGGAAAAGATATATGGTCATCATTTCAGTATGCTACTTTTCTCAGCATGTCTCATCTATTTCCGAAAATAAAAGAGAGATATGATTACCAGAAAAGCAAAAGTCATGGTGAAGTGAAATCCTGGCCTTGCTGACACAGAGAACAGCTCTGTCACTGGGCCAGCCTCCGAGCCGTGAAATGTCCCCATGCCCTGGCCAGGTCACTGGTTTCAATGGCCATTAACCTGCCTTTTAGTCAAAGCAGTCCTTTCTTCCCTCCTACTGCTCTTAGGATGCTCATTGTTTAGCACTGTAAATGGGGCTTATAATTGCTGGTTTGGGCTTTAATGACACTGACTGTGGCCATTTAAAATGCCCCCTGGAGCCTCCCAGGGGTTGAGTGCACTGGGAAGGCAAGAGGAGGCTTCTGGCATTGGAAGCATTTGGGTCTTGGGCTGGTGTTGATTACCTGGGCAGTGAAGGTGGTCCTGAGGTCTAGGCTTCTGCTTATTGGTACTGTTATTTTCCTAGCAATTTTTCTCAGAATGGAGATTTATAATTAATTTATAAATTTTTAACTCATATATTTTTCATTAATTTTTTTCACTTACATTTTTTCATGTATATGTACTTGCAACATTCTCTTAATTATCCTGTGCTCTTTCCTTCAAAAGGAAATAATATGTACTGCGTGGTGCTTGTGTAGGATAGTTGAAGGAAGAAACAGGAGTAATGACAGCCTAGAAAAGTATAGTGTGGAATATTTGGTTATTTAATTCATAATTTACAGTTTTAGTTAAAATATTTTCAGACTCTTCAAAGTCTGTGTATCATCTTCTAATAACGACAGTAAAACTTTCCTGAGTACAAGTAGAAGGTGAGGATAAAGAAACTTCTTTTAAACATTTTGGCTGTGCTGAAAATGATGTTACAGAAATTGCAGTATCTTTCCTGTCAGACCACACTAGCACATGGGAGGCTTAAATAAGAAAAATACTGACATGACAGTCATAATAATTTGGTAGAGAGGGAGTCCTTGAAGAGACCATGCGTGTCGGAGCAGAGCCACTTTCCAAATACTCTTGAGTGTGATAGTGATCAAGTGGGTTCAGAAGAAAGAAAGCAGGTTTATATGAGACTACGTATTCTGTTTTCTGTTTCCGAATGAAGCACTTTTGTACTGCCCTCCCAGTTCTTTGGCCAGCTCTACTGGGCACCTGTTGCTGCCTTGGGAGGAGCCCGTGGGTGCCTGGCAGACTGAGGGTGTTGAATGAAGGCAGGACAGGAAAAACAGTCTTCTCATCCAGAGTGTAAAACTTGTTAAACTTCACAGCTTTAAATAAGGAGGAAACAGTACTTCTGTTCATCTGTAGTGTCAATCAGTCAGTCTTTTTCTTTGTGCTGCTTAATTACTGGGGAAATATTTAACTATAAGCAGCTTACATGTTTCTGAAACAACTCTCTGATGTTATATTGTTTTGCCTCTTCAGTTTTGGAAAATCTAAAAGGAAAAGTGCACTATCAGGAAAATACTATTATTTGGTCTGACCAGTAATGTGTTTTAATAGAGTGGAAATGAACAGCATTGGTTATTTGCAGCTTCTTTTTTGCTTAATTCAGTAGCTCTTCTGTCCCAGGGGGCTAAACAGAACAGTTTATATGTGGTATCTACTACTCATATAAGTAACTCTGGGAACTTTTTTTAAACTGGTGTCCTTTATAAGGTCCTTGAGCCTGGCTATCTATAGCTCACCAGAGAACAGCATGTCCTGTGTGCTGCACTGCACTCATCACGTCTTGGAATTGTTCTGGTGTGCATAAGCCACTCATCTGGGTGAGATGAAACACAGACATTTCTAACGTTTTGACTCCCTTTATCCTCTCTGTAGGAGCTCAGCAAGCAGGATGTACAATGATATGGAAATTTCTGTGTTGAGTTCCTAGAACAGCTGAGTCAGCTCCAAGGTTTCTCAGGGCTGTGTTTTCAGTTGTCTGTTTCATAGCTGGTGATAGGACTGTGGACTGCCAGTGATGATAAAAACAAATATATATTTGTGGCAATTAGACATTGATGTATCTAGAGCTAAGCTGTTCTGTTGGCAGGATTACAAGAGCTGGGTTGTTTGGAGATTTAATATTCTCATTGTGGCTATTGTAGGGCAAAACTGAAAGCTCATAAAACTGAAGGCAGGTCGTATCAACAGACCAATTAAAGACTGTGTATCATGGATACAAATGTTTGTGAGCTATATTGCTTACACAGTAATCATTATTTTTGACCTTTCAGCATGAACTCTGTTGATTCCTCATCACTTTTTCATTCAGGATAGTCTTTTGCTATGAGACATGACTTCATTCAGTCCCTGACTTTAGTGGGATTTCTGCAGTCCTGATTAAAACCAACTTGGTTTTACTGGAGTGATGTAGGGGACAGAGCAATACAACTTTTCCTTTCTGTGGTTTTCACTGTGTAGGTTATATGAAAAGATGAAAATGGTTTTCCTAAAAAAAGAATACTTTTTCCCATAGGTTTCATTACTAAATTGGAACTTGAGTGGATGATTATTGTGTACAGTTGAGTGGCAATTGCTGTAATTGTGTATTTGCAGGTGGCACTGCTTTCCTTGCCAGGAGATAGGAGAAGGTCTAAGGAATTTATCTGTTAATGACACAGCCACTGGAACAGCAGCAAGGTAGTTTAGTTTGCAATCACAACACTGTTAAAGCACCGATAACTTTAAACAACTACATTCAAAACAAACTCCTGTCTCATCAATGCCTGACTGATTTCTAGTAAAACCAAGCTTTAGCTCTTCTTTTGATCTATTTGCATTGAAGCTTGTTTGCATGATGCAGATGCAAAGGAAATACCTGCTTTGCCTCACTTTGACATTTCCATTAAGATTACTCTCAGTGTAATCTTGCATCACAAAACCAGATTCAAACCTATTCAGGGCCTTATCTTGTGGCAGAAAGCTGCTGAGCCCAACTGGTGAAGAGGATTCTTAGTTGCTGTGAATTGAAGAGAAAATTGGAGCATTTGTTAAATGCTTTTTTTGATGTGTCTGAGAAGGTTGGTATGGTCCTACCTGTAAGTCATAATCACAGAAAAACCCAAATACTGGCCAACTGACAGCTGACCCAGCATCCTTCTTTATGATTTTTTTTTCCTGTATGCTCAATGGAATATGCAACTCTTATATTGTTAGATACCTTTAAACTATTAAACAATGTTCTTGAAAAACACAAATAATGTACGGACTTCCATCTGTTTCTTACTAAACATGTTACTTAAACTGTTGGAAGCCCCTATATCCTGTGCCTTTTCCACAATTATTTTCTTTATTTTTAATACCATGGTAACCAGAACTATTAATAAGGAACAAAATAAAATATGAGCAAATATCAGCTCTTGAAGTTCACTTTAACAATAGGGAAGTTAATATTGTGCTTCTGGTTTTTGTCCTGATAAAGTCCCAACTCTTTCCATTAACTAAAATTGGGGTTTCACCTCCAGAAATATACCTTAATATTAAGAAATGCACATCTCTACACTTTAGGACCAAACTGATTGCTGTAATAACTTCTTTTTCCTGTCTCACATACTTTTTCTTCCGAATTGAAGTGTATTCTTTTACCAGAAATTTCTCATAGGTACCCATATTATCACTTTTTCATATTCTTTTGAACAAAGCCTAAAGGGAAAACTTCTCTGCCATCATCCATAATTCAGAATTTTATAGCTCTTTTCTGAATGTGCTGAAATTTTTCAACATTACTTTTGAAATACCCACACCCCAGAACTAAGCTTGCATTATTTTATGATCCTGTCGGAGTCACATAGAGGAGTAATGCTGCTTCCCTACTGTTACTTTGAATTCCCTTCATATATTGTATTCACTGTTTGCACCATAGCATTGGGAGTTCATGGTCTGTTGTTGCTTCATGTTTTTGAAAATATTTTTAAACCATTTCCTTCAAGATTGTAATTTGTTGGTGGCAGAGCCAGCAAAGGTCTCACAAATTTCCTTAATTACACAAGGTGGAAAAAATTCAGCTTACTCCTAAGGAAAACTCCTTAACTGGGTGGCAAGGCATATCAATGATCACATAATAAGTAATTTATTATATCATTAAGGTTTTTGAAAGTTGTCACATCCAATAAAGAATTGCAGTTTTACAATATCCCTGTAGATTGGGAAGTAAGTTTTATTTTGAAGTGTGGAAGCTGAGGCACAAATTTGTCACTAGCCAGAGGTCTGCTATACATGACTGAACCTGCTTTTACTGAGTCCACAACCTTCATTCATTCATCCTTTTTGAGTTGCTTAGGAGAACAAATGTTTTATATTTAATGTCACCCCATCATGATGTTATTCTGAAAGTGCTTCCTCACATGTGGATATCATACCTCTTTTTAGGACAGTCCTGTGCAGGTTAGTAGTCTCTTACCAGTGCATGAAATTCACCATGGCAGCACAAATTCAGTTGCTCAGCATGTCTGCATTCCTTGGCACAGGGAGCAGGATAATACTTCTGGTGTCCAGACCTATTGTTTTCATAGTGCTGCATTTCCTCACTAATGGCTTATGAGGCAAATATTTAAGTGCTTATCATTACATATTCTCCTTTCATCTTGTTATTTATAGAGCGACTATTAGGATTGTGAAACTATTATTTTTTCCTTTTTTAAAAAATAAGATCAGGCAGCAGAAGTTGAAGACTTTCAAGTGTGCACTTAGGAGTTTGTTCACAGTGACTGTTTCGTCTCCTGTGGTTCACTCCTGGCACTTCTTCAACTTAGCAGCCCTCGATCAGCAGAGCCTGCTGTGCTCCAGCGCTGGAGCTCCTGAAACACCTCTGCATCCTCCCTGGAATGAATCTGAGAGTTGTCAGACCCTGGTAGATAGATGATCTTCCACCCTTAGAAATCCTGTCAAATCTACTAAAGTATCTTTTATGGTGGAGAACAGACACTAAGTGCTTCAAAGGACTTGCTCAATCTTGCATCTTTTTTTCTCTGCTGTGGAGACATAGGGTTCAGGTCAAGTTCAGCATGGGACCTTTTGCATCATGGAAACTTTTGTACTGGAAGGAAAAGCTCACCTAGTAGTTAAACTAAAATAACTATTTTAGGAACTTGGGGTACTTTTGTTGGGCCAGATACTGTGCATCCTGGGGAGCAGGTTGTCCTCTTTGCAGTATGTGTGTTTTACTCCCTTTTGTACCTGCAGAGGGTTTTTGCTTCAGTGTACTTCATGCTTTTACCTTGCCCTGATCACTCTGGGATGTTTGCGTTTCCGCTCAGGAGATCAGTTGTTCCTCTGATCTCAGCTGTTTTCTTGGCGCCCATCTCAGACTGGAAGCCCTTGTCTCATCTGGAAGATGATTGCTCTTGTCTCTCTTTCCCTGTCCCCTGATGACAGCCAGATGTACCTCACAGCCTGGATTGGTCTTCTGTGCCTGCACAGTCTGGAAGTAAAGGCAAGAGCTGTTCAGGCAGCTGGAGCTGGAAAGATGCTGGTGCCAACCCAGGAGAATTTGAAGGGATCCTGGTCTGAGATGTTTGCCTCTGAACTGCAGTTTCAGCCTCTCTGCTTCCCCTGCTGATGTTTTGACAGCACAAGGCAGAAGGAGGGGCTGCCCTGCTGACTGCCCCCCACCTCTTGGCACAGCTTCCTGCTTCCCAAAGGCAGAGCCATGGACTTTTTGTGGATCAGGGAAGTGTGGGAGAATCCAACACAGCCTTCCAAGCCTAGCTGTCTGCCTCCTCTGTACTGCCCATGCCAGCCTGCCATTCCAGGGCAAGCCTTACCAACTCATGAACCCCCAGGCTGAATTGTCCAACATCCCATTTGCTAAGAGAATGGAAAAGTTTTTATTAATTATTACTTTGTGGCTGTTTTGGTGTTTTTTTTTTCTTTAGAGCATGCATCAATCTCTAGAGGTCTAGAAAATAGGATCCTGTTCAAAATTACTGCCCTGATGGAGCCCACTTCCTTGCCCAGTGATCAGGCCCTTCGTTCAGCAGGTCTGGTGTTAGATGCAGCCTCTGGAGAAGCCAGGCTAGGATCCTGTCTTGGGCTATGCAGGGAGCCAGGGATCCACCACTGCTAGGAGCAATCAATGAACATAGTCCCTAGCACTTTGCTTAGGGAGTGTTTGTTTTCTCTGCCCTCCTGCCATATATCCATGATCATAAGGTTCTTAAGGGTTTTTTTTAGTTTTTAAGTACAATTATCAGAGATATTCTAAGTCATCTTCTCTTCAGCCAGTGCCCAAGCACTTGCAGAGGGGAACACTACTTGCTGTGTGGCCCTTTCATACTCGCAGTCACTGCCACACTGCAGGGTCATTACCCAGTGTTTGTTTTAAATGTCTGAAGTCCACAGCTATGCTGGTATGTTAACCCACCACTTCTGTGTAGTCTGGAAACGTTAAAACCATAAATTATTATAAACAAAGTGCCTTTGGGGGAGCTTATATATTGTGGTTTTTTAAGTCGTTCTGGAGATTTCTGCCTTAGTTTAGTGCTCATAGAATGTGTACATGATCACAGAAATATTCCACAGTTCACTGAAGAACAAAAGTATGTTTAACAGAAGATGTATTTCTACTGAATATATGCTTTTTAAATTAGGATTTTAGCTTAAAAAATAATTTCAGCTTGCTTCATCTGCTTTCCATATGTAACTGTTTCAGATAAAATACATAGCTAAAGGTTTAATTGAATCAGTGCCATTGTGTAAATACAGAATTTCTGTATATGTACATTTCTCATTCTGATAGCTTCCAAAAGATAGCTAAGTGACCATTAGAATATTTTATCAAGAAAGTATTTTTGTTTTATGAGATGTAAGTTCTCCTACATAAAATACAGCATGGTGGAACTAATTTTCATTGCATGGTTATGGTTAATGGATAAAAATTTTCAGTCTGTGCAGGACCATTTCCATACCGTTGACCCATCTGTTTTAAAGAGACCTTGTCTTCAATAATACATGATATTTGGTCATTGAGGAGGAACTCCCACAATCCAGTGTACACTCAGGGCACCCTTGAAATTTAGCCCTTGGTTTTGAAAGGTTCAATATTTCAGTGTCTGGCCATCTTTAACCATCAATGAATATTTTGCCATAATAGATAAAGTCCTAAGTAAACCACTATAGTTTCCAACCACATCCAGGACAACAAAGAGAGTTAAGGCTGAAGCCTAAAATTTCTAGGCAGAACTAATAAAGCTTCTCTTTGTTGAGGTTTTAGATGTTGCTTTATTCTCATATGCCCTGGTGAAAAACACGTTTCTTTTAAAAAAATATTTTACAGACACTTAATCTTGCTTGTGTCTAATGCCTTTCAATATTTTTAAAAGAAATTCCAAGTGGATGAGTTATTTATGTGTTTAGCTTTTATTTTCCATTATGTCTTTTAATAGATTCCAGATCTCATCTATATTGTAATGGCTTCTGTGTTACGGAGCAACAAAATTTACTGGGTTAAATATCCATTTTTCTTGCCTCTCTGACATGAAAGTGCCACAGACCTATACAATAAATTGCTAACGCATTTGTGAGCTTGAAAGCCCATGCTGTCACCCTCACTGTCTGCATGCAGGCTTCACCAGACGTGAGGAGCACACCTGGAAGCACCATGTTATTCCTTGCACTCAGGTGAGCATGCTTGGAAGGCATCATGATTAAAGGCTTTAAATGGAGAAGTGTTCAGGCTTGAATTCTTTGTAAATCGCTTCCCTCAACCAACATGTTGAAGCTCATGCAGAGCATAATTTTATAGACTTGTCGGAGACCTGGGGTATGCAGATGGAATACGTAATGTGATGTCAAAAAAAAGAGATAACCCCAACTGCTGTTTGCTTTCCCCCTCACCATCCTGTCTTCCCCATGCATTTACTTATTTCCTTTTTTGCTTTCCTTCTGGCTAGATTCACTTGAATTTCTGGGAAAAGCAGGTGTTTAGGGGCCAGAACAGCACAGGGAGTGGGGCTAAGCTTTTAGCATCATGGAATTGCCATCATGAATCCTTGATTTTTATTTTTTTTTCTGGTTTTTGAGATTATAAGCTCCAGGAATTGAAATATAGCATTCTGCACTCAAGAATTATTCCATAGAAAATGTGAGGGAGCCTATAATTAAATACTTGTGCACAGATAGCAGTATTGGAAGAATAAATTTGGTGCCAGTCTCTCCAGAAGTGGTTGAAAACTGTAAATCATGAAGCGAATAGATAATCACAGATATGACAAACTGTAGCTGCATCTGCTGATTATTTTCTCCTCAGCCTCTTGTGTACAATTAAGAATTCAGATTTAACAGCTGGGAATGATTTTCAAATGTTGAGCTAAAGTAGAAAGTTCTATTCAGAAACTTTCAGCAGTTCTTTTATCTTCCCCATTCATTATTTTTTCTGGAATGGGTTAAAAAAGATAGCACTTGACCTCCTCTGCACTGAGACAGAAAAGAGATCATTATATTCTCAGATATGGATTTATGCTTAATGATCCACCTTCTAGTGAGACTGAGTTCAACAGCAAACAGACTGAATATCTGTCAACAGGCTAAACTTCCTTTGGTCAAGAAACTTCATCTGTTAATATTTTATTTTCCTAGTTCAGCAGAGAGACATCTTTCAAAGGTATATTGTTGATAGTTGTGGCAAAGAAATTCAGGTAAAAAGCTCACAGAGAGTGCCTGTCAAATTCAAGTTAGAGACGATACACAAGGGAAAACTATTAAAAACTGAGGATATTTACTAATGTAATCATATATCATTAGATACACTTGGTGAGCACAAAGTTCTATATGTAAATAGACCAATATACTGAATGGACAGATCTGTGTAGATCATGTCTGCATATAAATTTCCTACAGAAAGATCTCCTGCCTGTCACTTGCTCCACGTGAATCTGAGTTCAAAGCATTTGGCATTTAAGCTCTTAGACACAGTGTTTTTATGTTTATGTTCTGCAATTTTATTTTTGTATTCTGCCAGTAAAACCTCTGTTTTTAATGATCCAACAAGCTGGTACAGCAGTTTTATCTGATTATGTATGCACATGCATTTACATGCTTCCTTTACGACAACAGATATTCAGAGATCTTTCCCTAGTCTAGTAAAGTGAACTGTGCATCTTTGCTGATGTTGTAGAGGATTATTGGGATAAATCTGGTTAACTAATTAATCCCTCTAGAAATGGATAAAAGAAGAATTGCATTTTTGGTGGGGGTACATCCTGACAGGAGGCATTAAGGGCAAGTTTATTTATTCTCATTTGACACCAACAGTTGTGGTTTACATTTTACCTTCAAATATTTTCTCTTCTGTTATCTGTTCTTTTCATTAGGGCATTTGCAGTTGTGTTCCAGTGAAACAATATATTTTTATTTTTCATCACCTTTTTTTCAAGTCTTAACCTTACTGTTTGTAGTTCAGCTCCAGGAAATGTGTCTGAAGTCTGATCACCCTACATGGATGTGTCATGTTTGCATTTTTGAGATAACCTGCATTATCCGCCAAAAAACCATTATTCTTTAGAGTCAATAGTCTACTGCTTATCTTTCTCTTTATTTTTCCTTTGCTTACTTGTGTTGGGATTTTTGTAGTTTTATTTTATTTCATTACAGCAATATGCCCATACCTAAGCTCTTAATTTTTTTCTTTTGTTCCATTTTAAAGGTACAGAATTATTCTCCTTTCTCTAACTTGGTCTTGTTCTGATATCTGGTCTGAGGAGTTTACTTATATTCATTGCTGCTTAGGTTAAGAAGTTTTCTTCCTACAGCCTTTGTAATTTGAGGGTTTTTTAATGATAGAGACAAACAAAATTTTTACATAATTTAGGAGCTGAACATTGAGAATAAATGTTGGGTTAGATTATTTCAATATTAATTGAAACAACCAGTCTTCCAGAAAATTTGCGTAGAATGGAGGAGCTGTGGTGCAACTTCACTTAGTTTTTAGGCTGGTCACATGCATTTTCAGTGTATCCAGTGATTTTGGAAAGTTTTGCTCATGATAGACTGTGGTGTTTTCTGGGACTTCAGCTGGAAGAAAACAGTAGTTTTAGCTGGTGGGATAAGCAGATGGTACAAGTTAGGGAAATAGTGAACAATTTTCTTAGTACAAAATGATCTACATCCACCTAGTAACTCAAAGTGATAAAGCAATTTCCAGTGCAGCCAGATGCCAAGACATATGTGCAGGAGCAGAGAACCTGGGCCATGCAAGATCCTGAGGACCTGGGCATGTGCAGCACTGACTTCAGTAAAACTTGAGAACGGTTGCTGCATATTCAACCAGTCCTGACTTCTCAAGATGACTTGGAGTGGGAGGGCCTTCATGGCTGGGAGTGTGTAGGATCAGGGAACTCTTGAGTAATGCCAGGAAGATGACACTGCTTACCAAGCTGAATTTGAAGGAATTACTCCTAAATTTTTTTTTCCAGTTCTGGTTTCCCCAGTTTGAAAAGAGTATTGAATTGTAAAGACCCAGAGAAGCCTTCTAGTTCATAGCCTAAGTTTATTCATCAGAGTAAGCAGCATTTGCTGACTTCCGTCAAGTTCCAATCAGGTCAGAATGAAGACAAGCTGCATACTCTTTGGAGTCCATGTTTTTGCATGAGAAAAACTATCTACTTGAATAGATGTTGGTTAGGTTTTGATTTGTTGTTTTTGCTGTTGTTGTTGCTGCTGTTTTGTTATTTTTGGTTTTGTTTTTGATTTTTTTTTAATATGTGCTTTATTCTAACAGGAATTAATTTGGATTAGCCCCATAACCTGTGTTCAGACTAGTGCCTTGCTCTTGACTGATTCTTGGTTTGTGTGTTTTAATTAGAAATGCTAACATTCCTGTTGTGAGCATTTATGATTTTCACCTCTTTAAAAAATCAGAAAATTTATAATAACAGGTTGTGGGATGCTAGCTTCTCTGTCACACTAGGAGATGAAATCTTTTCAATAATAGGGTAGCAAACTGGAGAAATAGTCATATGAACAAAGAATTGTTGAAACCCTTTGAATTAAAATAAAAGCAGTGCTACTCTACACCTTAATCAATGGAAAAGGCTGTTTGGGCCATAGGGTTTTTATGTTTCTTTTTTGTTTACAATTTACAAAGAGAATTTTCAAAAGTTGTCTTCAGGTCATCCTTCAGAGCATAGTTGCAATGAAATTACAAGATACATATTGGGGAAGAGGGAGCATGGAAAAAAAGATAGCAGTGATGATGATTTTCAAACAATGTATTTTATACAGCAGGAAGAAAGTGATTACTAAAAGGTTAGCCCAGTTTATTATTCATGAGTTTTCTGAGCTGTTAAACAAATTGTTGTGCAAATGTTCATAACCTCATAATTTTCTCCCTCTCAAAAGGTGTTTAGATCTCCACATGTACAATAGATCAAGAGTGCTTCCAAAAACAGGCATGTTTGTGCTTGCAATTCCAGATGATCTTGTTACGACAATGGAGCTTTTGCAAGAGTTATCTGTGGGCTGTGTGGATCACTTCAGTTCCTCTTACAGCTGGGAGCTGCTACTGCACTGCAGAAATCCCTCTCCTTTTTGAGCACTGGGCTTTGGTTTCAAAGCCAGATGCAATTAAGTCACCCTGATTAGATCATTAGAGCCTTCAGTGAAATCTGCTCAGTAACATGTCTGAACTGTTGCTGTGGTTCCAAATGAATAATTTTTTGGTATTTGACTTTGCTTTGAAATGTGGAGTGCTCTTTGCCTAAAGGGGTATCTGGTATTTTATAAACATGGAAGGTTTCAGACCATTTGAGGGACTCAGTGCAGCACGATTCACCTTTGCTGAAGATCTGAAGTATTTCAGCAGTTTTATTAGCACTGTGCTCTGTATCTGCTTCATCTTGTTGAAAATTTTACAAATTAGGGGGCCTCCTCACAAACACAAGAGCTCACCAGGCAAAACAATCTGAGTTCTCTCTCTCCTGTACAACTTCTGCATGTGACCTGTTGCATTCAGCACCAGGAATAAAGTTTTTAAGGGCTCTTCCTCCCCAGACCCTGCTCTCCTGGTTCACCATGTGCCTCCAGAGTGGTAACAGTGTTGCAAAGTGGATATTGAATATTCTCCTTGTCAAGGCTGGCATGAGGGCCATTATTTACCAGCAGAGGTAAATCCCTAGGGAAAGTAGCAATTTGCTTTGAAAATCAGGGTCACTTTCACATGTAATGTGACACTGAGCTACTTTCTGTGGCCAGCCTCTGCCTTTGTCACAGTGGTCCGTGGGAATGCACAAGTCACTAGATGCATGTGGCATGTTCCCTTTGCATGTCTTCACAGTATTGCAGGGGGTAAAACATGGCCCCATCACCAGCTGAAGAAAATAGAGGGAAGAATATGAAGGTAACAGTGAGTGATGAAAATACAGGTCTAAAACTGGGAAGACAAAATATATAGATGAAATCCCCTAAACATCTGACACCACCAGCTGTGCCTCCACCTACTTAAAAGTAGATGGAGGTGTCTTGTGAGCACTCTGACACTGTTTTTGTTTGTTTTCAGTGCTAGAAATTCACAGACATTTACTGCAGGATTAATCACTGTTCAACATGACTTAGGCTAGCAAAATTTGACTGCTTGACTAGTGTGAGACCTTTGTCAGAAACAAAGCAACACAAAAAATTCTAAGCAAAACCTGTGAATAGAGCACATTAATTTTTTTGTTCTCCTTCGCATTAAACTAATAATTAATAGTTAACACCATTTTGGTGACTGTTTTAGAATTCAGACTGTTAAAGCTACTTATTTTCTGAGTTCCAAGCTTTTGTTTGCAGTTTATAGAAACACAACATTAGTGCTTTAGACTTCACATCAGCTCTATGCCAATGAATTTGACTAAATTAATAGCTGACTTCTTCCTTTCAGCAAAGTATGTTCTTCACAATAAGCATTTTTGTGTGCTTCTCTGCACCACTCCAGTTAACGTAAGAAAATCGAGAAAAGAAATAGCCTGGAACATAGTTGGCAAACCTTTTATACTTCCACACTGAAATGTGCTTCTTTTGCCAGTAAGTTTACTAAAACCCAATTTTTTGAAAGTAAAGTGCCTTAGGAAAGCTCTAGTACTTGCTAGGGAGGTCATATTTACTAACCAGAAAATTGTAATTGGAAAAGAGATGAAGCGTGGTCCATTGCTTTAGAAATTATTATTTCAATTGACCAATTTTCAACTGTAAGGAAGTCTAGAAGGATTCTATCCCATTTCTGCCTCCTAGATTTTTTTTTTCCCAATAGCACACTGATAAAAGATTTCCTGTGAGGCTTCTATTTTTTCAATAGATGAAAGAAATATAAATTGCCTCTGGGATTTTTCTTAGTTCTAATGAGTTAAGCCTAGCCTGGAAAGAATATGCATGGAATGGAGAGATGCAAATTGAACATGTGCTTTGCTGTTAATACAGGATGTTGTGAAATAGCAGATTCAGGCATTAGGAATGCAGCATTCTGAGGTGGCAAGTTGTGACTCTACTTGCAGCAATTTGCATAGCATTTTCTGCAGGTCTTTATTGGTTTACTTTTATTGCTATTTCACTTCCCATGATAAGGAATTGGAAGATCCCCTTCTGGCAAAGAAACCTTTGCAAATTACATTGGCCAAAGGAAAATTTGCCCTTCCCGATCCCACTGTTCCATACCCACCATGAAGATTTTTCAGTTTACATAGTTACTGGCTTTCCCTTCTTTGTGGGTCTCATCAGTTTTGACTGTGGAACAGATGTGCTTTATCTTTACCCCAAAAGATCAGGTACTTGGAATTTGTCAAGTGTTTTAATATCTTGTGATGCACTTCTAAAATATTGCTTTATTATTGCTTTTAGGCAAAAAGGCAAATACTAAAAGCACTTGGAAAAATCATATTCATAAGATGTATGTGAAGGCTAGGTAAGGTCAATCAGATATTCCTGGCTATGTCCCATTGATGGTTTGTGGCAGTCTAGAGAAAGAGAGACCTGGCTCTTCACATGTGGCTGACTTTTCTTCTCCTTGCATGTGATTGAAATGAAGGTTAGTCTGTCCCATATATTTCCATATAAATTTCTCAGCTCTAAGCCATCCCAACATCCACTGCAGCAATGCCTGCAAGTGTAGCAGAGGTGCCATCACAGGGGCCATGACTGGAAGAGCTGCTGTGCTCTGGGCCAGAGGTCCTTGTTTCGCTTGGTTATCTGCCCAGCACCAACAGGAATTAGGTAACTTGACAACTAGAAAAAGTTGCTTCTTGGAGATTTGCCCACAGATTTGAGCATAGGCAGCTCTACAGGAGACACCAGGCAGGTGAAGGGTGTGTGGCTGGAGCTCACTCTCCCACTGCTCATTGCTCCTTCAGACTGCCCAGTGTGGGGCAATTTAGGAGAGGTCTGTAGCCAGCTTATCTGAGTCATAACATGGCTTTTATGGCCTCTGCTTCAAGGAGCCAAGGACGTTCAAAGTGGCTGATAGCTGCTCGTCTTTATCATCCCTGCAGCCAAAGCCAGGCATTTCCCAGCATTAATGTGCGGTCCAGAGTTTGAGAGCTCATCTGAAAATCGGTTTGTTCACCTTGTGAAGATTAACATTTGGTTGGGGTTTTGTTTTTTTTTTTTTGGTTTGTTTGTTTCTTTGCTTGTTTGCTTGGAGTATACATTTGACAAAGTAGCAGGAGTTTGCAAACTGTTCTACCTGTTTCTTGGGCCCTGTTATCACATCTGTCTCAGTCCTTGTGCAGTAAATGGTGCAGCTTGAGTTGCAGACTTTAATAAGCTGATATCTGTTGTAGATCCTCAGAAGAAAGGTCTCAAAGGGTGAGTACTGTTTTGTTCCCTCTTCCCCTCTCCCCATTTTAAATGCTATCTAATAAGGATTCTTTCTAGACCATGTTATCATTATTTGTCTAGTATTTACCAAGCCATAAAAAGAGGGCAACACAGTTTCACAATAGTTTTCTTTCAGTTTCCTTTAAGTATTTCATGCAAACAAGACAGGCAGGTTCTATTAACTAGATTGAAAGGATTCATTATGGGAGAGTATCTTTCCAAATTAGAATTGTCTACAAAATGCTTTTGAAAACATCTGTGAGGCTTTTTGTACTTTTAGGCCACTGAACGTATTTTTTAAAAACTTCATTTGCTTTTCAGGCAAGAAAATAGAAGAATATCTAGTTAATTTAGAAATCTACTTTTCTGGATATTGTTCACTTACGGTTTTCTTCTCATATTTTTCTACTGTCTGCCTTTCATTCCTCTTGGGAGAAAATTTTCTGTCTTCCTTCAGCACAGAAGATGTCTTTACTAAAGAAGGGTCTATCCTTTCAATGAAAAAACACATTTTAAATAGATTTTTAGACCATTAATTTATAAATCATGTAATCTGACACTGACTCATCTCTATGTCCTGTAAGTAGCCACATGCATTTAAACTTCACACCTTTGAGTTCTGAAATTCAGCAAATGCTGTCCTAACACTTATTACCATTTAGTACCTAAAATTCCTTGTTGAGAAATCTCTTAAAAGCTTTCAGTTTTCCAGACAGGGGGCTTTAAATGAAATTTATAAGAAAAAGTAATAAATATTGGGAAAGAATCTAAACCATTACTTATAAAATCAACAGTGCCTCAGTTCACATTCCGAAGGGGCCTGTGGAATCTTCAATTTCTTGAATTACACCAGTGAATCAGAAGAGACATCTAGGTATTGCTGCTACTGGGTTCTTTAGTTATGCCCTACTTTCTTCTGTTAGAGCTCTGGCAGAAAGATTTTATGACATAAAATTATCTATTAATAGCTCTGAAATAATCAAATTATTATTTCTTTTTAGAATTCAGTGTTCCTTCAGAAAAATGAAATATCATCTTACTTCTTTCAGCATTGTTGTACAACTTGCACCCTTGCCATATTGGACACTATTGAAATTACTGGCCATTTATTCAGTTCCTGAGATAAACAGAACTGAAAGCTCGGTCAATGCATGTCAGGGCAGATATGATCTTCACTAGATTTTTTTTCCACTTGGCTTTCTTACACTACCTAACCTTCAGTGAACTCTCTGCAACATCTGCTTTCACAGAATTCTCCTTAATCCACCTTCATTGTCAGACTGGGTTTTCTGTTTGACTTTCAGAAATAGAGAAATAATGATACTTCTGGTAATTTCAGTAACTAGAGAAAAATTATGGAGGATGGGAACTCTTTTAGGAGTGTTAAAGGGATAATAGGGTAACACTGTCAATGTGAATAGAAATCTTGAATATGTTCATGTCTTCATAAGAACTTTGCATTTTCTTTTGAGTTAATCAAATCAGAGTACCTCTTCAGTTTTGAATTACTTTAGCCCAGAACCTTCAGATTAAAAAAAAAAAAAGTTTCTCAGTCTCTCTTCTGCAGCAACCAACTATAAGATCCTATAGTATGGAATTATTTGTAGTACAACTATTCTCTCCCATGTAGAACATCTTTGCATCTCCTTCCTGAGTGGATGAGAATAGGATCTATGTTTTCTAGCTGGTCAGCCTGGGTATTATTTCTAGGAACAACAGTGCCTGACATCACTTTATGTTGTGAACAGCATGCTGAATAGTATAGTACTCCTGAGTATATCTCAGGGTCATGATTTCTCTCAGTCACAATTGATACAAGTGGAACACAGAAGTTAATCTCTTGAGGACATTGAAGAGAAAATACACACCTCTGCAGTGCACACTTAAATGCTATAACCTACCATCACAGAATTTTTCTTTCTAACAACTGTATCAGAGAATAGAAGGTCTTGATGATTGTAAATAGATAATATACATTTCACTGCTGTTTGAAGAAAAAAGTTTTATTTCCATCTAAAAAACAGACAAGTGAAGGATGAGGAACAGATACCAAAAAAAAGTAAGTACTGCTCCATGGCCAAAATTATTTTCTGGTTTCCAAGATAACCCCAAGACAGATGGCAAACATCAGACAGGAGCAAAACTACAATGGAGTATCTGTAGAGTCTAAGAACACATTTTTTTCCGCAAGAGTAGGCACCTTCACCCATGTTCAGACACATCTTAAAACACCACTGCCAGTATGTTTTGCTTTTTAAGTCCAGAGAATCACCTGTTGGAAAACAAATTATTCTCAGATTCCTTCAAGAACAATACATTAGAGCCCATTCTTTCTTCACTTTGAATCTTTCAAATCTCTTTTTGAACTTAAAGACACTTAAGGATGATAACCTGTAAGGATGCTTGTAGTAAAACACATTCCATGAACTTCTGCGGAGTCAGGATTCCTTTTGTGTACATACCTATAACTCAGGAGATGTGTGCTCTCAACAGTCAGTTACCAGGCAAGTGGGTAATCTCAAATACAAACCTACATTATGCTCTGTCTACAGTAATTATTGGCTATTGGAGGCTGTGCCATATAATTAGAAGAAACTGAGACAGTTTTTTCAAATATTTGTGTATACCCTTTGTTGTTTGAACAGATAACATTTGATTTTGCTGAATTTAGGAGAGGGAAGGCACTGAAGAATGTGAGGTCATTGAATATTCACAAAAGAGCAGAAGAAGCTATGTACTGCTCATCTGGTTTTGTCTACTAAAGTTTACTTCATTTCAAAGTTTTAAGATTTGATTTGGTAAATCTTCAGCAGTTCTAAGGATACTGTGTTCTAAAATGTGCATATGTGCTAAAAGAACATCATGAAAGAGAAAATTCAAGTCTACATATTCCTGTCACTGCACCTCTCTCTGATATGCAGAAAAGATATCTGTTGGCTCATACTAATCATGGAATGGTTTGAGTTGGAAGGGACCTTAAAGAACATTTGGTTCTAACCCCCTGCCATGGGTAGGGACACTTTCCATCTGGTTCTAACCCCCTGCCATGGGTAGGGACACTTTCCACTAGAGCAGGTTGCTCAGAACTCCTAATCAGCCTGTCCTTGAAGACCTTCGGGGATACGAGGCTTGTTTTCTCCTAATTTTTGATATTTTGTCATTTAAGAATGATGTTAGCACTGTAGCTAGAAAGGTTTTTGGGGAACAGAGATGTTCCATGTAAAGATCCCGACTTGTGAAATATTTAAGCATTTGAAGAGAAGATGTGCACAATACAAGTAAATGAGTAGAAAGACATCTCTATAGCATGTAAGAATACAGAACTGCACATTCTGTTCCGCATGAATCTGTTAAATCCCCTCCCCCAGGTTGTCGTTAGGGAAAAAACCCAAACTCTATTGCAAATGGTTATCCTGGCGAGGGGCCTGGCCCCTTGCAAGTTGGAAACCATTTTATGTGCTGTAGATTCTTTTCAGTTTTAAAGTCCTGTGTTGGCTTGTGAACAATGATGACATCAACTCTTGAAATCCAACTCTAGCTTTGTTCCCTGTTCTGTAAGGTTATAAAGCCAGTAGCGTTTGTTTTTGTTCCCAAATAGGATATATTTAAACTGACATATGTGATTAATGGGCTGATGTTATGGTTTGTTTATTATTGGGTTTACATTGTATGCCTTAAGTGTGAGAAGATAATTTTAAGAAGTAAGTTTTGAAGTACATAATAGAATGTATTGCAATAAAGGCTTCTGAACAATATATAGTATTTGACTATCTATATATAAATCTGAAAATTAAATTAATATGTAAATATCCTTATAAATGAAAACTTAAAGTGTTGCTTTGCAATAGTGATGTCACAATCATTTTCCACAGCCTAAAGTAGGCTGGAGTTAATTAGCCCCTAGCATCATAGCAGTGATACCTGATTGCATCAAAAACAGGAATCACTTGGGACCTTGCAGAATCTCACTGTGTATAACATTATATGTACTTGATACTTATCTATCTCACTTATATGAGATAACTGATATTGTGAGATAGTAGGACTGACTTATTCTCCTGGATTCCACTCTAATTGCTCTGTAACTATTCAAGTAAAAGCCAGTGTATGCTGCACAAAGGCATTTCTGAGCTCATAGTTGTCTTGTAATTGTGTAGATGACAAGTATGTGTTTAAGAAAGGGTGGAAGATAATAAATTCAGTTAATCATAAAACAAATAGGCTTTTTATGTTTGATGTTGTAGTTCAAAGTTTTAGGTGTTTTAAGGGAAAATGTAGGAGACTGCTTAGCAAAACCTTCCTACTGTGCTAAGACAGTGATCCTTACAAGAGGTTAAGAGCAAACTTAATGTGGTGTATAAATGTAATACTTTTCTGTAGCAGTTTTCCCTGCAGTGTGCTGGAAACTGTTCATGAGTTAATTATTGCAGAAGCCGTGTAAGGTAAAAAGGTACTGTGAGTTCAGTTGTACATGGTGGGCCAAGGACAGGAAAAGTGGTTTTGTGACTGAAATGGGAACCAAAGCTTGTTAACTCTCAGACCACAGAAAGACCAAAGTTATTCACCTATTTCTCTGTGGTTGAGGGAATTCTAATTAATTTTTATAAGAATGCTTTAGTATATTGAGAAATACTTGGTAAGACTTGCCAAAATATAAGGTTGCCATTGCAGTTGTCCATTGATTTTTCTTACCCAGGTTACCCTTGATGAGTGTTCTCTAAATTGTTTCTGCTCTACAACTTACTTTCTTAAAAGAAATTAAGAGCTTTGAAGCATATAAATTAAATAGGTTTAGGGTTTGATTTTTCATAAAAGCTGAGCAGAAAAGCAGGCTACTGGGTGCAGTCCCAGGTATCCTGACAGGAGGGTACTCTACTGCATGAACCCTTTCCTAAAGTTATCTAGGGCAGTAGTTAAAACGGTGGTTCTTGGCTGAGGCCATCATTTGGAGTTTTGGGCTTTATGTTACTAGCAAACCCATCCATTAAAGTTGTTTTGTCTTCTGGGGGTACACAGCAAACAGGTGGAACAAAACTTGTGTACACATTTTTGTTTATACTGTCTTCTGAGTATATACCTTTCTTTTTTTTTTCTTTTGGTGTGGGAGAGCAACTCCTGTAACTTAAAATTTTTAATGGGAAGTGATCCAAATTTTTATCACTTTGGATAGATTTTGTAAGGTTTAAATGAATGAGCAGATCACAGCATAAAAAATTAGGTACACTTAATCAATATTGAAGGCCAAAATGAAGTCCAAAAGCAAGAGCTTATTAAAGAAACACTACAATTAAATCTGAGCAATGAAAGATGACAAGTCCATGCATTTTTCTGCATTTCAGAGGATGTTGTTCTCAGTAGACCATCAGTTGTTCTTGCATACACCATACTGTGCTTTTCAGTGATGGTTGTTGTATGAATAACCAGGTCAGCCAGTTGTTTAAATAAAGTTGGGAGAAAATACCATAGAAAAATGAGAGAGAGAAACAGCTATGTTCTTTAAACATCACATTTTCTCTATTATTCTTACTTTTCAAAATACTGGAGACAACTCATGAAAATCTTTTCCTTCTTAGGTCATCATTGTTTCTTTATTCATTTTTAAAGATTTATAATATTTTTTGTTGTTTATCTTCAGCAATGTGTTGTGATTCCAAGAAGAGATGATAATGATAGGAGGAAGGGAGTGAATAATAGGAGAGATACGCTGTTGGAAACCAAACTACTGCATTTGCCTAATTTTCCTGTTTTCCAACAGTGGGACAAATATGGAAAAAATTGTAAACAATATTCTTGACACTTACTTAGTAAAATTTAGTCTCTGAATCCATACTTAAATTGTTGGCTATCAGAGATACTACATGTCAGTGGCTGAAAACCCCCAATTGAACCACTAACTGAAAATTGGTCTGTTTCATGCAAATCTTACCAGAATTAGTAGGTGGCACAGAGAGGTACATCCTTCTAAGGTCATAAGCCTCATTAGGCAACAAAGTTTGAGATTTTCAGCCAATGTTTTTTCAGTTTTCCAAGTCTGTACAATGGAGGCTTTTCACATACAGAATTCTGCATCACAAAGGAGTGATTCAAGTTCAGGTTCATGGATTCAAATCAGGCTCAGATTACCTCAGAGAAATTAGGATCAGTCATCATATTTTCTTCAGCCTGCACCAACCAGTCTGAGTTTGCATGTTGCACTGCACAGTGATACTTAAATTCTGTAGTGGAGGACAGAAAAATCATAAATACAGGAATAATATCTTTTATGTATTGTCTTGGTTACTTTTATGTGAAATGTGGAAAGAGAAGAGTCTGATAAGCCCCCACCCGTGTAGGTACTAGGGCCCAAGAACAGCCAAACAATCTATTCATGCCTAACTTCATTAATGAAAAGAGTCATGGATTTCTTCTATGATTATTCCTAATTATGTGTTTAAGTATATACTTTAAGCATAAAGCCAAGACTGAAATCTACAATACTGTGCAGGTTCTTGCTTAAAACCACGTAGACTTATAAGTCACCTAAGGTGAACAAGAAGTTACATTTTCCTTTACTATTGTACAGGAACTGGAGTACAGATACAATACTGTATTTATGTTGAGGCAGTGCAAAAATAAGGTGTTTCAACACAGCATCTCTACATGAGTGGAGAGACAAGAAAAATAGAAGTTTATGTGACCCTGGAGAAATTCTGAACTCCCTGAATACCAGACAGTTTTTTACTTTAATGGTGTAAATATTTTATATCTCTTAAAAAGTATAATTTGGACTATGATCTGAATTTCCTGGAGATTTTTTTTTTTCTTGTTCTGGGTGTTTGTTTTTAACATTTACTATATATATGAAATTATATAAAATAATAGCTTTAATCCTCACTAAAATGAAACATAAGCTTTTAGCTATTTTTTTACAAGAACTGTGAGGAAGATGAAATCAACAATGAAGAGCAGACCCTTCTTTTTTGTTGTTGTTGTTTGGAAATCAAAACCAAAATAGTTTGCCTGGTTAACATATGTCATTTTCAGCTGTAATGTTCAATGAGTTTGAGCCAAAGAGCATATGCAGTTGAGGGATATGTAGATGTAGAGTGTGCTGGAAAATGTAAATCTTGAAGCATAAGAAGTCACGATGTTTTGTGCATTCCTGGTTTGAATTCCACTGACGTTTTTTTCCAGGCTTCCTTTGGAACCATTTGTCACTGGCCATCACCACGTGTGCTGTCCCCCACCCCTGCAGTTGTTTAAGTGCTGTCCTGTAGATCTGTGTAGATCGCCTGCAGCTGATACTGGACATTGACTACATTTTCATATGACACTTTTATCTTCACCCTTTCCCTTCTTTGGCAGATACTTGTGTCTGTAACATTTCTGTTGGAAGAACCTCTTTGGCCTGATCCTAGCTGAGTTACTATCCTGACTTTTTCCCATCCCAGCATTGTTGAGAAACACCATTTTCTCACATCCTCCCCACAAAAACATTGCACACAGGAAATAGGCAGTTGATCCTAATTTCCTTCCTTCAGTTTCAAGCTGTTTTAGAGGACTTATGAGTCAGCATCTCATTTAGTTGTATATCATCATCTACATACTCATCTCAAGCCCTTTTGTTCTCATTATCATTTCCCTGCAGCTTCAGCTGATTGCATGTCTCTGCAGGATTTCACCCAGAGACTGTAAACCTAAGGAACGCTAATTGTCATCCTAATGTCCTGGGGTCCTGGCTTAGCCCCCCACTTTGCTTCATTCTGTACTCTGCATTTCTCTGATTTTAGCTGCTTTTTTTCCTCAACAACAGTGTCATCTTCCCGGGTTACCCATGCATGATAAATGTAATGTGTTTAGTGTATTCTGCTTTTGTAAGGATTTCCCTTTCGAAATCCATCAGAAGCATAAATCAAGGGCATATTATACAGACTAAAAAAAGAGGAAAACTTAACATGCTCCTCTTTTGCAGCACTGCCAGTGAAATGGCACTTCAGCTTGTATGTCACTGCCAGCCAGAACAGCAGTGCTGCATTCCTGCGGAGGGAGCACACTGTGCTCCTAACACCCTTCTGTGACATTATTTCAGACTAACTCAGGGGGACAGATGTCTCCTACTAAATCATCAACACAAATGTCTCAAGCATCTGCATCTTCCTCTGGAGACTTTGAATTTCAGTGTTCAACAGGTCTGATCCTGCTTAAAATGGTGAATACGTTCCTTTGATCTGCTTAGCAAGCAGATCCCACAAGGCAGACTTGCAGTTCATTCACCCTTGTTTTGAGGGCCCTGGGATAACAACTAATACAGTCAGCCAGCCCCAAGGTATTAATCCTTGTCCTCCCTGAGCTGCTGTGTATATTCCTTTGGGCAGTACCTAACAAGTGGTATTCATCAGACTTTTCTTAAATCTTCATTTGGTGACATTCAGCACAGTCCTGGAAAACTGTGCTTTCCTCTTAAAACTCTTAGCCTTCTGCACCCTTTTCCAGGGCCACCACTTGCTTCATTTAGGTTTAAAGTTCAAAAGCAACACATTTTGCAGCTGTTTCTTTTGTCTCTGATACTCTTCTCATTAAAAAGATGTCTGGCTCCCAAAATTTTCTCAAGTGTAACGCCCCTTCCTGCTCATACCTGCCAGCAGTGACACTCTGCAGCTGTTTCTTAGTTGTGTGTTTTGTCCCAGCACCATCTTCCACTCTTCTTGGCCTCTAGTATTTTCCACCTTTTTCCAGAGGAAGCTACTTATGCTCTTTTGTTGATTTTTTTTTTAATGTATTACTCTTATATCTCCACCTGCCTGTATTAATTTGTTTTTTTGAGTGCCAGTCCAACATGTTCAAGCATTGGTGCCTCTTGTGTCCTGACTATTTGCTTCCACAACTCATAAAAACATAACACTAGTTTCAACAGGAGCCTCTGTGCTCTGAGAGTATTTGGTTAACAGAAAGTGGAAATCTCTTTTTTTCCATCTCATTGGGATGTGACAGGCCCACCTTCCACAGGTTTTCCTTGCATTGTTTGAGCTGGTCAAGTAATGTTCATTCAAGCCAGCTAGGGATCTGCACTCATAGATGAGAATGAGATCACAGGCTTTGTACAAATCCATTGGGAGAAGGCATGGGATCCTATCTGCTGGCCAGCAGAGGTTGCTCAGAGCACATTAGTTGAGTGTTCTGCACTCAACAATTTCTTAGTAAATCAAGTCCAGGGTTTTTTAATCTTCTGTGGGATTTGCTCCAACATCCTGTTTCTCTCCTCATGCTGGGTACTTGTTTTGATGCCTCATCTGTCTGGAACAATGACAAAGTTGGTGAGGGAAGCAGAAGACAGGGGATTGTCCCAGAAACCTGTCCCTGGAGTCAAGAGATCACAGCCCTTGCTGCATTTGGAAATTGCAAAGCTCTCTTTGGACTCATTTCCCATCATTGTGGACTATATATATCCATATGCATGCTGATAGATGGAAAAAACCCCATACTCCTCTACAATCTAGAAGTAAAGGAAAAAATAGATCATTATTGTTTTCCATCTTTAAATACCCCTGAGGTTAGTGGAGTGCTGATGAAGGAATCAGTGTGGTGTTGAGTTTGGATAGAAATGCAGACCGTTAAGAAATATTTTGGAAGGTTCCAAAGGAAGCCATGCTTCAGGTTTGGATTCAGACCCAAATGCCTTCAAATTTCATTCATAATAAGGTCTTTACGTGGGTTGCAGTAATGGTCTTAATTATATTTCTCCCACACTGGCATGTCTGGATCTTCTTTAGGAGATCTGAACTTTGCTACATAACACTGTGGACGCCTTGTTAGTCTCCTGGTGCTACCTTATGCAGGAGTTGAAGCCTCCTGTTGCACTGCTGGATTTGGATTTGTGTGTGGTTCATTTTTTCCTGCAAGGCTGTGTTTATTCAGAGAACACTAGCTCTTAATCCGGCAGCATATCCGTACGATTTCAAATCAATTCCTGCAGGAGGAGGGAGAGACTTCTGGATCTAAGGTGGACTCATGTTACATATTTTAACTGCATATCTTAATTTATCTACTTGCTTTAAAATAATTACCATGTTGTGATAGGAGGAGGGAAAGAGTTAGGGATACAGGCAACATTTTCTCTGGATTGAGGGAGAGTGAGAAGTGTTGCAGGTTTCCTCAAGCATCCTCATTTCCTTACCCATCCTTAGGTCAGACTTGATGTTTCACTTCCTTTGGAACTAGAAGAGTCCAGGGAAAAGTGACACAATTGTAATCCTCCATGAGGTGACAAGATATGAAGAAACTAAGTAGCTCAAGTTGATGTTATGCAATGGCTTTAGGAAGGGTGACTGTTGCACACTTTTAATGCTGCCATTGGGCAGAGTAATGTCCCTTTTGGTCTTGATGTGTAATGATGCCTGAATGTCATGATGTCTAAATGTCAAGCAAACATGCAGGATGATTTTTTTTCCCTTGGAAGTCTTGTGTGTTTGGCACTGAGAAGGGACTTGGTCTTATACAAAGTGTTTTTTTTCCTTTTTTTTTTTTTTTTAAACAGAATTGTGTAGTAAAAGCCAAGGAGGGTTTCTCAGGTTTGCATATGTGGGACGGTAACATTACAAAAACATGAAAAACCCCAATACAGTTTCAGTATTACTGAGACATTAGCAACAGACTGTTTTGTCTTTGTGGTTTGGAACTGGAATGTTTCCAGTTGTTGCCGGAAGGCTACATTTAATTGTACTGTGTTTGCATAAATAGCTTATTTGTAAAAATCATATTTTACTTGAACAATTCTAAATGATGCAGTTATCATACAGAGAAAAATGATCTATTGTTCTCTTTAAAATAAAATGGTACTGCCCTTCCAAAGTATCCAAAGGACAAAAGCATGAAAAATCATAGCATACTTATAAGTTGCTTATCTCATCCCCAGAATCAGCTCTCACATGCTCATATCCTCTGGGTTTGTAAAATTCAAAAGATTTTTTGAATTACTTTCTTAATTGTGATGTTGGCATTATAATTACTTGCTAAATAAGATTCTTTAACAATGACGTACTTGTTGTCGAAGCAGTTGCATTTCTTTGCCTGGTATGAATAGCTACATGTTCTGAACTGGGAAGCAGCAGCAATTGTTGTAGGAGCCTGACTCTGTTGAAGGAGGAATTGATTGCTTAGAGAAGGTTTTTTTGAGCACTCTACAAAAACCTCCCTTACTTCTACCCACAGGCAAATGAAGATTAAGGAAAATACAGGACCTCCACCCCTGTGATCTCAAACAGCAGTAGGCAATTTCCCCTCCAATTAGCATCTCGTTCCTGTGTTGGAGTAAAAAAATGGTTGGGTTTTTTTGGCCCTTAAACCCCTTTTAGCAAATTCTCACATTCCGTGGGGTTTAAGATCAGAGGCAGAATAGTAAAGAGAGATGTGATTGGCAAAGACTTTTTATTCATATCATAGTTTCTCTTACTCTTTTTTAAGTTGTGGTTAATCATGAGTTACACAGTATTTCTAAGTACTGCTTGTAGGATTCCATGTCCCTGTAGTAAGTGTGAAACAAAGACAAAAGTGTAATGACTACTGCTAACTCCAGCCAAGAGTTCTATCATTTCTCAGGAAGAATGTTTTGTTATTTGTCAGTTATGGTGTTTTTATATATATATATATATATGAATCTCTGTGGCTCAGCTTTCAGCCATTAACTCTTATATTAGAACATTCTTTGTTTCTTTGACATACAACCACATGTAGCACATCTGAACTGAGTCCAGCAAGAGTTCTGAGAATTTTGCATATGAAATATTGAGCATATTGTTCTCTGCCACATGAGTGTTTCCTTCATTGTTTTCAGTTCTTCTCTCTTCCTTTATTCATTATACTTTCAGTATATACAGGTTATTCTTTTTTAATTTCTATTGTTCTCCCTTTCCTTTTCCTGTTAACAATTATCTCTCCCCTCCCCTTCTTTTCTCTCTGATCCACAGGTTTTGCAGTGCATGTTGGTGTCCCTTCATTCAGAACTTGACATTCAAAGGTACATGATGAAAATTGAATCCTCTCAGAGAGTTAGTACTGTACTTTCTTTTTTCTGCACTCTGCTGTGAATTGACTTTGTTACCCTTTAATTGTGTGTGTGTTGCTTCACAACTAAAGTCCTCAAATAAATATGAATCTGCATGCTTTGTCTCTCTGTGTTTCACAGCAATGGAGTATTATGCATACAGATTAATTGCATATGGGAGTGTGATGCATGTGCATCCTCAGACATTTTTTAAATTCTGACTTTTCCTTTAATGGCATGATAGACATGAAGCTCTTGTATTAGATGCTCTGAAATCCACCAAAATTCAATGGGAGATTCTAGATAAGTGATTCTGAAACGTTGTCCCAGTTCCAGCATTATATTTCTATTTATACATACTTGGAACTGACTTAGGTGGTACAAGTTTTGCTGCAAAGTTAAGGACAGCTCTGTGGGCAGAGCAGAAAATATTTTTGTATTGGACATGCAAAAAATCTTAGTTCTGAAACTTGCAGAATTATATTATACGCACAGTGTGCACCTCTGAAGTCACCTGTATCTCACCTCTCATCTGTTGAGCTTCTCTTCCATTTCTAGATTAATTGTAACGCCACGCAGAATCGATGTCTGCAACAGCTTCCTTTTCTCCCCCAGGGAGGCAGTGAATGTGTGCAGGCCTGGTAGATGCACACGTGAAAAAGGTGCCAGTGCATGGTTTCTGCCGCGGTCAGCATCGTGAAGGCACCACGATGACCCGTGCCGGGAGGACTCGGGGCAGGCAGAGCGGCAGCGGCTCGTTCGCACCCGATTTGTGTTTCCCCCTCAGGATTTAAGGAGGCCAATAAACATGCCGACCACAGGGAAGGGTGGGAGAGGCTGAGGTGTGGAGAGCAGTAAGGCTTTTCCCTCCCCCGCCAAGGTGGCCTCGAGGGAGGGATAAAAGAAGCAAAAGAGCAAGGTGACGAGTTGGGAGAGAGGCGCAGCAGAAGTTTCTACAACCTCTATCCTGCGGGATCCTCCTAACTCTCCCAGGTGCCAGAGCAACAAGCTCTAGTAAGTGCTTCAACACGTTTAATTCCACGAGTAGAGGCTAAAAATAAGTCCGTGGCGTGGGTGTGGTGCCGCCGGAGGCAGCGCTGCTTCTCCCGGGCCATTGTTCCTGCTGGGGGCTGGCAGCTACACCCTGCCCGCAGACCTCGCTCCCACTCACCGCCCCCCATCTCCTGCGTCTTTTTTTCGGGTATTTTTTAAATAGCATGTTAATGCAGAGCCCCTTCTCAGCTCGTAGAAACACAGAAAAGCAGGTTTTGCCAGGATCGCTGCATTGCGTTCCTTTGCTTTGGGAAATAGACACCACAGAAACAGACCCTCCTTCTGTTTTCCTTAGGGACGTGTGTGGGAGAACAGGGATGGGTAAATAATCTTCTTGAATCAGAACTCACTATCCCCTAGGTACATTTATGCATCTGGTATATATTCTTCGCCCCACTCCCCCTTTAGTTTTTGCATGTGGTTTTAAGCATGTAAAGATCTTTCCCCTTTAATCAGCATAATGACAGTTTTTGTTTAAATCATCCCTTTTAATCTTCACAGTTCTCATGGCGATTTTGGGGATTGTGTAGGTAGGAGTTACTTCACTCGCTGCTGATGAAACGCAGCCATCTCCTGGATGGAACAAAGGGTCGTGCTGGGTTGTGAATACTTCACAGTAGAGTTTTTCAGGAGGGAAAAGAAAAATAGCTTCCAACTGAAACTGCCATAAGGTTTTAATTAAGACAGATGCTGATGTCCAGGCTGGAATTTATGGATAACTTATTTAAACAAAGTAATATTAAACTGAAGCTGTGATGCAAGAATATAACAGAAACTGTGGAAGACGAAATTTTGCTCTGAGGAAAATTGATGGACCCATAGAAGCCTTTGCAGGGAAAAGTAGTGAGGTGATCCATGGCTTTTTAAATTTGACTCTCATGTATGAATAAATTCTTCAAATGGCAAAGGATTAGAATAAAGCAGAGAGATAAATGATTTTATTTTAAAGATTTCTTCAGTAAGTATGACTTTTGCTTTACATTAGTGGGTGACTAATAGTTTTCTCTGTTGTTTTACTTCAATTTCTACCCTCAAATCTTAGGCAGGCAATTGTAGAAAAAGAAAGCCTTGGATTTGGACAGAAATACTGCAACATATTTTTACACTTTAATGTGGATGGCTTGGGGTTTTCTGATATTACGCGTGTTCCAAAGAGGTGCCACAGCATGTTGCATATTTCAGTCTGGACTTGTCTGGACCAATTAAGCTGCTCTTAGACGGGCTGTTGAGTTCCTTAGGGCAGCATTTTCAAATGCAAGTTCCTGCAATTAAACATCTGAATAAGAGGTCTGGCAGCTTAAGTGCTGAGCACCTACAGCTTTTATTGCTCCTAATGAATATCTTTACTATAAACACAGCTTTCCTGAAAAACAGGTTTCAATTTATCTACTTGCTTACAGTAAAGAAAACCAAAAAAACAAAGGTTAAAAATGTTGTTTTAGGTTAGCCATTTATACAGAGTTTTATGAAAACCTTTTTCTGTTAACTCTGGGGTTCCACCAGCTGAAGAGCAAGCCGTGGTCTTGCCAAGGGGGAGCAGCCTGTGGATGTCCTCCTGCTCTGTGATTCACAGCACTCAGGATTAAGAGGAATGAGTTTTGGCAGCTTGCCACAGCAGGGAGCACGCAGCTGGCCATCAACAGGAGCTAGCAAGGCTCGTGGGAAAACGTGCAGATTTTTAGGATGATTTGAGTATCATTACAACCTAAAAATATGGCAGATAAACTCTGTCACATCATTAGAAATGGGGTTTTTTCCCTCTAGGTGGAAGAAACTGGGGTTAGCATCAGTGAATACAGAGTGGTTATAAAGATCCTGTCATAAGCAGAGAGGAGTTTTGCCTTCAAATATATTCACTAAATTGAGTAAAATGGCCACTCGTTGGAGCATCCTGACCCTGTCACAGTGACGGGTAGTGCGTGGCTGTGACTGAGCACTGCTGGTGCTGATGACTGAGGTATCTTCCCCTCCTCGTTCAGCATGGGCGGGAGGAGGAATGCTTTCTTTTACCTTACTTGGAAAAGTTCTTCTGGGTCTGTTTCCTCCCTTTCTCAGAGCACGAGAAGATCTGCTCTGGGGCAGTACCTCAGGTTCACAGTACACTGCATTCATTGCTTTGCTCAATGACCGCACGGCAGGTGGCCAGGGGAGGGCTCTGTGACTTGTGTTCTGCTGGCATCAGTCCTGTGTGAGGATGGCGAGCTCAGGCTTCCCTCGGGACCGCCGGCGGCAGGAGGAGGCTGGCCGTGCTGCAGAGAAGGGGCAGCTCCGGCAGCATCCAGCGCAGAACATGCTTCCAAGCCAAGGAGGCTCCAGGCAAGTGGGGTACCTTGCCTCAGTGCTAGGGGTGGTGGGCAACCGTGGCTCAGGCACAGGCTTTCTTCTTATCAAAGGGGAATTAATTCTGGCCATTCATACCATAGAAATCAATATTGCCACCAAACAGGTGCTTGTGAGAAAGAACTGGCTTTGTAACTCGTTGGTGATTCAACAGAAAATAGTGAAAAGTTTGGGCTCAACATAGAGAAATGAAAGCTAGAGACGTGCTAGTCTGTGAGCAGGCATCAGGGAAGAGTGTAACTAGCACCTACAGGATCTGTGTGCAGGCAAGTGGGTTGTAATCCTGAGTTTCATGCCTGGAATGTTTTGATTTTGAAAGGGTTCTTTCCCAGGCCTTCTTTTGGTAAACAGAAGAACAATGTTTTGTAAATATAAGGATGTTTGCATTCTTTCTTATAGGAGGGACCTTCTTCTGATGTCCCTCTGGGATGACCAATTGATTGAAAAGTTTAGCTTTGTGTTACCAATCAAATTGGCCTCTGACATTCTGTATAAAGAGGAGTCATCCCACAATAAAGGGAGAACCCACTGACCACTTTCTAAAGGAGCCAGCGTCTCTTCTGTTCATGTCCCTTGCGACAGTGGGTAGCTGCCCTCTCACTCTCTTCAGCTCTGGATGCTGGCATGTGCCTGCTCCTGGCCTGGTACCATTTCTAGCTGATGGCATCCAGAAGAAAGATGCCATAGATTTTTTACATCTTGTAATGGTGAAAAAGCACCAAAAGCGCAGAAGTGAGCTTGTCATGAGAGATGGTTTAATGTTGCATTCAGCTGCTGGGTCATCTCCCCACCCCTGTCTCCCCCAGTGAGACAGAGAATCCAAATACATCAGTTGCACAGAGGTAATACGAAATTTAGTCTGGACAGGCATTTATAAGCATTTGACTTTTCTGAGAAAGTGCTGTGAGAAAATATGAAAAATGCTTAAAACTGAGATAATATGGGTAGTATTCACTTTCTCTTCAACAGTAATGTGTCACTAATAGTATGTCCAGACAAGTAAAACCTTGTTGTTGCGTTAGTATGGAAACCCAAAGACTGCAGCTGTGCAAAAAGCAGCTCCATCCTTCAGACAGCAATAATGTGGATCTGACACAAATGTGATGAAGAAGTATTGTTGCAGTAGTAAGAATTCATGTGCTGTGGCAGTACAAACTCATCATATATGAAACACAGCCTGTTTATATGCCTATTTGCAGTCTGTCACGTATCCTGTATCCATCTTTGGTACATATCACAGGACAAGTAGTTTACTTGAAGGTCAGGAAGAGTAGGCTTCCATTTTTCTACTAATTGTTCCTCTCTGTTTGAAATGTCAAAAAGACTATTAAATGTGGGGGGAGGGAGGCTGCCTATGCCATGTTCTTTAGAGGCCATCATTAGACAAATATATTTTACTACCTCCATTTTATTTTTCGGTGTCTTTGTTTACCATTTGTACACTGCCAGGAGTGCTAGCAACTTGCAAGATATATAAGATTCTTCTCCCGAATAGATACGTTTCTGTCAAGGTAAGGGCTACGGAAGTTCCTGGAGACAAGGAATGAAAAGTGGGAATTGACCAAGAGATGAAATTAAAACTTTCTCCAGGTTATGCAATTTTTTTTTTTTGGAGTTCTGTTTTGTCTATGGAAATGTATACAGCAAATTTGCAGGAGAAAGGAAAAGAGAGATAAAGGTTTCTGTTACGTAGATTAGGATAAAAAGTAACTGGAAAAGAGCATAGAAGAACACTATGAAGAGCAGAAACATGAAACCAGCTAGAACAAAAGCATGAGAGGATTAGTGTGGACAAATGTGAGCAGAGGACCAGAGGCAGAGGCATGCAGAGAACCTGATGAAAATCTCTGGTACTCCATGACTGCCCATTACATTGGCATCTCTGAAGTATTTCACTTTTGGTTATTCAGGTACTTGCAGACTTCATTCCTAATTATTTGCAATTTTTCTGCATTTAAAGAGCCTTGTAGTTTTTTCTTTATTTTTTCTGAGTCAGTGGAAGGACTAAAGCAGATGTATTAAAAGTTCATTCTTTTGCCAAGGTGTAGCAGACAGATGTCAGTCACGAGGCATGATTAACTACAGTTTTAATTCTTTGTCAAATCCCAAGAGTGGTTGAAAGATATTGGATCTTCTGTAATTGTTGGCTTAATGAGCTATACTTTAAATATATAGCCTGAAAAAGTTACAAGGATCTATATAATTGTGAATAAAATAGTATATCCTAAGTAAAAGAGTCATCAAAAAGCACTGCTGTGTAAGTTTGCACCAGAATTGTGCATCCTTATTTTGGCCTATCCTTTCTGGTGATCTTGTAACCCAGAACTAGCACAGACAACATCTTTTATCAGAGAAGTCCTTAAGGAGCGGTCAGCTCTACTCAGCTGGCTGAAGGATGAACCCTGTTGTACAAAGAAAGATGCAGTGGAGTGCCTCCTAACACACAGCTTGGGGTGAAGGACCATGGCTGGCTGAGGAAATGTAACCTAACTGGTCTTGGCAGAGGGGGGAGAGAGACCTGCTGCCTTGTTCTGAACCTCCTCCTGTTTTCTGGCATTTGTCCCCAAGGTGGCTTGGAATGTGCTGGCATGTCCTTGGGTTTGTCTGCCTCTGTGGAGTATCTGTTTACACATTTTAATTTTGCATATTGCTGTTCCTTAGCGGGCATATCTTGAGTTTTCTTCTCTGTTCAACATTTCAGGGTTTTTTGCTACAGCACCATTCTGACTCACATAGCAGCAGTCTAGACTATGACTCTAATTGGGTACTGTTGGGTCCTGAAACATTGACTATTGGGATCAACATTTATTTTGTGAAAGCTTGTACTGTGTGCTAGTTCCAGGAAACTCCTTAAAAAGACTCTTGCTGAAGTATTATTTTAAGCATTTTAATATTAGTGAACATTACAGGGAAAAATATGGCATTACTTATTAAGTATTTATTTGACATTTGTCTTATTTTTCTTATCTGATATTAGAATCAACATTCTGAATATATATTACAAGGTCACATAGTGCTGAAGGTTTTTGCACTGCTTTCTTCAAAGAGCTTTACAAGTACTTGTAGCTGCAGCTCTGTAAATGTTGCTGGTTCCTTTGCCACTGCATCCGTTGGTTTTCCTTAGTCATACCTAGGAATCCACTTGGGTATTAAGTAGCATCAGGTCTGGTGTTTGTTGCCAATGATAAAAATGCTTTCCTATCAAATAGGCACTCAGTTACTTGAATACCCACTGCTGTTGCTGAATTTGAGAATTTTTTCAGAATCTGTTTAAAATTCAGAATACTGGAATGTAATGTTTACAGGAGTTGAGCATGACAAAAAGCTTGAAGCCTTTCATAAACTGTATGTGTATATTTGGTGGATCTAATTTATAGCTTGCATTGGCTTTGTGTCACTCCACTTACTGGAGTAGAACTCCTATGGGTTTGAGTTGGTGGATTAAGATGAAGACTGGGCTTTGTATCTGAGCAGAATCCATGAGGTGCCTCTGGATTCAGAAAGTGCAGCATTGATGGTGAGAAATGAGGGCTGCTGAAAAAGGATCCTTTTTTAGTGTGGTGGGTTGACCCTGGCTGAACACCAGCTACCCACCAAGCCACTCTATCTCCCCTCCTCTGCTGGAGTGCAAGGGGAGAAAATAAGATGGAAAAATGTCCTGGGTTCAGAAAAATTGCTCTTTCAGAAAATGAGCTCTCTTAATTTCTTAATAAAGAAAAAGCAAAGGCCACATGCGGAAGCAAAAATAAACAAAGTATTCTTTATTCCCCATCAGCAGATGATGTCCAGGCACTTTCCAGGAAGTGAGGTTTCAGGCTCCAGTATACATAGCAGTTGCTCCATAGAATAAATGTAGTAATAGAACAAATGGTCCCTTTCCTTCTCTTTTTTCTAAGCCTTTATTGCTGAACGGTCATCAAATGGTACGAAATATTGCTTTGGTCAGTTTGGGTCAGCCCTTCTCACTGTTTCTCTGTGCCAAGATCTTGCCCACCCACAGTCTCCCAGGTGAGTGAGGGAATGTTGGAGAGAGCCTTTATGCTGTGCATGTCCTGCTCAACAATAGCAGAAGTAATGGTGTGTTATCAACACCTTTCTAGCCACCAGTACAAAGTACAGCACTATGAGGGTTGCTATTGAGAAAATTATCCCAGCTAGACCCAACAGATTCAGCTACAGTAATGACATCATGTCATCTGTGGGGATCTGGGATGCTGTGTCTTAGGTCCTACAGCATTTCCCCAGGGACAGCCAAAGAAACACAGCATTGCTAAGGTTGGCTCCATCTGTGCATTGACAGAACACGCTGGGCAACTGCTCAGCTGAATCTGTGTCTGTCGATTTTGGTAGTGAAGTGTCCCCTTACTGCTTGAATATACATCTGTTCATACTATCAATGAACAATATACATGCAACTGCATACCTCAAATGACATTTGGGGATTATTTTATTATAAATTGAAGAGAAAAAACAAGCAAAAGCAAAATAAGCTTGATCCATATTTTTATATTATCAGTATATATTTTCTTGAAGAAGCAAGGAATCTCCTTCCCAAAAAACTCTGAAATTAGCGACCTCTTGCAGATTAATTTTCTTGCTTTTTTTTTTTTTTTTAATCTTGTCTTACTTTTAGTCATGGTTTTCTAGAAAGGGAGAATTATATGTCTGCTATCTCCCTATTAATGGATTTCTACAGATAATTTTTTAGTCAGTACAAGTAGCTACAGAGCTGTAATGTCTTGGCTTGGTAGTACTTCTGTAATATGCCTGTGTAAACAGAATACTTCAGCAGTGATGGTTCATGAGCTGTTTTGAAAAGTTCAATGAGGAGGTACTGACTTACCAGATTCTTTTCTGTGTTTGCAGGTCACTTGTCACCTCCGTAACTTTTCCGGCACAAGTCCCTGTATTCACAACCTGCAGACTAGTGCTGACCATGTCAGAGGCAGTTCAAAGCATACTTTAGAACAGATGTTGTTAGCTTTAAGTCCTGCATAAAATTCAATGCTCTTGAACAATTTCATTGCAGGACATTGGATAGTACCTACTATTTTAATATTAGCATTTAGAAAGTGAGAAGTTCTGGAGGATTTACTTTCTTGTGAGGTGTATCTAATAATTGTAATTGGTAAGCAACTGCACAACTTGGCAAGAACAGACCCTCTACAGCAAGCTAATGAAAATGTAATAAAAGTTTAAGTTCTTCATACATTCAAAGTCACGTAAGGAATATTATGTGATGCGTGCTATTGCTGAAATGAGCTCTCTTCATTTCACTTAAAAAAACACTGAAAGAAACAGATGTCAGCAAGATTAGTTAGCTCAGCTTTCCAGAAAGAAGCATAATCCTTTTTGGATCTTGACAGTATCTTCAAACCTCGAGTTGCAGTTGATTTTGATACAGGGAATTTTTAACATAATAGCATCTGACCTTAAATGATAGGGGAGAGAAAAACATGTAAGTTTAATGACATCCTGTGCCTGGTGTTGATTATAAATGTCTGTAAAGTTCATATTTACATACTGGGTTTGGAACCTAGAAAGCTTGCTTTGCTTTGAATTTCTGCTTTGTATGTTCTTATTTGCTGTGATATGGTTTGATTGAGAGAGATCAGGAAATTATTCTTCCAGAGTAATAGTACATGTGGTTGTGAGGGGATTTCACTGCACAGTATTGAGTATGCTTCTTAAAGCAACCCCTTTTTGTGGAAAGGGGTTATAATGTCATTTGTAGTTTGCAAAAAATGTTCAGGACATTTTATTTCCTATTGAGTGTTTTTATTTGGCAGATCCTATGATGAGGAGTTGGTAGAAGTGCATAAATGAAACCATATCTCTCCCCTGCTGGAAGAGTAGGGTTTTTTCCCAGCAGCTGTGTTTAGCAATTTACTAGTATGATTTCCCAGTAAAAGTCAGAGTTAATTTGGTCAGTTAATGAAGACAGTTCCGATTTATGCTGGTGCAATGAAAAATAGAGTAATTGTGATTTCAGCTAGAAATGTCGAATGGCTATTTTGTCTTTGCTGCATGACCTGGACCTTGCATAGACGGCACAGCAGAAGATACTGAAATTGATAGCTTTACAACTCCATTAAAGTATTGCTTTTCAGAGAATTTTTCATAGCAGACTTGATAAAACTAGAGAGTGTGTGTATATGTGTGTGGACAAGGAGAATGGCATTGCTGTACATCTCCTCAGCACGTCTTATCCTCAGGGTCTTGTTAGCAACAAAATTTGCAATGTGGATTTACAACCATAAAAACTGAAGCAGAATGTCCAAGGACACTTTTCTAAGTAATCTACGCAGAAGTGACCTTCAGCATACCGGTATTTGAAGATGTTTGGATTCATTCCTTCTTCGCTTTAATTTTTTTCCTCCCACACTCTGGTTTCAGTAGACTAATAAGGAAATACTCTGCTTTACAGACAAGAAGCCCAAAGCCGTCCCAGAGCCTACAGCCCAACTTGGGTGACCACACAGAACACCTCTCTGAAGCATCTGCTGATTCCTTAGAGGCCATGTCTGAAGGTGATTCTCCAACCCCCTTTTCGAGGGGCAGCCGCACGCGGGCGAGTCTTCCCGTTGTGCGCTCAGCAAACCAAACGAAGGAAAGATCACTGGGTAAGAGCCTGCTTCAGTCCTTCTCCATTCTGTGCTTAGTCTGTGTTTTCCCTTTGTGGATTTAAAACATTCTTCAAATAGTTTGGGGTTGAGAAAGTAAAGACTTTAGTAGCACATTATTTTTTGTGCCAGGTTGTTCTTTGGAAGTGAACTCGGTATGGGATACCGAGTAACTTGGGGGAATGGTGAAATTATTCTCTGAAGATCTGAAAGTGTGATGAGAGCATAGTAGACATGCAAGGAGGGAGATGCAGGCCCTGACATGAAATGCTGAGTAATGGTTAAAACCTACTGTTGCAAACACTTCCTGCCAAGCCTGCACAATATTTGACAATAAACTTAATACAAGATTGTACCCTCATTTTCAGACAGGAGACACAGGCTTTTTCACTTTGTCATCTCTTCAAAGCCAGGCATTGTTGAAGGAAACCTAGAGATATTATTGTCTTAGTAATCCATCTTTCTGAAAAAGTTTGTATTTTTGTGGTGGTAGCTTGCCAGGCAGAGGATTTGAATGGATATGCTGATGGAGATGCCCTTTACTTTGGGGCAGTACCCTTCTTTCTGCACAGTGACATTAGAGATGTGTCAGCACAGGTGGACAGCTCTGCTTCCTGCATTCTTCCCATATCTCAGGGTTGAATTCAGCTCAGCTGTGAACCAGAGCTCCTTTTATGATGGTGAGTTTTGTCTCAGAGACTCTGCTCAGCTGATTTATGGTAGGAGTAAAGGCTGTTCTTTTGAGAGAAGACACCAGAGGGCAGTTAAAGTGTTGTGGGAAGGCACGTAACTCATGAGTGGATTGCTGAGGAAGGCAGGTTTTGCTCATAGGTAATAAACTGAAATGCTGCTTTCCTGTAGGTTCATCTCCCAATATAGAGAGTGACATAAATTGAAGACTGGAGTCATCATACCATGCTTGTAAGCTTGTCACGGTGGTTTACTTGTCCCTCAGTAATCTGAGACAGTTTCTGTCAAGAGTATTATGATATCTGACAAACACAAGTGTGAAGAAAACAGAGCTGGAAGGGGTGCCTTACTCTTCCAGAGCTGAAAAATGAAGAGCAGTGAGGCTAGAAACAAGGAGCTGATCCCTGTCCATGTCAGCTCACAAAGTGGCTGCCCTCCCACAGCCTGCTGGGCTGCCAATATGTTGGGCTTTTGGGGGAGAAAATTGTGATACTTCAACCTGGATAAGAGTTTTTGCTTTTGAGGTGTTTCTAAGAGCACATGTATGTTTACTGTACATGCACTTTAATGTTTACTATGCTGTGCTGCCTATAAGTCACTGCTGGCTAGGGCATTCTCATTATGGCTTACTTCACCTCAGGATTTTCTGTAAAACTTGTATTTGCTTCAATATGATAAGTGGTTGAGCCTTTGAAACTCACAGTTCAGCCTCACTGTGTGGGCTGAGGACCCCAGAGCTGGATGCAGCATTGCAGGTGGAGTCTCACCAAAGCAGAGCAAGGAGCAGAATCCCCTCCCCTTACCAGCTGTCCACGCTGCTTTTGGTGCAGCTTGGGACACATTTGGCTTTCTGGGCCATGAGTGCACACTGCTGGGTGATGTCCAGCCTCTGATCCATCAGCACCCACAAAGCCTTCTGGGCAGGGCTGCTCTCATTCTGTCCATCCCCTAGCCTGCATTGATATCAGGAGTTGCCTTGTCTCAGGGCACCTTGCACTTGGCCTTGTTAAACCACATGAGATACCCACATGCCCACATTTTGAGCTTGTGCTGGCCCCTCCGGATGGCATCCTGCTCCTTAGGCATGTCAGCAGCGCCACACAGCTGGGTGTCGTATGCAAATTTCTTGAGGGGGCACTTGATCCCTTCATCTATGTGATTTTTGAAGATATTAAATAACACTGGTCCCAGTACAGACCCTGAGGGATACCACTTGTCCCTGATGTCCTTTGGGACTCTGAGCCATTGACCGCTACCCTCTGGATTGACCACTTAATTATCCATCGAACAGTGCACTCATCAAGTTCATCTCTCTCTAATTTAGAGAAGGATGTTGTGGGGACCTTGTCAAAGGCTTTACAGAAGTCAATATAAAGGGCATCTATAGCCCTTCCCTTGTCCACTGCTGTAGAAGCCCACTGCAGAAGGCCACTGTCTTGGTCAGACAGGACTTGCCCTTTTGGTGAAGCTGTGCTGGCTGTCCTGAATCAATCCCTGTCCTCTGTGTGTGTATGTGTGATCCTTCCCTCAAGTGTTCTCAGTCTCAAGGTATCCTCAGCTCAGGGATTTCCTGATTATGGTTTCTGCCTGTATAATAACCACCAAGATATGTCTCCTCCAGGTATTTGTTCAGTCCACCTTTGATTCCTATGTAAATTTTTCACATCCTCCACAGTGCATCTGTGACTTTGGCAGCAAGTTTCTGTTGGTTTACTGCCGATCACTGCTTGTCTGTTGTCTTCTTGTGTATTTGTTTATCAGCTCTAAGTTATGCCTCCTAGTCCTTGTGTTGGAAGTGACAGCAAACATCAGATTGCTATCTGCTTCCCCTAGGCCATATCTGATTTCTATGGCCTGTCATTTCCCTCAGGTCATCTCTTCTCTAGCTAAGAAGTGCTGCTATAACCACTTGTTGCTCATCCAGAAACAATCCTGGACATTTGGTTATCATTGCTGCCCTGAAATTTTGCAGTTCAATAGTATCTTTGCCAAATGGGAGGACCATAAGTTCACTGTTAGGTAGTTCATTCTTAAACCCTTTCTTTAGCATCTCTTGCATGCACTGAAATGTGCTGTCCAAGCCCTAATGGAGGACAGCTATCCCTATTTTATTTAATGGCCAGGATTTCAGACACTGCAAAACACCCTGTGTTTCATGTGCCAGAGACAAGGGTCCAGCTTATCCTATCATGAACAGGCCAAATGCCTGTTCATGATAGGATGGAAGAAAAAAGTGATAGGAGAAAGATAAAAGTAAACAAACAACAGGGAAGGAATGTAATATGAAGCATTTCAGTTGAGAGTTTTTAGATTTGAAATGAACAAAATAAGCCTTTTCTCTCTGTATTACAGGAAGGGTCACAGATATGTGGGTGGCTTAAGGGATCATCATACTAGCCAAATAGGAGGTAACATACTGTCATCACCCCACGGTCTGTCTTTTTCGAGTTGTTCAAGGAACCAATTAATAACAAATAGCTTGTTTTGAAAGATAAGAAGTATTCCAAAATAGTTCAATAGGTTTATGTTATTATTGTTAATATTATGTACATTTCTTTTATAATAATGAACTTTTTTCATCTCTTCCGCCACTCTCTTCTAACAACACCATCAGCAATGTTCTGAAATGTTACTTTTGAGATGCTTTGCATACTATGGTCCTTTTTACTTCCAACTGTAAAAGGGGAATGTTTATTTTTAAAAAACAGGAAACTGTTTATAACTTCATTTTTAAAAGTGTCATGAATGTATTTCTCTTAATATTATTTTAAATAATCTATCATCACCTCCCTTTCCATATCTATTAATTTTTCAATTTAATATAATTTAAATATAAAACATGTTTTGATCCTCAACAAACATAATTTCAGCAAAGAGAATAATGAACTTTTGTAAACTTTTATTAATTTTATATTTTATATCTCAATGCATTTTAAAAACTGATGTTTTCTTTTTGAAATTCTAATTGTTCTGTGAGTTCCTATTTTGCTAGCTATATATGAGTCAGTTTGTTTTCAAATTGTGGTCTGAATTAACATGGTGCCTGAGAAGGAGTAACACAAATGCATTTTGGCTACCTCACTATCATGGGTTTGTCAGTCAGGACTAATCTAACAGGACATGGTATTCATGTGGAGTTGACCTAGAAAACAGTATTCCTATTGTGGGTCCATTTAAAATTTCATCCACAGCTTTTGAAATTTAGGTCTTTCTTGGCTAAAAAAACCAGAAATCAACACTGGCTTCAACATTGTGCAGCCTGGAGACAAAGCAAGATATTTAAATAAATTAATTCACTGTGCAAGAGAAAATTAAATGTATTTGAAAATATGTATTTGAAAGCTGGGAGCTTTTCCAGTGCAATAACTGTGGGAAAAAAATTATCTAGCAAAACTGTCAGTGAGAATCAGCTGAAACCTGGAAAGTGCTCAAAAGCTTTCAGCAAACTTCACTTGCAATTTGCCTGGAGGAAGCAGAACCTGACAGGCATCCAGCGAGGTTGTGCCAGCAGCCGCCTGTGCCCGCGCTGCAGCTCGCTGCTGTCCCTGATCCAGTGCCTCCTCAGTGAAATGAAGGCTGACAAATATGTTCACTTGTGGTCTCTCATGTGCTACATCTGTCCAAAGAATGGGCAGCATGCTTTGTAAGGGCAGGCACTGGCATCCTCTGTGGTGATGGAGTGACCTGGGCAGTCGATGCGACGGGTCACAGCCCAGAAGGGCAGGGTGAGATCGGACCTCCCATTGCAGCAACAGCTCTTGGTGCTCCTGCAGGATCAGGCTGTGCCTGATGCAGGGTTGGATGAAGGAGGAATATGGTACAGGGGGGATTTCCATAAATGCACAAAGATTTGGGTTTGAGAAGTGACTGAGGAGGATGAAGCTTTATGGCTCAAGGGTTGCAGTCATCTTTTGGCTGCCCCAGCCAGGGTGCCCAGCCACTCCAGTCCAGATGGATGAGGAGCTGAGGATGACTGGGGTCCCTGCTGGTAAACCTGTGCCTAAAGTTAGGTGGTGTGGAAAGGTCTCTTCAGAAATGTCTGAGCCTGCCAACATTTGCATTTTATTTGCATTTGGAGGGATTACATAAAGGAGTAAAGTTATACAAATGCTTAAGGATTGACATGGGGAGGGTCTTAGCGATCATGGAGTATTCTGGTGATTATTTATTAGCCCCCAAACCCAAGTTTTGGCAGGCAGTGTCTGATTAATTAGTTTGCTGCCACCTTAAATGGAAGTGCCATTACCAATTATAATCATAATCCCTCCATCTTTTGTAGTGTTTCTTGCAGATGTGTCTCAAAGCTTTTTAAAAAAGAAAGGGCCATAGTGACAATTTAACTCATAGCAAAACCTTTCCAGAGAGACAGATCATTGCTTTTCAGCTGGTGGTAGAAATAACTCTCTTTTCATGTGTAGGCAAGATACTGTAAGACACACAGAGAAAAATATAAATGCTTAAAGTAGGCATATATTATATTGGAGCTAATTAATTGTTACTTACTATTTATGAGCTAGAAATTAAAATAGGCATTTAAAATCTGTCAGAAGATGTGTAAATGGCCATAGATTTTATATGAGAACCCTGTGATTTGCTAGTAGTTGTGCTGCCCTCTCTGATTCCTTAGGGCATGTTTTAAGCCTAATGAAGTCAGCAAAAGCTTCAGTTTAGTTCATGGGAGAGGAACTCCCTGGGAAGTGCATTTCAAGTTAAGGCTGAGTATAACTTTAATGTATTCAGTCATCTTAAAGAATTTTCCCTATCTTGCCTTTTATAGTGTATGCAAAGCAGTGAACATGCAAAAAGGTCATGTAAATATTTGCTGTCATGGTCAGATAGCTTAACAGGGACTGACAGGTCTATAGGAAAAATAGCATGAAACAACTAGTTCCAGTTAATGAATTGAAACACAGACCCTAAGTAATTATAATACTCTAATGTAGCTCAAGTTTTCCTTACAGCTTTCCTAGAATTTATTTTCTTTCCCATTTTTTCCAATTACAATAGCGAAAGGTTTTGGACTTGGAAAGAAAAAAACACACACCTCTTACCTGAAATGTTTTGTATCAAAAGAGCAAAAGAAGCTAAACAATTATATTGACCTTTCAGAGGGATTTGTTTTGTTTTGTTTCATTTGTTGTCTTTACAGGGTATGTGAAAGCCAGGATATGAAAGAGTGAAATATGTGACTTCCCAGGCTAGCACTTGTGCCCACAATTGCTGTTTACTTAAGAGTTTTTTCTCCTATAATAAAATGTCTTGTGTGTACCTGAAAAAAATGCTTCCAAGGAGCAAGATACTATTTAGTGCATACTGTGTCAAGAGAGGCACATTCTGTCTGCCACTGAAAAGCTGATGTGCAGGGTGTTTTAGATGCTGTGTCACATTGGAGCTGAATTTTGTTGCAGCAGGTTGTATCAGCATGGTTCTGAAGGGTTCATTGCAGTGATACTGGAGTAGAAGATGTACAGTGTACTAAACAAAACCAGTAATTATGTAAGTCTGTGTCTGTCACTGCTCTGTTGAATGCAACTTTTGAATGCAACCTTTATTATTTATTTGTACTGCAGTAATACTAAAGGACCTTGAGCAAAAACAGTGCCTCACTGTGTTGGGTAATACACAGTGACAAAATACTCCTATTTCAGAACCTTACAACATGAATAAATCAGAATGAGAAGTGGTGAAGATAGTAGGAGAGGTAATGAGTGTACAACCTGGATGAACTGAATAAAGCTATGTCAGGGTGGCTGTGGCTTTTCTCTTTATCCCAAATCATGCCCTCACAAAAGGGATAATGTCTTTATTCAGCTCTGCCATCCCTTCATATTCTGATTTAGCAGCAGCAATTTGAGCCTTCAGCATTTGGTGTCTGCTGGAAGATGGATTTGACAGCTGGAGTAGATTGTACAGGCCTTCTTCCTTCAGGGAGAGGTAGGAGGCCAGATGGAGCTGTCCCATGGGGTGTATCTAGCTCAGAAGCTATCACTTGGATAAATCTGATCTAATTTTGATGTTAGGTAAAATTTTTAAGTCTGCCTCTAATACAGTAACACAAACACCAGAGCCTGCCATTTGACATGGGCATGCAAAGGAAAAAAGTATATTGCAATTCCATGCACTGTAAGAAGTGTAAGACTTAGGTGAAGGAGAGGAGCATAGCCTATCCCTCAGCACGTTGGATTTAGGATTTGCTGCCAGGGCTAACAGCAAGTCCCTGAATGAGGAAAGCCCTTGGATTTAATCATTGCTCCCAATACTGTTTATATATTTAGGTAGTGATTCTAATGCATAGTTACTATGCTGGACCTAAGTTCAGGTTTCTGTTCCCAGAGGGAAATAATGTCATCTCTGTGGTATCATATAAGACTGTCTCTGGTATTAGTTCTTGTTATCTATCTCTTGTCTGCATTTCTGGCTACAGAGTATCCAGTTTAAGCAGGATAAGAGGATAATCACTGCATCAGAAGCTCCTTGAGAGCCTGCTGATTAGGATGCTCTCTTGGAACGAGAGGGGCAATGGTCTGAGCAGCTCTAAAGATGGGAGCCCTTCTGGATTTTTAACTACTCAACTGTTTCTTAGGAGATAGGTGCTTGTACCATTGCTTTGCCCAATTACCCTCTGTGATGAATAGGCCATCTGTCGGTATGAGGGCAGAGCGTGGATGTTGTTTATCTTGTCTTTAACAAGGCCTTTCATATCTCTTTATAGCTTCCTCATAGCCACATGGGGGAGGTAGGGGGTGGCCTGCGGGGTGTGCAACTGGCAGCTGGGTTTTAGCTGTGCTCCTCAGGGCAGGACTGTGGGGCCAGTGATTTTTGACATCAGAAACCTCATTGTTGGGATGGAATGAACCAGCAGTAGGGTCAAGTCTGACACTAAGTTTGAGAGAGCATTTGATGTCAGATGGCCACTTCACTGGGACCCAATGAGCCAGAGAAATGGACTAGCAGGAGCTTCATGAAACTCCTGAGAGGTAAATGCAGCCTTTCATTAGGGACAGAACAGTCCTGCAACAATACTGGCAAGGACAGGTTGGCTTGGTAGCAGCTTTGCAGAAAGGACTTAAGGTATGACAACAAGGTGACTGTGTGTGAGCAGCATGTCCTTGGAGCAAAGAAAACTGCACTGCTGACTACTGGAAAAAATTAGCCAGCAGGTCAAGGGAAGTGATTATTCCCTTCTTCTCACCATTTGTGAGGTTGTACTGTGTCCAGTTTTGGTTCCCCAATACATGAAAGATGAGAAATTGTAGTGAGTCTAGGAAATGGCCACTTGGCATTCTTTTTCTTAGTCATGCAAACTAAGGTCTTGGCTCCAGGATCCTGTCTAAAGTAGCTTGTGAGGACTTCAAGCAAAGTCAGGCTGTTTGTTAGAGCCCAGAGAGGTGATTTTTGGTGTGGTGCCCTAACCAGCTATGCTTATAAATACTTATGGCTCAACCCCTAAATTTGCTACTGACAGTAGTGAGCTTTTTAGAAATGAAATAACTTCAGAAGTATTGAAGAGAATTCCTTTTATAAATACAGACCATTTGGTAAGTGGAGAAAAAGTACAAAGCCATGCATGATCTACATGACTTTGATGCTTCATGGCTGTGGATAATTAAAATGGTCACATTCCACCCTTGAAAACATCAATCGTACCTAATTTAGTACTAAAAAACAGGGTTTATAAAAATAGTTAGTACTTAAATGAGTTTGATACAGCTGATTTATCCACAAAGGAAATACAATTGGGTAGGATCTCTCTTCCTTCATGTTTATCCAAGAAGATCAAGTATTCCAAGAAATTTAACTGATATTTTCTTGTCTTTTTTACTTTTGCCCATTTAAAAGTTACTAAGAAAAATGCCACTATGTAAAGTATTTGACTACAGTCAAATGCAGCCTTAAATGCCTTACATATCTGTGTAGTCTTTGGCAGGCACATCCTTGGAAACTGGTCAGCTTGGCACCTTTGGCTGGGAGCCTGCCATGGCTTACTGGCTTCTTCAGAGGTCAGGGACTCAGCTTCTGGTGGACTAAAGCAGAGCCTGCATGGGCATGTCCTGTGCCTGTGTGTGTGGAGTTCTTTGATTTTACTGTGCTAGATTGGTGAATGTGAACTGCAGTAAATGCAGCATGGCAGAGCCTGTGGGAGCCCTCTGAAAAATAGCTCTGGTACATATGGAACTTCTCATTCATCTCACTGAGTTGTTCAGTTGTCATTTTCAAAGTGGTTTTTCGTTCAGTATTGTAGGGATTTTGTGTTCTTCCAAGTTTGCTGGCATAGTTTTGTCAGTTTTGAGTATGAAAAACTCACCTTAATGGTCAGTTGGGCTATTCTGTGCAACAGAATGCAATTATTGCTCAAAAGTCATCCTGCCAGAACATTGATTTGCACCTGGGGAATTAGGTTAAACTGAAATGTTCCCTCAGAATCTCTCAATAATAGAAATAACTGTTCACAGTAGATGGACTTGCTGATATGGGTATATAGACAAAGTTGCCTTTTGGCAATAGGCTTTTTCACAGGTTTTGTCAGGAATCAGATGGGGAAAATACTGAGCTTTCTCTGGGTAAAAAAAGTTGTTCATTTTCTTTTTGGTTTTCACTTATTCTTTTTAGCCAGCTGAATGCATTTGTTTGTAGAAAAGTGGTAATATTTTAGTGGCAGGTAAAAATCTTTATTTTTCATAACATTTTGTTAGGAAATTTATGTGACTACTGAGTTTTCCATCTGTCTTTTTAATTAAGTAGCAAATTATTACAAGTCACTGTAAGTAGCAGAGAAGAATGAAATAGCAGTAAAATTTAATAATGGACTAAATTAAACAGTTCCTATTTTTCTTGAAACTGTTATCAAACAGCTTAATACCTTGAACAAATCTCTTCAGACTATTGTGCAAAAAAATAAATAAAATAAGTAATTGCTTTTATTCATTAAAAGATCTACTTTTTTATTCTCTTAGTACTTGAAGACAGCTAAGTATATTTATAGAATAATTTCTGTATGTGGAGGACAGATTTTCAGGAGGGAGTACCAGCAGAAGTTATTATAAGAGCTTCAGGCTAGAAATACCACAAAGATCATGAAATGACCTCAGACTAGTTGAAACTGTGTGGTGAAATAGGAGAGTTAAGTCATGAGGGTATGGAAAGTAAGAGCTTCACATTGAGGAATTTCTTCCTTGCTGCAAGAGTTGTTACTGTAATAAACTTGTGTCTGCATAACTTTGGCAGAATTTGGTGATATGTGTTTGCTCTGTTTATTAGATAGTTGGGGTGGAAGGAGGGATGGGGAACAGAGAACAATATGGGCCTATGCCATCCTTACAGTCCAATATATGACAATTTTGTCAAAGCAAAGAAAAAATGGAAGTGTCTTGAAATCTTAGCAAAAAGAAATTAAAATTCTAAACTGCACTTTTGAGGAAAGGCCTAGCTCCAACAAAACCAGTTATCATTGATACTTCAAAGATTATCCTTAGCTTTTCAAACTTATGCAAGTCTCAAGTAATGATTTGACATAAATATAAGTAAGAAACAAGGATGTTTTTTCCCACTTTTGCTTGCTACCATTGCTGCTGACTTCAGCAGGAGGAAATATCCAGACAGTCAATGGACTTATGGTAGAAGATCAAACTAAAGCAGTGTGAAAAGACAAAGATTGCCCATCTTCTCAAAAAGATATGATTAACTGATGGTTAGGGGTAAAGAGTAAAACTATTCTAATGGCATTTTCTCCATTTTAGTTATAGCTTGCTTTGCACCTTGTATTTCAAGGAGGTCCAGAGCTCCCAATGCATCCAGGTTTTGATTGCTGTAGTCTAACTAGCTTTACTATTACTAGAAATTTTCAGATTGGACACAGAATTTCCAGAGGATACGTGCAATAGCTGTGTTTGAAGAGAGTAGGAGTGCTTTGTTCATGCCAGTGGTTTTTGGTTCTGTGGGAAGGTTTGCATGGTCCAGTGCCCAAGCATCCTACACCAGCCAAATACAGATTTTATCATCAGTTAATACTTCTCTTCAACTGGATTAAGGTATTGCCAAATGCCAGTAAGATACTTAAGTGCAGAAATTTGTGAGACATCTTGCTTACAGAGAGGGAGTCCTGTAGCTTCACAGAAAAGAAACTTACAAATTCAAATGTAAGCTTTAACTGTATTTTATTTCGTAATGCTGAGGAGTTATTTTCCTGCCTCGGTTTTTTTTTTTTTTCCATTATAAGAGAATTATGTGAGAAACAGTATTTTTCTATTTAAAATACATCATTTGAGAGAATTAACAGATACTTTTAAAGAAGAGGACACAATCTTGTTTGTTTACTTATTCTTGTTTTATCAGGTATTTAACTTTCCTCTCTTAAATAATGCATTTCTGATAATTTTTGTTCTTTAAACAAGAGCTAATTGTGATTAAGGTTCTCCTGAGTATATGAGCTGTGCTGCATGGAGATCATTATTAGCAATATAACCATGATAACATGGTGCTTAGTCAGGGTTAGGTCAGCACCATTTATGTGATGGAGGAGCTGAGAGATGTGAATTGGGTTGTTTCCTGATATCTGCATGACATTAGCTCTTGCCATAAGAAGTAAACCTTTACCAGTTGTAACTCAGGAGTTATGGTCTAATCAGTATGGGTGCTGTGCCAGCCTTACTGTGGTTATGGAGCTCCTTGCTCTAAAGCCAGCCTAGACACTGTGTGTTCAGGTGAGATTCACAATCACACTGTGAGGGCATGTCCTCAGCTCCCCAAGTGGGTTTTGTGGCCCAGAGCACTGTCTGAGCTGAACACCTTTTGTGAGCATGGTGTGTGTGCCTGAGCTCAGAGCTGTGCTGGCTGAAGGCACAGGAAGGCTGTGCTAGGCGCCCCATGAGCTCATGGGCTCAGCCACCCAAGTCAGGTTAATGCTGCATCTTTCATTGCACTGTGTTGTGTTTCATGTAGATCATCCCTGAGAGAAGTTATGAAATATTTTGGACATCCTGCCACTGACCATTGATAAAGAGGCAGCAGAAAATACTATGTTTTGAAAGAGCTCTGTATGTAGGGAAAGAAAGGGCAGTCATGTGGTGTGTTCACAGGATCATCATCAGATCTGGGTTTGATGCATGCAAACCTTTCTTTGAACATGTTTTTTTGCCTCTTGGGTGTTTAATTTCCCTTCTATAAAGCATACCTCTTTGTTGACAGGAATGTTGTGAAGCAATTTGTTACAAGGCTTATGTTACTAAGACCTGCATGTAAATGTTTTCTGCTGTGGCCTGTGTTTAAGTCTGTGGTCTGTTGCAGCTAAGTTATACTACATGACAAAGGGGATGGTTTAACATTATAGTTTGTGTTGTAGCTGTAGGACAGCACAGGACTGGCAGTACCTCAGTGCTCTTGGAAATGGGAGCCACAGCATTGTCTGATGTGCACTTTCAAAACTGTTATGTGATGTCATTACCTCATTCACAGTCATCCTCATATGTGTTGTTCTAGAGTAGCAGGGAATTTCGTACTCCTCTTTGATCTGTATTGTATAAAAACAGGCACAATCTTCATGTTTCAGGTAAATCCATTGCAGTAGAAGCATAAGTGCAAAAGGGACTTGAGGGTACATAGAGATGGAAACATCCCTTGTGTTTAATTGTCTTTCCAGCAGCTTTGCTGATGTATGTTCTGTGCCCTAACAAAAAAAAAAACAAACTATGCTTAAGTTATATTTGATTTCTTCTTGGTTTAATCTCCATGGGAGTGATTTTTAGCTGAAGGTAAAACACACCTCAGAGCTCCAGCAGCTTACATGAAGTGGAACCTGTGGATATTGCTGGTGTTCAGAATTCCACTTGGGCAATGTGTGGAAGAAAAATATTGTGAATGATTTTAACTAATGTATTTTGGGTCTCTTTATGTTGTCATGCTCAGAAAGGATTTTTAGAAGTGAGCAGTTCTGTCAAATAGGAAATGCCCTAAAGCATTGCTGTATCATGATATGGATCAGACAACTCAAGAGGAAAGACAGTAGGGTTTTTTTAAGGGTGTGTGATTTGGAGGAGAATAAAGAAAAGAAGAATTTATTACGCCTTTGAAAATATTTTTTCTCTCTCAAGTGAGATTGGGGCCAAAACGTTTCTCCAAGTTGTATATTTAAGCTGTCTGTCTTAAGGCAAAATATACATATTTGCTTCGAAAATTCAGGACTCAAGGACAACTGTGATTTTGCTTTTGATCAGTATTTTGTGGGAGCATTGAAGCACAGGCAGAATCAAGACTGTTCTACAATGATTTCAACTTGTGTAAGGAAGATTTTTCAACTTCACCACTTATTCTATGTTAATGATTTCAGTAGCTCAATACTGAGTGTGGTTTAATGGTCTGAAATTGAAAACTAGCGTTTCTAAATTTTGCACTAACTTTTAAACTGGGGAGAAAAGAGAGTCACACCCAACTGCAAAGCTGATATGCAAAGCCTGTCTTTTTAGCCAAAAAATCTTGTTCTTTTTTTTTCCTATTAAATGTTTGAATGCCTATTAAATGTTTGAATGCCAAAACAGAACATTCCTTATGTTCTTCAGAAGAACTGAACGCTATCATCAAAAACGAGTCTTGGAAAAGTGAAATAAATGCAATCATTAACTTGTTTAATTTTTTTTTTTGCAAATGCAGTTAGTTTCTGAATCCTAAGGAGTGTTTAGCTGCATAGAATACTTGAGCACTGAAAAGACAGTTTTACCTGGAAGAAGAACATAAAGAAATAAATGATGTCCGAAATGATAATAAGAAATAGAAAAATAGTTTAATAGCTCATTAAATATGGGCATTAGAAATAAAAGTCATAGGAAAACGCCTCTCAGTCTTTGAAAGAAAAGTAGTTTAATTTAGTCTGAAAAAAAAATTCCAGACAAAGGAAAATGGAGATTTGTAGTAGGATTCATATGGGGTTTGATTGCAATATTAATGAAGAAAGAGGTATCAGCTCTTGATAATAATATGAAGATTAAGTTAACAGCTCTATTTTGTAAAAGCAGCCTAATATTAAATAATAGTTAGGTAATGCTGAATAGTATATTTAGTATTCAGGAAAGTTAACATCTTCCTTCCCTAAGCACAGGCACAATTATCTACCCATTGATTGTAGGAACTGTTTCTACCTTCCTTTATAGAAATTATGGGCAACATATTAAAGGCTAAGGGGAGATGGGGCTCATCTTAACTTGAAATGCCTTCTCTTCTTTTCATTAATTGCCTTTATATTCTATGACCTCAGCTTTTCCCATTGTTTTTGCTCAGTGTTTGTATCTCAGCACCATAAACAGCCTGTCCTGTTGCTGATGACTTTCAAGTGTGACTCTCTGACTTAACATCGGGATTTTGCTGATGACTGATGGTGGCTGCACTGAGGGCCTTGTGTTCCCAACCCTCCTGATTATAGTGCTCATGGGAGAACAGTGCCTCTACACTGCAACTGATGTGGGGAATTAAGGTTGTGTAAAATGCTCTGCCAGGCTTTAGCTCACCTGTGTTAATTATTGGTCGATGCAAAGGCCTGGCAGCACAGAATCTTCCCAAGATTGGACAGAGTCCAGTGGAGGGTCACAAGGATCATTAGCTTGGTTGGAGTCTCTTTGCTCTGACAGGTTGAGAGAGCTGGGACTCTTCAGCCTGGAGAAGACTCAAGGGCAATTATGTCATCAATGTGCAAAAGAACCTGAAGGGAGGGGGCAATGAAGAGCCACGCTCTCTTCACTCATGTCCATTGAGAAGGCCAAAGACAATAATCACCCCTCTAATATCAGGAAACCCTTCTTCACTGTGAGATTGACCAAGCACTGACACAAGTTTCCCAAAAAGGCTGCAGAGTCTCTATCCTAGAAGATATATAAAAGCTGTCTGGATGTGGTCCTATGCATGTGGCTGTATCTGTCCCTGTTTGAGTGGGGTGGGGGTGGACTAGATGACCTCCAGAGGTGCCTTTCAACCTCAGCCATTCTGTGAGTCTGTGATCTGCCATCTTTTTACACCACTGTGGAAGCTGTACTTGCTCCATCTTGTACGGCAAGACAGTAAAGGTTTTTCCTCCTGGGACAACGCAGTATTGTACAGAGACACCTGGGATGGCTCAGAAACAGCACAGTGCCTTCAACTGGGCTTACCAGTCCCCATTTCCTTGTATCCAAAGTAGTTCAGCTGAACACTTGCTTCTGAATTTACTCCCTAGTGCTGTACATCCCAGGAAATCGCTGAGTTTAGCTGCAGTCCTGTGGCTGCTTGTTTCCTGCTGTGCAGGTCCTAATAAACCTTCCTACATTGCAGATGCTCATGAGAAGATCTTTTGGTTGTCTTTAGGAGCCAGACCCAGCATGGTTAGAACTCATCAACTCCATCAAGTACAGACTGCTTTCTTCTGTTGATTGAGGTGGCTCTTTCTGAGTGCTTTAGTCCTTGCAGGGCTTTGGAGGTCACGATGGCATGGGACTGGGCTGTAGGTAGCCATGCTCATGAGCCACACTCATGCAGTACTGGCCAGTAGAGTACAGGCACCTGCTGGTGGTACAGGAGTCAGCATAGGCCTGGCAGGGCCAACACAGGCATCATGGAAGAGGTGCTTTGTATCCCTTCCCTCAGTCCCTGGTCTGCATTATTCATGTTCCTTTCCATTATTGAGCATATCACAGCCTCCCATTCCCTGAAAGTAGCCATATCAGAAAGGTGCTCCGTCTTGAGAATGTCTGTATTTTGCAATTCAGCATCTAAGATTACCTATGTTTCTCCCTGAGTACTAAGCATCATTATTAACAGCAATGTGAAACTGAAATGTTCCAAAATTGCTCTTGCTTTTTGTGGGGTACCTCAGTTTTACTCCTGGCAGGTGTTTCACCTGAGGCTTTATGCAATATAATGCCAGCAAATTGAACTGTGAATATAAAATTCCTTGCATTGAAATGAAAATCTTGGTTTTATTGATAAGTGTGAAGTTATGTATAAGGAAAGCTGGGTACTATTAAAGTATACATTTCTTCCTCAGCTACTTTTTTAAAAAGTACCTTGTGATTTACCAACTTCCAATACAGAGCAAACATGGTGTTTGAGATTTTCCATTAGGATTCATAAGGTAAACTTCTGATTTATCTAACTGAAGTACAGTAAGAGGCATCCCAGTACTGGGACTAGCACATTTATCAAGGCCGAACCATATCAATGTTCTGTGCTCTATTCCAATAGTCTGTTGAAAAGGAAAATTACATATATGCTTTATTTTTTAAGAGTGTGAGTTGGTTTTTCTCTTTTCATTATGGGCTTGGTTTGTGTTCCACATAAACTTTGAAACCAGATCAATACTGTGCATTTAAGAATATGTATCTTCCTATTACATTTGCTTGCAGGTGTATTATATCTTCAGTATGGAGATGAAACGAAGCAGTTGAGGATGCCAAATGAAATCACAAGCACAGACACAATTCGTGCCCTTTTTGTAAGTGCCTTCCCCCAGCAGCTGACAATGAAAATGCTGGAATCACCCAGTGTTGCCATTTACATCAAGGATGAGAGCAGAAACATATACTATGAATTGTGTGATGTGAGGTAAGACATGGAATTATAGCTACTGGTTTCATGGGGTGGGCTTTTTTGTGGGTGTTTTTATTGTGCACTTGTAGAATAGAAAGGAATGGGTTGATAAGTATCTGACAGAGAGCGGCCTGACACATAAAGGCATGTTCAGTGGTATCTGAATAAACCAGGAGGTCTGGTCTGACAATGCCTTTAGCTGTAGGTGCAATATCCATTGCACAATATCCATTGCCACTTATAAATGGCATGCCTTGTTGAAATATTTTTATAATATACAAAAGTTCACATATTTAATTTGTTTATTGAATTTTAACCGAGACACAATCATTTAAGATACAGAATACAGAATAAACATTCACAAAAAACTTGGGTTGTTTCTTTGCTGAGAGTGCAGAGCCTGATCTCATGAGCCTGAAGTAACAAACATGAATGTCACTGATGTCCTCTCAACAATGCCAGTTGAACAGCACTACACTCCATTTTCTCACCTCTGTCTTGGTTTCCTCAGGCTGTCTGTCCAGTGTCTCATCATTAGCTAGTCTCTTGGATTTCAGTTTCTTTTAATCTCACTTTGCAGACTGCCACACCCCTGTTTGGCTACTGTAATATCTATGTGAAGACCCATCTGATTTTTTTCATCAAACATCATCATCTTTCAACATGTACTCAAGTTTCTTATACATCAAACAGTTTATTCACAAGATCAGATCAATTGATTGAATCATGATTGGGGTTACTACATCTCTGTTGCCGAGTGCATTATTGCCAATCATTTAGCCCATTGGCTCCTTCTCTCTCCCTTTATCCCTCCATCTTCTGTTGAGATTCAGACTAGCAGTTTATGACTTCATGCCCTTGAGAATGCAGTTGTTGATTATCCTACTGCCACTCCACCTTTTTTTTTCCTTGTTCCCATTGCAGGTGTCACTCTGCCAGCCTCAGGCCTGGCTCAACCCCAACATCTGCTTCCTCTGTTCCTATGCTTGTATTGTAGAGAATTTCTAGAGGAAATCCCACAACCCAGCTGACTTCCTCCATAACAAAATTCACTCCTTCAGTTCTGCCAGCCTTCTCACTTATGAAACCTCAGCAATGCCAGGTTAATGGAGTCCATCACATGCATTACCAGCTTTGAATTTTACTTGCATTTTCACCAGCTTTGAATAATTTCCACAACCATTTCTCCATTTCTGTTCCTTACTCTTCACAAGATCTTGCCAGTGTCTCCTCTCAGAGAACAGATGAAATTAAGCATCCTTTTTCTGTCCTTTGTTTGCCATGTCTTCCTTCAATCCATTTCTTTCTTTCCCTTAAACAGGAGAGTTTCATCCGGTCTTGAAGCTCTCCATCTCCCTCAGAGGCTGCTACAAGTTCTTCTGTGCTGTGCATTAGGCCATCATACTCTTTCTCCTTATCTTTTTTTTTTCTTTTTTCTTTTTTTGTTTTTTCTTTTTTTTCTTTTCTCTTATTTTTTCTTTTTTCTTTTTTCTTTTTTCTTTTTTTTTTCTTTTTTCTCCAGAACATCCCTATTTTACAGCCTTTCATTTCCCATCACACAGAGAAAAACACTCATGTAATTCTTCAATTTTTTCTAATAGCAACTGCTGTAATTGTCTTTTCTTGGCAGTTGGCATAGGTAATAGGTGATCTTGCTTGCTCTTACCCATTCAAATGAAGCAACAAGATCATTCTCCTAGCTTGACAAGCAGACTGTTCTGCATGCATTTTTTTTCACTTGTCCTCTGACTGTATCTTCTCCATCTCATTAAATCACTTGTCTTCATTATGAGGGCTCCTCCAAGCCCACTTCAATGCTACTTTTCATTTCTTATTGAGTACCAAGTGCCATCTGCTTCCACTTGGTGAATAATGCCAGTTTGAATTCTACATCTTTGATTTTCAAATAAATGCCTTCCCGCTCTCTCAGGCAGCCCTCTAAGGTGCTTGGAAGGTGCTGTCCTCAGACATCTGCCAAATCACTGTGTTGGTCTCCTTCCCAGTGCCTTAGTAGGCACTGCCTACTAAGAACATGCCTGTGGCTCCAAGATTTGTTTACTGCTCCTCTGGCTGGAGAGACTATGATCTTCAGAGTCCTTTTTCCCTGAGTTCTGTTTCCTTATCTTCCTGCAGCTATCCTGTTGTCTTTTGTGACTCCTATTCACCTTGTCAGTTGGTGAAAAGTTGTCTTCCTGGAGTGTTTACACAGCACACACAGATCAGTGAGGCCTTTGAACATGCCAAAGGCATCTGGGAGCTACAATAATGCAAATTATAGTAATAATAAAAGTACAGTAATACATACCTGTTATCAGTAATGTTTATCTTAGAATAGCAACACGAGGTGAAATACATTCATATCAGAGATCAAATGCCTAGTATTTTGGTTCTTTGCCTTGCAGCAATGTTTTACTTTACTGTGTCATGTTTCTACAAGAAATATTTATGGAAAATGACTTTTAAAAAACTCCAGTTGTTTGAAGCACCATCTCATAGCCATGAGACAGAAACAGCAGATAAAATGTATTTAAATGAATAATATACCATTTCTTGACTGGAAGATGGGAGAGCTTGCTTTGTATTGAGAAGAACATAGTCCCAAGTCGGAGACAATGGTAACTGAGACTCCCAGTGCAGGTCTCAAAGCAAAAGGGTCACATTTGCAAGATGGAAAACAGTTTATGTTACCGTAAATAATTGAAGGACTTGAACTTGCCGCAAGGTAGCTATTTTCCTATGCAGTCTACAAGTAAACACTCATAAATACTAAATTTCTCATCAGCCCTCCAGTTCTTAAACACAAGACACTGATCTGTCTCTTAAGCTGCAGGGTTTCTTTAATAACTACTTGACATCTAAAACAGCAACACAAGTTCTGACTAGCTACCCATTCAAAGCAATCACTGATTGTAATATGACATTGTAAGAAAGAAATTGGACCTGCCCAACAATCCTTCGCTTCATTTTTAAATTATAATCCAAGTGATTAAGATCAGTTCAGTAGACTTGTAGCTGCACCTGGAGGAAAGGAATTCAGTCACATGTGTAAGTAAATTCTCTAGAGATCACTACAAGGAAATGAAAGGAATCGCAGCTTTGAAAGGATGTAAGTAAGCATAGATTGGAGGCTTTGCTACTGATTAAATGTGAACCAGCGATCAGCAGAGCTCAGGGCAAATGTCAAAGCCATAAAATTATTAGAAGGTAGGTCTTGAAACAAAATAAAAAACTGTCATCTCTTTCCTAAATGCAGTAGTTAACAAATTAACTAATCAAAGACAAAGTGTAGAGTCCAACTAAAACAAAAGTATTCTTGTAGGGCTTTTCATCTAAACTCTTTCTGTGTAAGCTTTCATCAAAATTTTTGCTAATTTGTTTCTCTTTTTCCCTTTTAAAACTGTCTTTATTATAGATAAAGTTTAGAGGAAGAATTTATCTACTACTGATTTTTTAGCTTTTGTGGATTTTTTTCAGCTTTGTAGACAAGCTGATAATTAAAATTTCCTCAAGAATAATTACAGTTAGAAAGACTGCTTTTCTTTTGATAGTCTTGCTTCTTAGAATAGCAAAAATTTATGTGGGCTGAGTGCACAATAAAGCATGTAAATATTAACTAAATCCTTTTTGAGTGCTGTGTAAATGTTGGAGTTCCATTGTCTTCAAAGTGTTTTCACTCTATGGCAGGATCTTGAAAGAAACTTAACACTATCTAATTTTTATGGGTGTGGAGTTCTAGTGAAAAAATGATACTTCCCATGGGAAAGAGAACCAAAGTAGGCTTTTGTTTGTTTGTGTGTGTCTTAGTTATGGCATTTACGTTTTACTTATAGAGCAACTACAGACCTACTATGTTTGTCTGTTACCTGAAACTTTCAGGCAACAAAGTAAATAAAACTGCTTTCATCTGTTGTCATTGCTGATTTTTTAATTCCAGGAATATTCAAGACCGATCTTTCCTCAAAGTTTACAACAAAGACCCTGCACATGCATTTAATCACACCTCCAGAGCTGTAAATGGAGATATAAGGGTAAGTACTAATTCTGAATTTGTACTCTTTTTTCCTCCAGCTTTTCTGCTAAATGTTTAAACTCTGAAATGTAATATGTACATAGCAATTTAGAAAATTGGGGGTATACATATGGCACATATACAGAAAAGGGAATAAATAATGCTTGTTGTAATGTGTTTTAACTGCTTTTCTTTTTCCAGTTATTTGCCTTGGGCATTAACTGGTTTTTTGATCTTGTTTAAATGCAGTAAAGCATGTGAGGCAAAACATAGCCTTTAATTATGTATTTTGTGACACAGACAGTACTCGGAGTTTTTATAGCTTCCTATTCTGTGATTCCAAGCCCTTTACAGTGAAGTATGGCATAGTGTTAGTACACTCCAGCAAAGTTTCAGCAGGGATTGGTTTCCAGTGGCTGAGCATCTATACCTTATTTCGAGTCTACTGAAACTCTTTGTAAATGATGGTTTTGCATAGGAAATTCGGATAAATACCCATTGTGTTGTAAATAGTTTTGTCGTTTTCTAAAGTTTTCTACCTGCACTGAAAAAGGATGAGTACATTTGTATTTTCAGGTGAGCATTTTATATTAGGACACTGCAGAGAATGCATTTGAAACGTTTGATTTCTCTCATTCTCACTGTGTCGGTGTCTTGCTGCACTGTTAACCTCCCACCTTGGTGCCAAGAGGGCAGGAGATGCAGCTGTGGGGCACCTCTTCCACCACGTTTCCTGCAGCTGGTGTTGCAGTAGAGGGTGGTGGTAGTGGTGAGATTACACAACCTCATCTCCTCCCCACCCCTCCTAGGTCTGTCCACAGGAGATGGTGCAACCAAATTAATTCTATGGGGTCAGAAGAGAGTGCCACTACTGCCCTACCTGCTTTGTGGCTTTTATGTGCATTCCAAGGCTGATTCAACTGCGCAGAAAATTTCCTGTGATTTCCTTAACTGTTCTTTTGCTACCAGGTTTCATTATCAATTCTGAGCACGTCTCACTGCTTTATTACTAATATTTTGTGTAAGTACTTCTTGTGTTTCAACAGTTTAAGGCCACAATATTTTAGAAAGATTTAAATGGTTTATTTACAGGCACTATTCTCAACCACCTCTCATTTATGCACTTCAGTTATAAAATGGTCCTTTGGATAGGTCAGAAATCTAATTACTTGATTTTTCACACTGCTGCACACACAACATGAGAAAGGAAATGGATGTACTTCAAAGGAAGGTGTAATAATTTTTTGTGTATTCTGTAACATCCTAAAATTATTTAGTTCTAGTTATATTCCTGTGGCAGTAACTGGATGTATCTGATACATCTCATTCACATTCAAAGGCATGAAATCTGTCACTGTGCATTTTGACATTAATGCCTGTAACTGTGGCTTTATAAAGTTACATTATACTGGTCTTGTTCCGTGTACAGTGGATGCTGAAGGTATATACTATGGCTTTACTGGTGTGTTCTAGGCCTGTTTGAAGGTAGTTAACTACATATATTTGAAAGTAAAAATTATTTCTTTGGCCCTCTTCCAGGCATTTGCTGTCTAGCAGAGTTGTTTTGAACACAGGCGCTGCCTCTGTGCAAAAGTTGCAATTATTTGAATCACTTATTTTAAAATCCTATGTTGTACAACAGATATGCACACTCAACATCTCAGATTATATCTGAGTACCTTTTGGCCATGACTAAAGAATAATGGTGACACAGTGATGCCCTTTGCAGAGGTGGCATTTTCATGGCAGAATATTGTGGTTTACTTTACAGAAATGCAAAGACACCATTTTGAAATTCTGTGCATCCAGCGAAAGAGCTGTTTTCTCATTTGGCTTTTGCCTTGCATTGGCAGATTTCTTGTCTTTCTGGTCTGAGAGGTGAAGTCAGAGCCAGGATGTTCATAGGGCCTTTGTGGAGAAACATGCAAAAAGTCTTCCCTTTGATCTATGTGAACTTCTGCACTTCAAAGTTACGAGCATGGAAACAAGTGGTTTCTTGAGTTCAGAAATACTGAAGCCTGTTTTTCTAAGGATGTGTGTCTTTCGATTGGTTCTTCCTTACACAGCAACACTCAGGTCCTAACTGAGGCCTTTCACAAAGTTGTAATACTCTTTAGTGTTCATCCTCTGGAGTCTAAAAAGCTGGAGCCCACACTGCAACTGTTCCTCTCTTTGGCAGAGGTACAGTGGGATCTTCCATTAAATCACTAATTTGGCAAAATTTATAGGGACATAGTAATCTTATGATTTCTACTCTTTGGTTAAATCTGGTTGAAATTTGCCTGGGGATTCACTGGTTATTAGTTCAAGAAAAAAAATACCAATAACCAGATGGGTTATTTATCCCCCTTTCCTTAGCAAACCAGAGTAAAAGAGATGGAAATGTGAGGGTTCCAAGTGAAAAACATGTCCATTTTATGTATTGCTATTGCAGAGTACCCATAAGATTGTAGAAAAACTTTTGCTTCTTCTCTCCCCTTTAATGTTTGCATATCTTTGCATTAGGCAAATTGTTGTTCATCAATTTCATACAATATATGAATGCTAAATTCACTACAGTGGGAAGGAGGGAATGTGTGCTTGGCATCATGTTTAACTGTTTTAAAATACCTACAGAAAAGCAGCTGATTGTCAGACCATTAAAAAACAGTATTTAGAATATTATGAATTAGTCATTGTAAGTATATTTTTCCATGATACTCTGAGTGTGTATCTCCTGTCATCTGTGAGTTAAAGCTTTATTTTCTTGATGGTTGGGAAAGTTTTGCCTTTCAGTTTTTTCTACTGTTTGTCTTCTTGTCCCTTTGGAATGTTTATCCTTGGGTTTGATGACATTCAGGCTTCTATTCATGTGCTTTATAATAATTTCCATGTAACTGGCCCAAAATAATTTAAGAAAATAATGTTAGCTGCCAGCTTGAACACCTGTTTTAACTACCAAACAGATGTGAGACCTGTATAGGAATTGGGAGTAACACTTGAAGTATTACCCATATGGACAAGAAGACTCAAAATGTCCAAGAAGAAAGTGGGATCTGTAACTTTCAGATCTTCTGTTGAACTGATTAGCTTTTGTGCCTGTTAATTCTAATTTTCCTGCTCTTCTTTGTTACATGCTTTTTTCTGAGTGGGTTGTGTTTGAGAAAAGTGAGTTGGCTGAGGGTCCAAGCAAGCTCTAAAGAAAAATTTTTCTTGAAATCATTCTGAGTGCCTCACTTGCTTACTGGTATTGGTCCTTTCTATCTCAAAGAGCATGGTGTGTTTGACAGGTCTGTTGTGTCGAATGCTGCTAAGCAAGAAGTAGCCACACAGTGCTGCCTCACTGAATATTTGTGCTTGTGCTCTTCCTTCTTTTATTTTTCCTTTCCCAAAATGTACTATGTAAATCTACAACTGCTGGGGTTTTTTGTTTTTTTTTGTTTTTTTTTTAAAAAAAAAGTATCTTCACATTGGTGCCTTTCATTCATTTACTCCTTCACCTGAGCTTGTATCATTTATCAGCACTTTCTAGCTCTCTGTGCAACAATACTTCTGACAAAATACTGTCTTATGAACAAATGTTTAGATGGTCTATTTTTACCCCCTGGCATCATTCTGCATGTACACAACCATGCTGCCCTTAGAACTGCAATTTGTGATTTGCATATGTTGGAAGGGAAAGGCCCAGGCTGGCACTCAGTCAGCCATGGTGCATGCATGCCAGGACATCGCTGTAAGGAGCTGGCAGTGGGGTTTTATATGTTGCTGAGAGAATTGACACAGATCCTTTCATCCTGGAATGTTGAGCTGAAGTGAATTCCCCCACTGAATGTGCACAAGCACACTTTATATCCTCATTCTCTACAACCTCCTTTTCAGGCTAAAGAAACTTAAATTACAATCTCACCCTTCTGTTATAGAAACTAGTCAGTGTTTCTGGTGGCACAGCTGGATACTGATGATGTTGTTTGTTTTGAGCTTCACCTTCCAGCCGATTTTGAGAACTGGGAGGGAGTTTCTACTTTGTAAGAAACTAGTGGTTATTTTGCTTGGCAGTCTTTTTCTTCCCATCCACCTGCCCTGAAGTCTGTGGGGTACGCTTTATTTTGAAGTGTCTTAGACCTACTATGGTTTTATTTAATTCTCTGACTTGCATAAGATCTCTGCTGGGTGAGGTCAGAATATCCAAAGAATGCTTGTTGTGGCTGTTACTGTATTGAGGTATGCTTTGAGGTGTTTTGGATTTTTTTTTTAACTGTTTCTCCAAGAAAGAACAATTAGGGCAAGTTGAATCAGAGCTGAGTTGGAGCAGAGCAGGGTACTTGGAAACTCCACATTTTATGGGAGTTAGAGTGGCAAAAAGATGATCATGTTCCTGACAATAATGGGGGTTTTCGGTGCCAGGGTCAGAGGAGAGGAGTTAAAATGAGCTGTATAGGAAAATGAGAAAGACATTTAGTAAGTTGGGTAAATTTGTGCTAAATAGCTTCTATTATTGAAATTGCACACCACCAACTTTTCATTTTTCCCCTGGAAGTGACTGGTTAGCAGGCTGCTAACATTTTAACTCTCTAGAGCTAGATGCAATGTGTGAACTTAAAAATATCTTAAAAGTACTAGAAACCCTCAAATAGCTGCCCAAGAATTTAAGTCTTCCAAGGAGGCTGAAATTCAATGCTGCTTTGCAGCAAAGATAGAGAAATAATAAAAGCAGAATAGTTCTTCTGTGTTCTAAAGGTACTTGTAAACATACATCCAGTTTCTTTAGCTTTTCATTGAATAGCTTATGATCTTAACATCAATAAACATAAAAGTTGCAAATGCTGCTGCAGTTATATCTTTACATTGCATACTACAGCTAAAAAAAGTAAGAGCTCTTTGCATTATATAGAGTTATTTAGAACAAAAGTATTTATTGGAAAATAATTCAAGCAATAAACTGGGTGAATGCATTTTAGTGCTAGGATGCCTATAGGACAGCATTTATATAAATGGCCATGTGTTTACCTTACTGATCCTATTACTATAAAACTTTGTTTCCTTTTGGGAAGAAAGAACAAAAAAACAAAAGGAAAAGGCAATTGCGAATACCTCTATTATCTGATAGAGACCTTCCAAATGATACAAATCTCATCTCTCCTGCTGTTTTGCTGTCTGCTTTTTCTAATGCTCTTTTTGTCATTGAGAGGTTATGACAACATAAGCCATATTGTATTTATAAACATCACGTGTTTCCTTGATATGACTTGCGGTGTCTGCCAAACAGAACACATGGAAGAAACATTTCTCATTAGCTCAGCATTGGTTTTGGTTATGCTGATTTCCGGGACAGGAAAAATGCCTTCCTTACTCAGATTTAACTTTCATATAGTGGAAAGAAAGCCTCTGAGTGTCCATGAAATCTCTTGAGCAGAGACACTGCAGCTCTTTTAGGCCACATACTTTGTCTGACGAAAAGAGAAAAAACAGTTTATTTTAAAGAGCAGATGTAATGGCACGTATTGCTGAAACTAATTCTGAATTAAAATACCTGCCAAAGTCATCTAGAAAGAGAACTCAACAAGAGATGTAAGGTAAGATGATGCTTATAAATAATGTAGGATATATAATTCCTTTTTTTTCTTTTTTAAAAATTTTCCAAACTAAAATATATTTTCAGATTAACTGGGAATTTCAATCAGAACAATGAAAACTGTTTCTTCTTCCTTCAGCTGTGTGAGAAAATACATATTTAATTGCTGTTTACATCACCAACCTCTACTCTTAGATTTTATGTCTGTTTTGCATATTGAACCTGAACAGTTATTTTCCAGCTTGCTGTTACAAATCTTGCTGAGATCTGAACAAAATCTATAAAAGAAGTCTCTGATGTTCTGGATTTTTTTTTTACTGATATAGATTTTACTACTTTTGCTTTGAGTGGGTTTTCAGTAATTACCAATTATTTATGCAACTACAGACCTGCAGATACCAAGTAGTATCTGCATCAAATCAGTCTGTGATGAAAGACTGTAAATGTACCTGTTCTCTTTCATTCATGTGTCCTTTGATATATAGTACCTACTGCTGTGCAAAGCCTAAATTAGTGAGAAAAAGGATAGAATTATAAGGAAAAAAATATTATTTCGCTACACACAGAACAGTATATTAATCTCGAGTGTTTTCTAGCCCAAAGCTGTTTTGTTTAAAGACACAGATCCTGTGTAACAGTTGGACGGATACTGCACTGTGGCTTTTTTAATATGATGGCTTTGTGCTTTGGTGTATTTTATTTATTTCACAAACATTAGCAATAGTATTCTATGTATGTATAGGGAATATATGTATGCATAAGGAATATAACCTTGTAGATACTATTACTGTACTGACATTTTAAAAGATACTTGTTAGGGTTTCTTTAATTTTCAAGTAATGAAAATGGATTTTCAGTTTACGTGAAACTGCCACTGAAAGAAAGTGTCACGTTCTGACATAAAACTGCTCAAGGAACACGAGCTTGCCGCACCCATGCAATAATCTCCCAGTTAGTCTGAGAGGAGTGTCATATGGTAGATATCACAAACCAGTTACCTGGAAACTTCCAGAGAGTGGAATTTTTAGGGGGAGGGTTCTTTCTTTCCCAACAACACGCCTGTATTCAAGCTGGTCTGCCTTTCATGTTGAGGTTTGCTGACAGCTTACCCTGCAGCTGGTGAAGTTACCCACAGACAGCATAATATCTCTTTTGGGTGAAGGTCTTTCCAGCCCTTCATTAAAACTAGAATTTTTCTCTCTCATACATCTGAAGTTCTCAGGCAAAGATTTTGCTGCCTTCAGCAAGAGCTTGCCCTGAATAAAAACATAAGGATTGGATTTGAGTCCATTTTTTATTGTCTACTAGTTTCTGGTTTTATTCTTACTCCACCTCTTTTTACATAATGTTTCCTTGTGCCAATTCTTTAGAAGTTTTGCTCTTCCCCCCACCCCCACCCCCCCCAATTTCCTTGCTTAGTAGAACAGTTTGCACTAATTTGACTGCTTATTTGAAATTCCTAAATAGTTGACAGTCAGATGTTGCCTGAGCTCCCTGAATACATTGATAGATGCTAAAAATGCTCGTGGCTGTGACCTCCATTATGAGGAGGGGAGGTCCTTCTTTACCTCCTTTGTAAACCAGGCAGCTTATCTGAATTGCAGAAGTCACGCAAGGCAAAGTCCAGGTAGCTCTCCAAACGAGCTGTTACTCAACCAGGGGTTAAAAATCACTTTTTGAAGGTGGGCATTTTACTGCCACAGTTCCCAGAACCAAGTGAAGTTAGCAACGATATTTCTTCTTCTTCAAAAAAGCCATTCTGCTTGTCACGCAGGTCCTTGGCTTATCCAGTAAGTTTTTCATAGATCCAAAATGTGTTAGTTCATCATTGTGTCCCAGATTCTCTGCTTTCCACTGAATCTTCACTTCAGCGTATTAAGAGAATTAATTCTGTTCCTATCTTCCTTTAAACAGAGAGGAGTAAACCATTACCTGGTGCTTAAGAGAACACAGTTATACATCTGAGGATCTTGATTCTTCTCCATGTTGGATTGTACTTTTTTTAATAAGGGCTCTGGAAAACTAATCAGTCTTCTGAAAATATGAGCAGTAAAAATATCTTTCCTTGGATACAGGTTAAGATCTGGGGTTAAAAAAAGCCTCAGCTGGCAAAAGCAAGACGGTTGCAAATATCAGCACGCAATAGGACTCCATGAGAAATGATGTGATGCTGAAATTATTTTTTGTCTCAATATATGTCTTTCTTACATCATTGCAAATTTGAACTCAATGTGACTAAGTGAAAAGACTGAACGGGTGTGTTGGGTAAAGGGCTAGTCCCTGTATCACTTAATATTTACTATAGATAGCTTGACCTTTGGGTAAACTGGATTGTTTACTTCAGCCATGCTGACCAATTTGGATATTTTTGGGATAGAAGGAAGTAAGAGAAAAAGAAAGTGTGGGATTCAAACAGTGTAGGAAGAAGTTTGTGATCTAGTACTCTTACTTGATGCACTGTTTGATTTCATTTAGTTGATGTATGTCTCATTTCAAAAGACATACAACTGCAAATGCTGTTTTACCTTATGGCTATGAGCTATGGTGTGGCATGGACACTTGCATTGCAAAATCCAGTTTAATGTAAGATCTTTCATGACTATTTCTCTTGCCAGTAATACTGACTTCAAAACTCAGCATAGGAACTTATTGTTTCTGATTTTCTATGTCCTTAGATTGAAAGAAATAGGTGTAAACATGCTCAACTATCAGCTCTGTTTCATAATACTTCTATATTATTTACATTCTAACACATTTGGTATATCTGTAATAGGAATTATATTTTTACTGAGTTGTTTGGTAATATGAGACCAGGGGTTACACTTTCTTTATGTTTATTTAACTGTATCAACTTGTTCAGTTTTAGTTGTCTTAGGTGCAATGAGAAGAAATACAAATATGGAACAAAAATAAGAGCTGAGTTAGTACAGGGAAGTCAGAAAGCCATGCATTTATTTTGATTTATGAGTGCAGTTACTAAAAGTATTTTTCTTTAATAGCAGAAATCTGATATACAGCATATTTAAACCAAATAAAAATGCTGATCTGTACCAGAACTGTACATCTTTGAAACTATTCCTTTTTTGGAAAAAGAAGAGATGACCCCATCAGTTCTGTGGTGCCCTAAGGAAACGCTGAAATTGAGATTGGTCTGAGGGGTTTGGCTCCTTGCACTGGTAGTGGTTGTCTATGTTATGTACATGGTGTCCTTCATCTCTTCAAAGAGAATGGGGAGGGAGGAGGAAATGCTTTCTGCATTTTCATGAATTAAATGACTCTGTTCTCAGAAAATTCTACCATAAAAAGCATCACTGGAAAATCAGGAGAAATGAGCAGTTGGTTTGAAAGGAAAGGCAACAATTGGTTTGAGTACAGCACTAGTTATGAGGGTTGTCATAATGTTAACTTTGGAAAAATAGATCAGTAACAGCTTTTATACATTCAATCCAAACAATCTGAATAGCTTATGGGATGGGTGGGCCATGCTATACTGATGAGATAAATGTGGATATTGGCAAACCAATCATGTAATTATGTAAATCCGACCTTTTTAGGATTGAAATGTGTTATGTTTTAGTGTGTTTATATTTTTGTCATTTGTGATAACACCCTGAAAAATCTTGGCTGAAATGCCAAGAGGTTTCTTAGTGCACTCACCATTCTGTCTGCATAGTACACAAAGGAAGCATAGGAAAATAAAGCATGAGAAATTAATTAACTTCTCTCTGCTTAATTGGATAATCTAAACATTTTCTTTAACTCTCACATTTCATTTATTCATAGGAAATTAAATACATAAATAGGCAGAAATCAGTGCCTGTTAACTGATCTGGGTGTTTGTCCTGCCAGTCAGGAGTAAAGCAATGCAGACTGGTAGCAGGGAGATAGCTCAAATGATGAAATGCTGCTGGGGAAGTAAACTTCCACACAGAGGCACTGTGATTTCAGATAGGCCAATGCAAAATGCGCTGCATCTCATCCATCTTTTTGCTCACTTTGCTTAAAGCCTAAAGTGTGGCTAGACTGGAAGCTCTCATGGGATGGCTCTGGGTCAGGCTCCAAGTGGCGTTATGCTCCATTCCCTTCCAAGCAGAGTTCAGCCAGTGTGTTGTCAAGGTTTTCTCATTGACAGTAAATCTGTGACAGCAGGTTCAGTACAGGTACAACCAGGCTAATCCAAATACAGAGCCCATTTCTCCAGCTATATTTAAGATGAGGCATGTTGTAAGCTCATCGTTTTATGGGAAGAAGAGTGATACTGTTTTCCTCTTATTTTTTGTTTGCTTCTTGTTTTACACCTGAAAAAAAGGTGACCTCAGCTTAGGAATGGGAAGGGCCATTGAACATTATGATGGCCAAAGAGCTCTTGATGTGTAGGTGTTCTTGTGGTCATAAGTCTGTGTGGTCAGGGGATTGATAACACCATGGAATTGGTAAGGGAGAAAGTTTTCTGAGAAGTCAGGGCTGGTGCACATGTGCATATAGACACACGTGACATGGCTCATCACTTGTCAGAACCTGGTGATGGTTTGATCAAACCAGAACTTCTGCTGTCCCCAGCTAACAACTGGACATGTAGAGAGGGCAGCAGCCACCTCAGCGCTCTCTCGCAGCACGCGGTCCCGCTGCATGGGGTCTCAGAGGTGCTGCATTAAGGCCTCACTTGTAGAGAGCTGTTACTTCTTGCACTGTCTGAGGGAGATGAAGCTGTTTGGAACCGTAACTATATCTTCAGTGGTAATGGCTGAACTGAGTGCTGGGTTTCAAAAGCCATTTGTAGCTTTAAAGTGTATCTCAAATATCTTTGTTTTGAATATGAGAGTGGATAGCAAAGGGAAGTGATGGCCTTATTTTCTTTGCCCATGTCCTCAAGCATTTGTGGGTCACTCCAGCTGGCACTTACCTGAAGTGCTCTGCTCACTTCTTTCCTAAAAACCACCCTCATGTTCTGACGACATCTGCCAAAAACTCACAAAGAAAATCTCAGAATATTAAACAAAACAAGCTAAGTTCATGTTGGATGCTCTCCTTCCTTTCTTGCTCTCTCCCTACCATGCCTACTATGGTAGGGTACAGCATTTTAATAATGCGAACTAATGCAAAATCTTTTATCATTGAACAAAATTTGCATTAGTTCATGCTTTTCCACTTATTCTGGTTTTTTTCTTTCTTTCATTGATTTTTTGTTGACTTTTCTTTCATTTGCTACAGCCTCTTTAACTCTTTTTTTTCTCATCAATTCCTCTCTTCCCAGCTTAAGTCTTTTATTTTTTTTCTTTTTATTTATAATCCCTTTTGTTTCCATATTAATTTTTCAGCACTCTGTCTCCCTTATTATTCTCTTTTGTCCTTCAGAAACTCTATTTTCTATCCTTCACACTGTTTCATTTGCTTTTTGTTTTGTCTTTTTTCCTTTCTTCTGTAGTTCCACATTAAGAATTCCCTGTTGCCTTCCCACATAATACTTCTTTACCTCCTGTCTTGCTTCCCTGTTTCAGGAAATCACAGAGTCATTTCAGTTGGAAAACATATTTAAGGTCATCAGTCTAAGTCATGAGTTAAGTGTTAGTAAAATATCTGCAACATATGACTTGCTTCTTTTTATTAATATTTCTGCATTACCTATAAACTAAGAAGGGAACATTTCATGCCACAAACTTGGTTCTCTGCATTTAAAAAGTTAGAAAGTTTAGGCATAAATAAGTATACTAATGGTAGGACTGAGGAAGAGGAAAATGAATGTGCTTCCATATTGCTCTGCTGAGAAATAAATACTGTTTATTGCCAGCTTCAGGAGAGAGATGCTTAATACTTAGTTCAATAAAACAGGAACCACAGGTCGAGTTGGATTCTCCAAGGCAGATCACAGCAATGTCCATTGCATGGACCAGCAAGCAGCAGATGGAATAAAGCCATCATTGTCCTTTGTAGTTACAGGATCTCAGCTCTCTTATAAAGAAGGAAAAATTAAAAAAAAGGAAAAAAGTAGGATGAGAAACAGAACAGAAAGTGAGCTAAATGAAAAGACATATGGGCAGGCTCACTGTAAAGAGTTTAAAAAAAATCTAATCCTTATAAGATCAGTGTAGAAATTGCCACCCACTGCAGTCAGTGGTGAGAGGTTGGGAATGCAAAAGGGCAGCTTGTCCCACCCAGCTCTAGGGGAATGAGCTGGCTCTGGAGGATGTCTGGCTGACTTTCTTTTAATGAAACATTAGGTGAGACAAATCTTCAATCCAGAGCAATTAATACTGCTTTTTGACTTTTTGAGAGGTGCTTAATGCATATATGTCTGTGATGCATGCTGTGATACTTTCCTATAGCTGGGAAAATGTCCTTGCTAAAATCAGGACAGAAACAACAGGGAAGCATGAGGTTTGAATTACAGGATAGAGAGACAGACTGCAGACCTGACGTAATAGTTCAGTTTTGCAGAACCTTCTTCATGAAGCTCCAGTGAGAATTGGCTATATTTGCTCTAGTAAACTTTAAAAAAATATTTGAGACATTTATAGAGTTTCCAGCAGAGGAATTCCCACTTTCACTTGTTTGCCTTTAACTTTTTTAATCTCTAAAAAATCAAAAGCTTCAGATTATACTGATCTGCCATCACTAAAGGATAGGCCAAAAATTTACTGCTTGTATGCAAAACATATATGTATGTGTGTATATGTGATATTAATACACAGGTTACAAGACAACACTGTTCTCCTGGGAGCTCAGTTGCTCCTCTCTGGGCTGGTTCAAAGGCTTTATGCCCAGGTTGGTCCACACTGCAAGCTCCAGATGTTCTAGTGCCAGCAGCGAAGCTGTAGAGCTGCCTTTATAGTGGTGTATTCTAGCCAGTTGTAATGTACTCTGTGTTGTGAGAGGGCTTTCTGTTTGTTTGTTTGCTTGCATTTATGTTGTAAGAACTAGGGGAGTTTGGAATAAGTATAAGAGAATTTTATGGTGCTTATGTTTACTCCAAGGCATATCTGTTTCACTTCACGCCTTTCGAATCAGTAAACAGAGAGAGTACAAACAATATGCATGTTTAGGAGAAGATAGTATGGTCTGCACATAGTCTCAAATACGGTCTGTGTTAGGCAGCCAGAACTGTTCTGTTCCTTCCCTGTTTGTTTAGCTTGGCCTCTCAAATTCAAAGAGCTTCTGTAGGATTTTCAGTCTTCAAAAAAACACCACACACGTCCTTGTAGGTATAAACATGGGCAGTGGGCTGGAGAGCTGATGTGAAAAAGTCAAGGCCAATTTGGAGGAGTTTTTCTTGGAGAAGTTTGTCATGGAGTGCAGTGGCAGCAGCACAGCCTGGCGGGATGCCAGTGTGTGTCACCTGGGTGACTTTGTGAAGGACAGCAACTCGAGGGGGCTGTGTTCTGCTCCCTCGTTTTTGCCATGGTGAAGCAATTGAGGCTGGGATCAGGATGAGGTAAGAACAATTGGAGGCAAAGAGAAGCATCACACTCTCCTTTCATAGAAGAAATTGACCTTTTGATGGTGCCATCCTAAGCAGAGAGAAGAAAGATGCTGATGGCAGTTACCCAGCTGCCTTCATGAGTCTTGTGTATCAGAGCCAGTGGAGTTAGGGGATCCTGCAGACTACTCCACAGATTGGTCTTTGTCATCTCAAACTCTTGGCTTCTTGGATCAAAATTAGAAGCTGGGTGGGCGATAAGACAGGTGATGTGGTGTGAGACCTTCCCTGCCAGAAAAACCCCAAATCCACACCCAGAATCTTAACCCCAAACCCCCAAATACAGGAGAAAATATGCTTTCTTTGTAATTCAGCTCTAAAAGCTGTTATCAGCAGTCTTTCTACTTGGGTATTGCTGGACTAAACTTAACTTGTTGAATTTAAGCAAAACCCCATTGACTCCATCACAATCTTTGTTCTGGAGTGCTGAGAACAAAACCAAGTCTTGAGTTAGTTACCAGCAATCTTCATAAATGCTTCCCTGTTTTCTGTCAAGGAAATAGTTGTTTACAGCACTATTAGGCATTAACTATTTAATTATTTCCATCCATGAAAGTAGTATTAAAGGAATAGGAACCAAAAGAGCTGTTACCAGGAGCAGAAGGAACTTTGATCAGTAGTCAAGCCCTATGTTATGTCTATGCCATATGTGTATACCCCACCGTAGACTTCAAAATATTGTCTGGCTTTATAATTGTGTGTTTTATTCATGTTTAGTCTTTAATGTTTTTTCTGCTTCAAAATGAGGGAAACAAGCAGAAAATAAATTGATGTGATGAGCAAAGTGATGGAAAGGTCCAACAGACCAACATTGTTAATGGTGTAGAAGAAAGGAGGGTGACTGGCATTACAAGTCTGTGATGACATGAGCCTATCATTAACATTAACATTGGTTTTAAAATCCTAAATTAACCTAAACTTCCAGGCTTAGTCTCAGTGAAGCATGGGGTGTTGTGCCTCTTAGGGGCATGCCCTTGTTTTACACAGGGACTTGAACAGAAAAGGAGTTCTTGTTCTGTACAGTACTTCATAAAAAAAAATATGGTAAGTAATTGTATATGGGATAATACATGGCAAGCTAGATAATGCTTGAGGTCTCTGATAGAGTAATTGAAATGGAAAGTGATGCTTGAATTGTTGGTATGCATTGTTAGAACCTACAAATTAAATTCCAGCCTTGTTAATGCTATAACTGTGCAATATTTATGACGTTATGCCTGATATACTCTAAAATTAAAAGCAGATTAATTCATCTAATGAAAAGCTTTTTGTATGCAAAGGGCATACATGAATATCATGTCATATGTATAGAGAGCTAGTTATATCCCTGTCTGATGTTCTGGGATATACTTTCTCATGCTAGAGTCCAATTACTGAAAATGTGCAGCCTACTAGCTTGCAATTCATTGCAGGGAAACTTAGCAAAATACAGTCATCTTTTTTATCCTGCATGTTAGCATAATGATTTTTCACTTCAGGTTTGTTAGCCTTTAAGGAAGAACATGGATAGAGGAATATTTTCTCTGCTGAAAAGCACATGTGGCAATAAAGTGTTCTAGGATAATTTGCTTGATTTTTTTTACTCTTGATGTTTCTGAGTCTGGTTGGTCCGCTAACCTAAGCAGCTTTTTAACTAGGTCAAGTATATACATCCATTCATTAAAAGGGGATGCCTGACTGGTTAGTTAAACCTGCCAAATATAAACCAGATGCTTGAATGGTAAATTACCATTGCATAAATTACCAATGCTTTACCCCTACACTGCAAGAAACAAGCCTTGACTGATTAAATTTGAAATAAAAATAAATAGGTTTAACAATGTTTCTATGCCAAATAATACTTTATTATAGTGCTTGTGCAAATATTTAATAAAAATAATGTTTTAAAATATTTTACATTGAAACTGAAAAGTAAGCATTTAAAACAAAATGATTTTTTTGCATTTCTGAAAAAAACTGATTGTATTACACTATATATAAATTTTGTAAAGTCCTAGTCAAGAGCAGTGATGTCATACAAATTTATGGCATACATTACAAATCAGGATTCACAGCATTTGTCTAGAAAGCTGGAAGAATTCTCTGATGCTGGGCTGGGGGTGGTAAGGGGTAGAACACCTGGATTGCTGGTTTTGGCTACCAGATCTGCTCTGATCTTCCTCCTGTTACTTAAATGCTTAGTGTCAAATTACCATTTCATAGCAGAAATGATTGATGCTTCCTTCACTAGTGGCTGAGACTGAGAGCAAGAGACTGAGAGCAGTTGTGAAACAGAAAAGCTGCTCCTGTAATGTCCCATTAGGACTGATTCTGTACAGCAATATTGGCTCATGACCGTATGCCTAAATGGTATTTTTATTCCTTTGAATGCCATTTATGATGATGATGTAGGCAATTTTTTACTTGCACAAAAGCAAAATCGGACAAGAATCCAAACCAAGAGCAAAAGAACCAATCCCCCAAAGCAGAAAATAACTGCAGGACTGGGAAGGGTTTGTGTCATGAGATTTTTCCCTTATGATATTTCAGTGCTGTCTCTTTTAGGCTGTAAGTGCTGTCCTTTTAAGGAGACAATTTCCATATTCTATGGTCTTTTTGTGTGAGGGTATAGAAGGGAGTGACGCATCCTTTCTCTTCTAATTTTTGAAAATGTATTTACCTTCTCTATTGTTTCCTCTTAAAACCAACAAAACAAATCTAAACCCAACAACCAGTCACAATGACTTTTTTGGTGTGCTGCAGAGATAACAATGGGATTGATTTATGGGGACCCCGAAGTTCCGGTTATCCAGGTGGCTCAGGTGCCTGGTTAATGAGTAGACAGCTCCTCTGTGGGAGGAGTTTGTGCTTCCTTCTACAGTGGCACTACCAATCTGAGGAGGTGAAAAGCTTCTTAAGGTTTATAACTGCTGAATTTCTTTTTTCTAGAATTCTGTCTACTAGGTTTGCTAAATAGTTGGAGATCTTCACCTGTTGGGGAATGAATATGTATAGGTGTCCTAGTGTTGCCTTTGAAATGCACTGTGTTACTGAAACAGAGGTTACTCACTATTTTATTTATGGTTTTCCCCTCTGTGCGTCTCTTTTGTGGTTCACTCCATGCTGTTAGTCTCTTTCTATGCATCTTATAGGCACACATTAAAAAATGATTGAGTGATTGAATCACATAGTGTTACCGAGTTTGTGCCTGGGTGACATGCCAAGGAGGTTATTTAGTGACTAATTTTGAAGGGGAGGAGAAATTGCAGGCTTGTCATGTGGAAAAGTACTTCAGTTTATTGAAACAGCATTACTTAGATGACCGGATAAAGCAAGATGGCCTGTTGTGAGCAGAGGGAACAAGGAACATTTTTCCTTTTTCAAAACCTTTTTGCAGAAGACATGGATATACAGAATAGTATACCATAGACCAAGGATTGAGATTCAAGGCTGAAAACAAAAAGTACTTTATTAGAAGAAGTGTAACAAAATGTTCATCTCACTGCTGTAGCCATTCGAGTGATTTCCTTAAGAAACAGTAAGTGACTTTAATTATTTCAAAGTGAAGATCTTATCAAAGATTGTTTTACTGGTCCGTAGGCAACAATGTTGTCTAAGAGTGTAGTGAGTGCTTGTGTTTTAAATTGTGAAAACAAGTACTCAGGGTAGCATCTGGATAGCTGAAGAAACTGTGCTCAAAAGAGCAGACTGTGTAGGATTTGGTCTGCAAACTCTCCTCTCTGCTTGTTTGCATGATCCATCTTCAGCATGCACATTGACCTACAAGAAAGGTGAAGCAATCAAACATTATTTTTGATATTACCATTACATTTGTTTTGTGGTTAGCTTAGAATTTTATGGATCTGTTTTACATTTAGTAAAAAGTGAACTAGGTATTCTTTGTTTTCCCCATGGGAGCTTTTAGGATATGGTATGAATTAAGCTTATATGTGGTCGGGGATATAAAAGGACATACTGAGACATGTGAAATACCTTGAGGTAAAACATTTGGATTGCTGTAGGGATACATGCACAAGTGTGCATTAAACATATATGTATAAAATAAGGTAAAATAATGTTAAGAATGTGTTTGAAGCTCTGTGGCATGGCAAGAGAAATGATGTTGTGTCTGAGCTTCAAGTCAATGTATTAGTAACCACAGTATGGTATCCTAGAAATTCTGCTTTTAAGGATCATATAGTGCTTTTGCCATAACCTCTGTGCACACCTGCACAGCTGGGAGAAAGATATGGGGACTGGATGTCCCAGTGATATTGAGTAGTGTGGTGACAACACCTGATTATGGTTCATTCAGAATGCCTCCTTTCTGGAGGGTCACATTTATGTCCTCTAAATTCCACCTTCTGAGAAAGTGAGCATCCCCTTCTGGTTCTCCTATTTTGTTCATGTCTACTTCTAGCTAGCTGACCCTCACCAAAATTAAAAGTAATGTATGAATATAGAAACTGGAGGACTGAATGATTTCACTATCACTAACCATCACAGACTCATCCTAAGAAACATCTTATATTGACTGACTGTGTTGTTGTTTATCAAGAAAGAAAAAAACATAGAATTAAGAGCATAAATGGAAGAAGAAAAACCCAGTTATTCTCTTGACCTATCCACCACATATGTAATCAGACCCTAGAAGGAGAAAGTTCCTCTTTCATAGATGTTCTGAGTTTTTATCTCAGTTCTCCTTTCACCATAATACAGAGGTTTTTACAGCGGGGCATAAACCAAAACTATGCAAAAGGACTGAAAGAACTGAAACCTAGGTGCATGCTAATACTGGGTAGTTAATTATAAATGTTGAGATTTCTTAGGGAGCTCTGCAACTCCTTTTCTGGAAAATTATCCAGGAAAAAAATAATGGAAATATATGAAACATGTTAAGAACAGCTAGTTTGGTCTAGGACTTGCCCATTCATTGGAAGTTTGAACGTTTGAAATCAGTTTTATTTTACCAGCGTGTGGTTCCCATAATGAAAAACAATTGTGAACCCTGGCAGCTCCTAGACCCTTGTACTGTGGGGCCAGATTCAGCTGAGGCCAGGCTCCAACTTAGGCAAGGCCAGTGGTTTCATGGTCTGAAATCTTTTTTTTTTGTGTGTATCAGAAGGCCCATTCTTAGCCAAAACTGCCAAGTAAACTTCTATTCTGGAAGCATCACCAAGGAGTGATGGCCATGGAAACCCCAGCGTGTCTCACTGCTTGGTAACCTCAGCTAGAAAGCTCCTGAGCTGCTCAAGAGAACGTGGAGGAGCTGGGGTCCCTACCCCAGACCAGACTGACCACGTTGAGCCAGGGCTATGAATCTGGAAAGCCAGAGCTCTAGAACACTCCAGGGATGTCTGGTGAGAAATAACATCACTGTTGACTGAAATCTGCTGGATGGGTTTTTTCCAACTTTTGTCTTTACTGATGTTTTTACGAAATGTTTCAGCTTTCTTGGATTGGGGTTGTCTGCTCAAAGTACATATCATTGAAAAGTTTCTGACCAGAAACAGCTAAAAAATATGCTAATGTGTTTGAAGTTTTCAAATATGGCATTGGGCAGCTGGAGTAACCCACAGCTGCAACGAGCATGATTTTTTTCTGTAACAACTCAATAGAATGGGGAAATTTATAGGTGCTAGAAGGCATTCTATGAGAAACCAAGAACGCACAAGTGTGACAGCCTCTCAGAGATGTCTGATTTGGATTCAGACAGGTTTGGTACAAGTACTTAAAATTCTCATTTAACTGTTTACTAATTCTGCAATTTTCAAGTGCACTTTTTCTTATTGTAAATTATCTTATTTTAGAAATATTAAAACTGTATAAAAGTGGGGTTTTTTCCAAAAGTGGATTTGTGCTTTCAGCTCTCCAAATCCAACTGGAATGAAAGATCAGTCATGACAAAAATGTTATCATATAGTGCAACTAATGGTGAATCTGAGGGGTTTAGACAACTAGTACAGTAAACTTGCCAATTTATTTTTATGAAGAGAGAACAAACTAATGGGTTCTATTGTTGCTGGATTGAGGGTTCTTTAATCAAGTCTTTCCTCATTAGAAAAGTGAAGGATTGCCTTACTTTTTAGAGGATTTTTTGTTGTTGTTGTTGAGCCATTTTCATAAAAGATCTCTTTACAAACAGTTTAATTTAACAGCATTGTATCAGCACTTAGTATTTCTGTAGCTTTTTCATCATAGTCTCAATAAAATTCTTTGCAGGTGTCCTGTGTTTACTGTTGGGTGAGACAGCTTGCAGAGCATAGAAGCACTTTCCTCAGGGAGGTACAGGGTGTCAAAGGAAGAGTAAGAAAAGTAATAGTTTCACATGGCTGAGAGATGATTAGTGGGGAGTCTGTTGGGAAATTCCCAGTGTCTCCAAGAGGATGCATGGATAACCTCCATCTTGGGAACATGCCTCTGTGTAGGTATTTTGGCAGTCTGAAAATCTTGAGGCAAAGCCAGTTGCTTGTTCTCTGGTGATGTAGAGGAGGCCTAGGAGAGCAGTGGCAAAGGCTGCCAGGCCAGAAACTCTGGCCTACTTTTCCCTTTGCCCGAGTTTCACGCAGAGGTCTTGGCAGGCAATGGCTTGAGCCAGGCTGTAGGTCTGGTGAGCAGCTGAAGGGTTGGAGTGGTGCTGGTGAGTCAGCAGCAGCTCGGTGCCGGGTGCTGGCTGGCAGTGCCCCGCCGTGTGTGCAGGCACAGCTCTGCTGCTCCTCTGTGCCAGCCACCAGGAGCAAGGCTCCTACACCCACTTGGCTGGATGGATAACTGGTTTGTTGACTTTGTGCATATAGACATTTTCAAAACATTGCAAGTTATTCAAAGTGCCAGCAAGCTTGGAAATAAAGAACATGGCTGCTTTTATGTAACTTTGACTCTTTAGTATATGGAAATTTTAAAAAAATGAGCAAAATCTGTATCTTATAGACTTAAGTCTAAGACTGACCAAAAACTTCCACAGGAGATGTTTAAACATGGTGTAATCTTTCTTACTGCAGAAAGATTCACAGTGATTTGATTTTCCTCATACAGAAATGGTTGCCAGCTGTTTTCCGTATTTTAACCAAAGGATTGATAAGACAAGTTTCCATTTCAAGGATGTAAGGTCTATAGGCTGTAGGAACAAGGAAGAGCTAAGTGCTAAAGAAAACCACACCCTCAGGCAGGCGTATTACATGGCTGCAGCCAAAAAGCACATGATCCTGTGCTTGTGCTAAAAAAATCTTCCTTTTGCCCTCAAAGCAATTGTGCATGACAGCAGCCAGTATTTAGAGGCTCAGATAAACCAAATATCCTCTTTCTCTGTTCCTGAGTCATGCAAAGTCCAGGAACATGTAGCTCAAGACAGCCTGTGCAGAAGAGTATGGGTTTTTATTGAGCAACATGAGGGTTTTGTGGTGAAGGACAGAAGATGAAAAACAGCACAGAAAGTGGGGTATGTATGAGAGAGAGTAGTGTGCCTAGACTATCACACCAAAGAGTTACAGATGAGAAAGCAAGAAAAGACCATTGTTCACATTTTTAAACTTACTATTAGCAAAGAATCAGGAGAGTCTGGAGAAGAGAGAAAAGCAGGAAGAAAGGAAATACCAACCATGTGGCAGAAAACACTGTAATCCACCAGGTGTAAATCTGCTTGGCTCCTGCAGACCAGCTCACATGTGAATCTTTCCTGGGCATCCCTGGACTCTCTGGCTCCAACAGTATCCCTTTTGATATATTCCTCCCAGGGCCTGAGTCCTGGCTTAAAATAGCAGGTGTACTTTCCAGAAAGGAGTTGGGTGCCCAGGTGTTTGTGCCCTGCCCTACCCAAGGGAGCCTTGATTGATGCTTTGTAATCCAAGCACTATTTTAAAACAAAAGTAAGTCATGTTACATAAAACAGTACTCAGACACAAGATTTTAAGCAATAGCTCAGTTTCATATTCAAATTATTTTCCATCTGATGTTAAGGTGGAAAATAGGAACTTTTCTTTGAAAGATTGCTTTGACTTACGAGAAATGAATGAGCATACACAGGAACATGAAGTCCAGAAGTTAGGGGAAATTAAACCTGTTGCTTTCAAATTTTCCCATGGAAATTTTTTCCTTTCTGCAATGTAACTTTGGAATTTTCCTCTCACTGCAACCCAGCATATCCTAGTGGCTATGGTTTCTTTGACAGATACTATTCCATCTGTTGCAGCTTTATCTGAAGCAACTAAAGAGGGCATTGTGTAGCTCGTACAGTAGAAATCTAGGAGGATTTTCTTTCTCTGAATTCTTCTCTTGGTATAAAACAACTGTATCTGCCTGTCCCTGAAGACATGATCCCAAAGCTGTTCAAGCCAGTAGGAGTAATTTTGTTTTGCTGCCCAGGGCCAGAGTCAGTACATACAATGTAGCTTAGTATGCTGCAGTGGTTCTTCAAGCCAATAGAAAACAATGTTGAATTCCCTTTTATAAAGTGATTCATACTGTTTAGTTATATTTTAATTATATCTTAAACTCTGGCCTAGACTGTTTCTCTGTACAAATGAAAGAGTTATGCCATGTTCCTGTTTGGCTTCATAATTTTCGTCTGGTTCATTTATGGCACATCCCAGTGCACACCTTTGTTCTGTTACACTTATTTATTATTATTGTGGCCACAATCAGGTTATCTCATTTCTTCTTTCTTACACCTGATGCTCCAGACTGTTGATCTCTGGCCCTGGGGAATGTAATTTCTAATTCCTGAGTGCAGAACCTGCTGTGATAAGAACAGCTATTGTTTATATACTGACACTGCAACTCCCTTACCAGTGGAAAAACCTGTGCAGGAATAATCTCTTGCTTCATCTGCCGTCGATCACTATAACTACGATGAATCCAGTCACATTATAAAAGCAAGGAGTGAGAGGGGAGAAAAACTGTGTAGATTTCAGATCAGTAACATCAAATGTGCATTATTTTGTGCTCTGTAACTTTAGGAACATGGAGTTAGGAGGGGTGATACACAGTTTTCTACAACCCCTTGGAGGTGATGGAGAGGGAAGCTGAAATTGTCAGGATGAATTTTAGAAACTGTAGTTGGTAGTTGGTCCTTAGCTGACTTTTTTATCTCCCTATTCATCCACCTTATCCCAAAGGCACCAGAGCAGGCACATGATGCTTTTTAGAGGAAGAATTTCTCCTGTCTGTCATTGACAGCATTCAGGCATTCAGAGAAATCATAGCTGGACACAGTGAGGTTCTACACTCTCAAAAGCACACGTGTCTATTGGAGATTTTTGCCAAGGCTTCTCTTAACAAAGCACTAATACATTTGTTTCGGAAGTTTCCCTTTTCTTTTCCTTGCTCGCTCATTCCTTACTACTGCTGTTTACAAAACTATGATAAAATGTTCAATGACTTTCTGAGCATGTGCTTCACAACACTCTGAATCACTCTTATCTTTGCAATGGTCCGTGTTATATAGGGTCACTGTTTTCATGTAAGCTGACTGGGTTATAGTCAATAAATGTGTGTGTGTTTCTCCTATGCCTTGCATATCCTTTGTGTAATAAAGACCACATCAAGTCATTATCAAAAGCTTAAATCCTGCACTGAAGAAAATGGCCGCTTAGTTTTGATATTTATTTTTCTTGTCTAAGGACTTCAGTCATGTTTGTGATGCTAGAGCATCAGCACTTTTATCCTGCCTTGGAATCAGTGAACTCTAGCCTGTGTGTCTCATCAATAAACTGTTTAAGTTTGTCACTGCCTACATGTATGTGGAACACCTGGCACCACAACCCCTGATTTCAACCTCGGTAGCTCTGAATATCAAATTAGGGTGAGATGGTATTTGCATAAGTAAAAGCATTTTTAAACCTCTCATATTCCTTTAACATACAGCCCATTTTTTTGCTATTTATAGTTTTTATTTTCATTAGGCACTGAGGTCCCAAAGTGTTTTATTTATGCAGACATAAAATTATTATGTCTCAAGGGTTTGTTTTATTTCCTAATTTCCTGTAGACAACCCACATCATGTTTTGCTCATTCAGTAATTTTATATCTGAGGTGTTTTTCCTTTTCTTTTCAGATGCAGAGGGAAATTGCTTATACGGGACGAGACGGCCCAAGTGGTTCCCGCCCTGGATCTGCCGCACACCCTCTGCATGCCATGCCCAGCTCTCCACCCTCCACTCCGGTGCCCCACTCCATGCCTCCCTCTCCGTCCAGGATTCCCTATGGTGGGGGCCGGCCCATGGGTGTGCCAGGCAATGCCACCATCCCCAGGGACCGTCTGTCCAGCATGCCAGCCTCGCGCTCGATATCGCCCAGCCCAAGTGCCATTTTGGAGAGACGGGACGTGAAGCCAGATGAGGACATGAGCAACAAAACCCTTACCCTGATGCGAAATGAAAGTCTGTATGGTGACCCCTACTTGTTTCACGAGGGGAGGATGAGCGTGGCTGCGCCGCACTCTGGACACCCCCTCGATGTCCCCGATCACATTGTAGCCTACCATCGCAGTACCATGAGGTCATCGAGCACTTACTGCAACCCCTCCATGCAGCCTGAAATGCTGGAGCAGTCCTTGTACAGACAGAAGTCACGAAAGTACCCGGAGAGCCATTTGCCCACTCTTGGCTCTAAAACACCTCCAGCCTCACCCCACAGGGTGGCTGACATGAGAATGATCGATATTCATCCTCACCACGGCCCTCACATTCCTGCCCACACCATCCAGCCTGACAGGTCTTCCCCCAGCCGCCAGTCCTTCAAAAAGGAGCCAGGACCGCCCGTGTTTGTGGATGCAAAAGCACGGAGTGCTGTCGGCCTCCCAGGCATGGCTGAGGCAATGCCCTCTCCTGTGGACAAGCAGGCTTTTGGCTATGGGTCACCCACGATGCCCAAGGACAAGGAGACAAGGTAAAGCAAGAGCTGGGGCTTAATTTATGCAAATGAGAAACGTTCCTAATCTGCACATCCTTTGTCATTTAAGACTCAGGAGACAATGTAATGTGTAGGAGGCTGCTGCACCAGGCTGCAGTGTTTATTAGCTGTCTGTCAAGGTAGTTAGTAATTTAGAGATGTGACACCATCCATTATTAATTTGAAAGTATTGTCAACCCATGATGAATCCCTAGTTATTTTCATTTGTGTAAATTTCAGTCATTGGAAAAAATATAATAAAATAAAATGATTAACTGGGATTTTTCTTTGCAGACAGCCAGATCATGTTACAAGAACAAATGATGTTCTGTTCCTGCTAATAAGGGAATATATTTCACCCCCGTTAAGAATGACACTCTGATATTACAATTTTGGTTCTTTATGGAGTGAAGTTTTTCTCATCTAGTGTTAGGAAATGGGAAGAATTTATCATTACTGTCTTATCTCCTGTAAAACATGGATTTGCATAAAAATAGGGCAGTTGTTTACAATAATGTTCCTTGAGGGGAAACCGCTGAGAGAAGCAAGTCTGTCCCAGGGAAGAAATCGAAACAGGAATACTGTTCCCAATGATTTTTCCAGCATCACAAGTAGTTGGTGACCTGACTGTTGTTAACTTTCGTGCAATGGCAATGATGACAATGATCTCTCCTGTCTTTTTAAGGACCAGATTTACACAAAGGTCTGTGAAGGCTTCTCCTGCCTTATAACCCTGCCCTGGGAGAGAAAAATCATTACACTGCCAGGCAGTTGCTGTGTATTTATATGAGCTGCGTTAATCTCTAGCGTATTGTTTGTGCTGTTAAATTTTATAGGGCTCCTTAGGGAAGTGAAGATGAATAGCTGGAAAATGCTGAGCCCATAGGCCAAAGGTAACTGCTGATTGCCTTAACCACTGGGAAGATATGGAGCTTCATACAGACCCTAGGCTTCCCCTCTATTGGAGCAACTTGCTCAATAATTAGTTGCTGCTTACCATGATTGGCCAGAAAAAAAGTGGGTCATGAGGTCCACTGGTGGGGAAAAAAAAGGAAGAAAATAAAGAAAAACAGCTACCCACAAAAATTACAGACTTATAGATTAGTAGTTATGACATAAGAGTATGAGGTAGGGCATATTGCAATCTAAGGTCAGTGAAACTGGAGTTTTATGTATATGTTTCCAAAAGAAAGTTGCAGGTATCTGAAATTTTATTTCAAGCCACTATTATTACATCTAGGAAATTATTTGAAGGAAATTTGCCAATTTTAATCCTGAAAATTTTACAAAGTTCATGATAGGGATTTAAAATATGGAAGGACATCAAAAACTTTTCAGTTTGTGCAGTTTTCTGTCTTCTCTCTGGGCATCTCAACTGTTTACTCAACTACACAGATATGCACAAGGCCATGTGTTTGTGAGTGGATAAAGAGCAACTACACAGATAGTTCTGCAGCTCCTTAAAAGGGAGTTTTGCACGAGGAGTTTTAATCCTGATCCCAGAATATATTAACAATGAAGAAAACAGCATTTGCATAATTGCACTTCCAAATAAATATATGACCTTAAAATTCAGCATGGTGTGTATTAGTCACATGGCACTGAAAGAATCATTTTGAAAGCTGCCTTTATGGGTTGGGGTTTTTTTTAACCTTGAGGAAGTGTGACTTTCTGAAAAATAATTATAAATATCAAAAGCAATTAATGCTAATTGGTGTGTTTTCTAATCACCACAATATTAAGAATTGGGTTTGAGTTCTACAAATACAATATGCTGTAAGCTTTAATTTAGCTTTGTAGTAATTTCATAAACACTGTTGAAACCGTACTAAACTAAACAAGGGGTTGGCCATGTTGAGCTGCTCTTTTCCTGCTTCAGCAGGGACTGAATTGTTACAAGGTTGTTATGGGTACCTGAGGATGATGTACATAATAGCAGAAAGGTATTCCCTTACTTTTTTGTGTAGGACTTAGAGTTTACACCCTTAAACAGTATGGGCTTGCTTCTGTGAGAAAGAATATTTTAGGGATTCTAGAGATAGGGCTGAATTCATTCTCTTCCAGGCATGTTAAAATGAGCTGCAGGCTGCTCTGTTGTGTATGTTATCCGCTTGCTGATGCCAAGAGCTGAAAGCCATGCCACAGAAAGCACATGGCAGTGTGCTCAGTCAGTCTGAATGCAGAGGTGTCAGCTGTGGGCAGACAGAGGAGCTCCTAGCCTTGGAGCTACTGAGGAGAGAGGTGTTTTTCATCTCTGCACTGTGGCAGGAGAAACTCCCAATCCTGACTCATTCAGGAGCAGGTTGAGGACCCTGCAGGCACCAAACCCATCATCTCAGTGCTGTTGTTGCTTTAATCCCTATTGGAGTGTTCTGAGAGCAAAGAAAACATCTTTTGTGTAATGACTTTATGGAAATTGCCTCTAAGAAGCACTGTCGCAACCTCAGGACAATGCAAGTTTAAGTATAAACCAGGGGAAAGATTGAAAGGGATAGTGACAATGTCAGAAGTGAAAGTGAATCTCTCTTCCCATCTCAATACTTCAATTTTGAAATCCAAGGCTGAACTGGGATATCTCTGTACTTTATCAGAATATGTTGGGTACTTAAAGCAGATAAAACCTCTCATTGACTGTATCCTGGTTCTGTTGAAGAAAATGGCTCCATTACCTTTGGAACATTAACTGCAGCAGATTTGGATCTACAAGAGATGAAAACTGGTGTTTCTGAGCTCTTATACTGGAGTTTCCCATTTTAATTTACCACTGTGGAAGCCAGTTTCATTAAGTGTGTTATTTAAGGCAGAGTTGAGGGGGATTTATTTAATGTAATGCTTTCTTGTATCTGTTTCACCTTGGCTATTTCCAAGATAACTACTTTTGTGGTATAAAGCATTGACTAAATTCTCACAGTTAATTCATTTACCAGAAGAGTCTCATATAAAGCTCTTTTACAACACGGAGACTTAAAGAAATAAAAGATGTTTGTATTCATGTGCTGAAAAATACTAGAAATTATAATGGGTTACAGCAGTTCACCTTCAAAGGGTCATCATCTCTTAAATCTGAGATTGACAGGAAGAATGAGTAAATTTTTGTGTGTGAGCATGAGTTGTATAAACAGTGATTTGCTGTCATATTTTTGGATGGCTCATTTATGTAGCTTGTGGGACATTTCTGGAAGTTACTACAGACTACAGCAGATGTTTAAATGTAGATAAATTGGAAAAGAAGCTGTTTATCCAAAAGCACATTAAATTAAATGCTGTTTAACTTAAAATCTTACCATTTATAACATATGTTGCGAAATTCTAGATTATTTGATACTGCAAAAAATGTATATAATAAATGCTCCTACTCTAAACCGGCAAGATAATTCTATAGAGTACTTTACCTCCAAAAGCATTTTTGGTGTGAACTATGATTCTCTTCTGGCTGAGCACAACTTTTTGTTCTCTTTATGCCACACTAGTGAGAAAAGATGATAGTTGGAATGAGCAAAATCTGTGATCACATCATTGGCTCATGGCTTGCAGTTCAAGACTAAGTGTAATGGCCATGTGCAGATTGTTAGGTATTATTCCCCCAACAAAACCACTTTATTGTTTGATATGTTGAAGTATGGGTGGACTCTGTATGCATTAGGAAAAATGGCCTTACTTTGTAAAGTCATGAATAGTGAGAGACTCCCTCAGCAATGTACTGAGCATTTTATAAGAGGGGCTTTACAAATACACTGTCTCAGACACTTCCCACAGGGCCAAACCTGCATATTCTTCTATGAAAGTTGTTGAATAACCAGGCAGAAAAAATGAAGTCAAATGACCAATACAGGATGGAGGAAAGGTAAACTGTGTTTTGTCTTCCTTGTGTTAGAGGAACTGTAGGAAGAGGAGATGCAGGCTCTGGGATAAGAGTTGTTGAATAGTGTAACAGCTGCTGTGCTTCAGAGCTTTGTTTTGCCTTTTATCTTCAAGATGTAGAAGGTTTGAGTTTAATCTTCTCTGTAGAGGACTGAAATATTCACCTGTGTGAATCTTTCTGTGGGAAGAAAGTAGAATACGGAAGATTTCTGCTGATCTTTGGTTCCCACCCTGCCAGGACACCCACTCATTTATTTTGGGGGAATTTGTGATAAAGTCTAAGACACTTCACTTTATCTTAGGAAACCCATTAGGAAAGACAGCCTACTCCTGTTTTCTTTCTTTTCCCAGTGAGATTAAAAAAAAAAGGCAATGAAATGTTTTTATCATAGGGTAATATAGAAAGGTGTATTTCTCTCTGAGCCCCTTTTCATTGCTTCATTTGGAGCTTAACTATAAAACAGGAAGTCACAGAAAATTTTTTCTCCAGGAAGATATGCAGTTAGTTCATGGTGCAGATTTGGTGTTTGAGTACATCTGTTGTGGGTGATGCGCTGCACAGCCTGGGGTTGGACAGGAACATGAATGAACAGTTACAGAGACCAGTTTTATTCTGCGTGTGTACGAAGTATCTTCTCAGTGATGTCAATAATAAAGATGTCCCCAGGAAAGGGAAGTAACATGCAAGTGACATGTCACGCTTAAATAACATTGCTGTGACAAGTGGGTACCAATTCAGCCATATGCTGTACCCCTTCTTGGAATTACTTCCAGTTAACTGCAATAGAAGCAGTAACATGAAAGATCAGTGAAGCTGTAAGGAAGAAATCTGGTGATGAAATCTGACGTATCAGTGCATGGTCCTCAGAGAAGCAAGGGCTTGCTTTGCTTCTGCTGAATTTAGAGAGCAAGGTGCTAAGGCAGGGCCCCAGTTCCTTGACATAGGCAGAGCTGTGGGTCAGGCTGCTGGGGAGAAGAGGGCTGGCAAGTGGCCTGTCCCTGCCTTCCTGGCAAAGCTCTGTGAGAAGCCAAAGCCAAGTCTGACAGAGCTCTGCTGGGCATCACTTCTGACCTTGTCTCCCCTCCTTTCCTCCCCCACCATGCTGCCACCTCTGACTCTCCCAGCATTCACAGAAAAACAATGTGAAACAATGCCTTTCTGTGCTCGGGCTGATAAAATAGCTATTTCTTTCCCAACTGCTGTAAAAGGGACCCTCCCTGCTCTTCCTGGGTGGTGGGGAGATGCAGCTTTATCTGGGAAATTAATCTAGGAGCAGAGACGGGTTGGCTCTTCTCAGGCTACCACCCTTCTGGTGGCAGCAGGCAGAGGCACCACTTTGTTCTGTTCTGCCTGACCCTCTGTCCTGGTGCTCCACATTCCAGCCTGCCCTGTGCCCTGGGAACCTTGGTCTTTTCCATGTCACTGGAGTGGCAGCCTGTCCCATGCCTGGGAACCCTGGCCTGCCCCATCCATGGGACTCTGGCCTGCCCTGTGCAGGCAGAGCTGCTGGGACAGGCTGTTCCCATCTCCCCTCCCCACAGCAGTGAGCACAGCGAGGGGCAGAAAACACAATGCTGAGAACCAAAAATGCACAATTTTTGTCATGGCAATGCTGTCATCCCTGTGAGACCCTGGCCTGGCACAGCCTGAGGAAAGCATTTTTTTCTCCCTTCTGGAGCAGAGGCTGTTCCAGCCCTTCACAAGGAAGTTGAAAGCAGAGGGGTCCACTACAGATCATGTCCCTGCCCCTCTGGGGCCTTGTGTGATAGAACTGGACCACCAGCCTCGTCAGCCCAGGTTACAGCCCCATCACCAGGCCATCTGCATCCCTCCCTGCCCATGCTGGAACGTGCTGCCTCCCACCACCTTCAGTCCAACCCCCTCCAAAAATCAGGTTATTTAATGTCTAAAAGGCACCTCCTTTCAGACACCTGGTTTTGAAATGTTTGGTGCTAATGGCCATAACAAGTCTGAGTATTACAGTGAAACGATTACAGGAAAAATCTGCCTGGTTTCTAACAGAGTAACTCCAGAGCACATGTAGATTTTTCACATTCTTAATGCTTTTACCGTATGAAAAATAATGTGTTCTGTGCAATTGATTCCTGTATTTCATTCCTTTTTCATCATCTCCTATCTTGGAACATCCCTCTCCTCTTAACAACATACTTTCCTAGATTTCATGGCAAAGGACAAAATCAGCTCTGTGTTGCCATAATATCTTTTGAAGCAGAAAATTGTTTCCAGATTACCTAATGTGGGATGAAAAAACCATCATATTTATGGATTGGTAAAACAGATAGACTTCCAGTTGAGTTTAGTTCCAGGAAGATTTTGTGATGATTATCTAGGAAAAAAAAAAAGTTTTCTTTATTAAGTGTCAAAAATGCTGCATTAAAGTTTGTTAGAGTATATTTATCCCTGGGTTTTAGTACTTGTTTTTGTTCCAGAGGTTACTGTAGCCTGCACCAGTTTCTTATTTTAAAACTTGTAATAGTGGAAATTCCATAACGTATTTCTTGGTTTGAAATGAATTAAGTCAGATTCACTAGTCTTCTCGTCACCCTTCAAAATACCTTTCAACATGAAGACAGAAAAGGAAGATTCGTGCACTGCAGTAAATTGCAGTAAGAACACATCTGCTGGCTGGGGACTGACTGAACACTCTCTTCTTACCTGCTTGTCTGTTAGCATCTCATTAGTTGTTTTGCTGCCCTGTTTGCTCAACCTCTGGGTGTCTCTGAGTCTCTCCTGGTTGTGGTATCTGTGTGCTATCCCAGGAAACCTCATTCATTCCCCAAATGTGAATGAAATAATTAGCCTGGATAATCCGTCTGGCTGCAGGCAGGACTGGTTACTTGCTTTTTATCATGTCAGCTTGCATTTGGCTGCTATTGGTACCTACATGTGAGTTTATATGACTCTTATTGATTGATGCTATTGCTTTGGCCACCAAACAGCAACTGCAGCTGGGGTGGCCAGAGTTTGGCTGCTCCCACGTGTACAGAATGCTGCAGTGGTGATGGATGGGCCGTGCAGCATGCTGAATCTGTCTGAGTTTGTCTGTCCTATCCTCTCATCAGTCGCTGCTGCTGCTATTTACCACTTGCTTTTTGAGAAGTTTTCTTCCCAGTCATCTTCCAAAACCACAGCCTGCTGTTAGAATTTCCTTCTGCATGTCTCCCCCAACACTTCACTGCTGTAATAGAGGGATGCCTTTTCAGAAGGTCCCATACTGATGTGTGTCTGTGTTGTGGTGTGTCACTGACATACTGGCCTGTGTAAGTAGGCACCTGTGTGAGCAAAAGGCTTGTTTGGAGCCGGCTGAGGAAGTCCCCTGGTACCTGACTAATATATGCATTTATGCAAACAGATAAATGCCCAAATGTTAGCCTTCACATCCAAAACAAAAGTTATTGTTCTTGTTCAGTGACCTTTGGTTCCTATGGAAAACATTGATTATACTTATTGTAGTTCTAAATCTCTTTTCTTCTGCTTTTTTGGAATTTCTTGGGATATGTGCATGAAAGAAAATCTGTTTTATTATAATGTTGCCATACAGTCTGCATTTGGTGTCCTGTGCCTCTCTGTCACATTTCTGTCCTTTTCAAAGCAGACAGTTGTGATGTCAGGTGCAAAGGATTTGGACTGGAAAGTAGTCAGCTTGGGCAGATTAAATGCTTCCCAGACAAAAATCCTGGGTCTGGGGAAAGTAAAAATAGTATCAAGAAGAAGTGTAAATTCTTTAATCCTGAAACCTTAAGTACAGACAAAATGATTGGCCCAGTGTAGGTAAAAGAGAAAATGCATGTGATGCTGAAAAATATTTTTTTCACAAGTTCCAAGAGGCATTAACAAATTGTTTTAGGTGCCTGTCTTGTGATGATTAGAATTTTACAACTTGGTTGTTTGTTTTGTTCTTTTTAACAAAGCAGATTTTTTAAAATTTATCTGTTACAATACAAAAGCTGTCCAAACTGAGATGTGGTAAACTGCTGCAATTAAGGTATATGCCAACTGGTACCCAAGTGCCTTTGCACAAACTCTGTAGTGTCTTTCCAATCCTGTGGTAATCATTCACCTAGAAAAACAAGTCTGAAAGCAAATATATCTGGCTTTAACAAACGGTTCTCTTGTCTTACAGAGAGAGGATACAAGCCATGGAGAAACAGATTGCCAGTTTAACTGGTCTTGTTCAGTCTGCGCTTTTTAAAGGGCCAAATACAAGTAATAGCAAAGATTCTTCTAGGTAAAAACAGAATTCATCTGTAATGGTTTTAGTAATCAATCAACAAAAATATATTTGAATGTAATAGTAAAAAAATCCTGAATGCTCAATCATTTTTAAGTTTCTTTATCATCTCCATGAGAATGCTAGGCAGAGAGGAAGAATATGCCAAATGATAGATGGATATTAACTGTATTACTCTTCTTTGTGATAAAAAAAATTAATGTAGCTACATCTCTGTGCTTTCTACTGCTTATAGTCCATTCCTTGCTTAACTTGTACTAAAAGGTGATTTAAAAAAAAATTACTGATGACTGACAAATTACTGGTGATTTAAATTTAAAAAAAAATATGTTAGACAAGACCATTTGATTTGTTGAATTTAAACTTCACTACAGTTTTAATAGTTAGTAAACTAAAATTACAATTTTTCTTGTTACTACTTAGTGAGAAGATGATGAAGATTGTGTCCAGCAAGAGCAGCACTGACACTGCAGGTAAGATAATTCACTTTAAATTTACAAGTTATTCAGGTATGTGAATAGCTGTAAAATTACAAACATCCCAGCTTATGGAAATGTCAAATTTACTTAAATTTCCATGGCTGTACTGTCAGAACTGAAGTTTAAGTGCAGGATATGGGAGTCAATCACATTTTTAAGAGAGGAATTTTTGAGAGGTTGCGATAGTATTTGGAATGAATTTCACACCTGTGCTGAATGATTTAAATGAGATGCAGAGTCTCTGCATCTGGTGAATTTTCCAGTGATTCATCTTGTCTATAGGGTGTATATGCCTCTCATTAACCCCAGATGTGTCCAGATTGCTATAGAAGACTAAATATTTAATTCCTTTTCTTGTCACCTGAACTTTTTAAGGTCTGTCTGTCACTAGGACACTATGGACATAATGATACCAAGAAATTTGCAGTCAGCAAGACAGCACTTTCCCTAATTAAGCCACATTGATCTGTTACTAATTATTAGCGTGCACCTAAACTGTTCTGAGCAAGCACCAATTATGAAGCCAGTAAGAGCCGGTCTTGTTTTAGCATCCTACCTGGAGGGCTGTTAAGTGTGTAAAAGAGTGAATCAAGAGTGTTGTGAAAGAAGATCTCCATGTGGCTGAAGTTCTTTGTGTATGGGATGCTGCTGGAGAAGTCCGCAGGGTATTCATGTGCTTATGTGCCTCCTCTTCACCTTTGTCATGCACTGAATGCAAATACAGGCAGTTCCCTACTTCCTGCTACTGCTGTTCCCACAGGGAGGCCTGTGCTCCAGCAGGTAATAAGCCACAGATATTTATTAGCAAACCTGTTGTGCTCCTAACTAGCCTTTCTGTTGGAGCTGTTAGCTCACGTTCAGGATTCCTGTTTGTCTGGAATTGCACTGTGTCCTCCTAATCGACAGAAACCAAACTAGACCTGGAAACTATCAACTATATGGAAGAGAGAAAGAGCTGAAGTCCTGGTACTGAAGCTTTGCTCCCAAAGCCACTCTCTGGTGCTGTTCCAGCTCTTCCCTTCCTGCTGGCCTCTGAATGGGGAGAGGAATACTTAAAGCTTTGAAGAAATAAGTTGTAATTTTTCAGTTTCAGACAATATGATGAAAAGTCTGTCGTTATTCAAACCAGCTGCAAAATGGTCTTCAGATTTTTCTCTATTGCAGTGTCATTATAGACTGAGAATTTATGGCATTTCCCACTTGCACGGGCCTCACCTCATATAAAGCGCTTATGAAATCCTCACAACCAGCAGATACAGTGCCTTGTGTTCCTCTGTGTAGTGCATTTGGAACAGCAGCCTCTCTCCTTTCCCTGTGATAGTGCCAGACAAGTACTTGGTAGTGGGTGAGTTGGAAGACCTGATCTAAGCAGGCCTTGCTTTGAGTGAGAGTTTGGACCTCCAGAGGTCCCTTTGAACCTGAATTGTTTTGTGATTTGTGTGTACATGTGTAAATGTACACTCACTTAGATGAGAAATGGAATAATATTAATTGGAAAAACAACCTTACATAGAGCAAAGGCAAGGATTCCCTGGGAAGTCATGCCCAGCCCACCAGAATAGCGTGGCCATCTGACCAGCAGCCATTTCCTGGCACTGATGTTCCCAAATACTCCTCACTCACTGCCTTATTGTGTGACTGACGTGTCCCTGGAATGACAACATTACATCTAACAGCTGCATGTGCAAGCATGGTGGGGAAGAGGGAGGGTGGGGACTTCATTTACTGTCAAAGGCCAGATCGTCATCTGTCACTTACTGACAGAGACATTTGCTTTGTCACGTGGCCATGTGCCTATCCAGCATATGAGTAAGGATTCCAGCATTCAGCTTCTGCTATAGATGCCTTTCCCATCACTTGGGAGAAGGGGATAGGACAGTGGGAACGGCCATGCAGCCAGCAGTCTGCAAGGATCCCTATCAGTGTTATAAAGTATAGTTGTAACTCCAGCACCTACATCCCTAGATCTTGTCCTTCCAACATGACACAGCCACAAAATTAAATTGTAGCAGGTAAGGAAAACAAGGTGTGATGACCCCAGTGTACTGCAGTATTGTAACCTACAGCAACTATTACTGAAGACTGCTGTATAAAAGAATAGTCTTGTATAATGGAATATTTTCCTGCTTCTATGCCTGGAATTGCTCAGGACATGGTCCAATAAGTCAGCACAGTTCGGCTTACTTGAAAATTAGGCAATCTGCCAGAATATACTATGGATGTTTCTACTTTTTGTAAACATACTTGGCTTCAAACTTGCCAACAGGAGGTAGACACGCTTCTGCTGACCGCTGTTTTGTTCTTTACCTCAATTTTTATTAAGTATAGCAATTTAGGCGGTGACTCTCTCACTTTACAATTCCACGTGACAACTGTGCACCGAGATACCAGTTTTAGCAATTTCAAAGACTATTTGAAAGACAGAGTGGTATAAAATATTGATTGAACAAAAATATTGCTCTGATAAACAAAAATATTGCTCTGATAAACAAAAATGTGAATTGCTTCCCATTCTAAAAAATAAAACATCTGTGCAAGATAATATTGCCTCATCAATGTTGAACCAACATTGTGTTTTATAGTATGTGTTCCAATGATAGAGAACTACATCCCTTGGGATGGGAAAGAACCCAAAATTTCTAAACCCTAGATAACTCTATATAGCTAGATTGTGAATACTCTCTTTGGTCTGTCATATGAACCAAATTGTTTTATTTTACTTGCTTTTGCTTTGCCAGTCTGTAGAAACCACTGGCTTCTTTAGCCCCAAATATTAAGGACTCTGAAGAAACGCAGCTGTTTCACTGAGGAAGATGAGTCTGTAATGACAATGCTTGTCTGCATTTCTTTCTTTTATTGTTTTAGGCTCAGTTCTCTCATGGGGGATGAGTTCAAAGAGCAGTAACTCTCCATAGACTGGCTATGTGGCTATGTCTCTTCTGCTAATGTTAGGAGAAATCCCATGACTGAATCTATTTTATAAAGGTCTTCAGTTCCTGAAACATGAATGGCATCAAGGAACTCTTCACTTAGAAACAACACATGATTCTGAAACCACACCATGCTAGTAAGAGTCACCATGAGATTACTAACAAATACCCTGAGAAATACTTACATACTCTCTTTTCTGTGATATTTTTGTTAATCAACTGGAGATTGATAGACTAGATCTTGGATTCATTTATTATATTGGGATCAGTTGTTGCGTGGATTACCAAGAAAAGCAATAGCTTTTTGCTAGTTGCTGCCTTGTTAGAAGAGGAAGGAAGACATTTCAGTAATCCATGAGAAGGGGATCAGGGAGTACAATATTCTGCACTAACACCACCAGTAGAAAACAGGAGGAAGATGGCAGCCGGGAGAAGTATTACAAATGTAGGGCTCAGCTTTGATTGCTCATTCTTTGTGAACTGTCTTGTCATCTGTGCATATCTATGTGCCCTTCTCATGCATGACTCTTGCTGTGATGACTTGTGAATTAAATCATTGTCCATATCGGCTGGCTTATCTCAGATTCAAAGACAGAACATGCTAATCTTAGAACTCCATCAGCATTTGCAGGCAAAATATGATCCTGAATTCATTTTGGATCAATGAGGTGAAGTTGCACACTAATGTACATATAGAATATTTTATTATTTTGAGGGTGATTTATTGCCATCTAGTAACTGTCACATCTCCCCAAATAATGCTTGAAAATATTGTGTCTCTTTCATAAGATTATTAATTTGTGAAAAAACATTGATGGGTGTCTTCTGATGGCCTTTTGTCCCTGCTTCAAAATAAAATCTTAGCATTTAAAAAAAAAAAAATCTGGAATACATAAGGAGAACAGTATCTTTGCAACCATATCAAAGGCCAAGTGTAGGGGAGTAGAAGTCATGTTCCTTATTCCCTGAGTTCAGAGCAGACCTTTCCTCTTTCTGCACTTCAGTTCTCTTTGTATTCTAAAATGGCAGCTTAGTTCATTAGCCTGTGTAGAAAGTTAACTTTTTTATTTGTCCAAAGTATTAGGAAATTATAGTGGGAGGTTGAATTTCCCTTACCTAGCCCAAGAAGGGGCTTATTTAAAAACCCAAGAGCCAATGCTGTTTCTTTCCCTTCAATCCATCTGGCCTTACATCTAAACGCAAAGCTACACCTGGGACTATTTCCAAAAGTGAGCTACACTCCCTAGATGAGGCAGCCCCTCATTCAGCTGCTCTTTTATTCTTTCTTGATGAAAATATGAATATCTGAGAAATCAGCTGCTGATGGTTATTGCTCACTCGGTGTCTGTGTTTCACACCCCCTGGAGTCAGCAGTCCCACTGCATGTTTCCCAGGCTCTGAGCACACTCTGCAGCAGGGACACTGTGGCAGCCAAGAGCACCTAATGGCAAAAAGAGGTGGCTGAGGCAGCAGCGGAGGAGGAGAGCTGCTTTGTAGGGGGTTGGAGACATTTACTGCTTACAGAAGCAGATCACAGCCCATCTACACCAAAAGGAAAGCAGGCACCCCTTCCTGAGAAAATATGTGAATTGACTGGGGTCCAGCATGGGGGAGGGACTGATGGGGTCTGATTCATTCCTTGGCTGCCTCATCACAAGGTCAGGGGCTGAGGTTTTGGAGCTTTTGCTTGAGGCAAAGAACAGCAGAAAGGTAGATGTGCTTTCAAAAATAGTCTAGATTTGTGGCAAGGGATCAGAACTCTTGGAGGCTTATCCACATTTTTTCAGACTCTCTGGTGGTTTCTGTCTGTAAGGTTTATGAACTAAATACCATTCTCTTAAACAAAAAGGAAAAAAATAGTGCATGTGGGAGGGCAATAGATGCTTGACTGTAGGAGAAACTGCAGTATACATGTAGACAGATAAGTATTAGCATACATTAGACTGAAGCATGGAGTGGGTACATAATGACAGTGAACAAGGACTGTTTATTTCTTGAGTGTTGCTTTCTGTTAAGGAGCTCTTTGAAAGTCAAGAGAGCATTGAATCATACTGGAGTACAGCAAAAATGCACAGCAGCTTGCTCAGCACTGTAATGATGAGTGCTGTTATTGAAGCACCAAGCAGATCTAGCTGGAGCACATTCAGGGGAGGTATAACATTACAATAGCCTGCACCAAGCTAGAACAGCTTTTTATCTGAGTATGTCTCCAGAAGCCCATGGCATGGCACACTGTATATAGCATGGACCCAGCCAGAGGGGCCTGTGCTTTTATTGAGCAGAATTGCAAATAAAGGTAAAGTAACAAACATGATTCTTAAAAACCTTTTTTTTTTTTAATAAAAATAGGCCGGTGTAATTTCCATCCTTTAAGAATGCTTCCCCCAGATGAATTTGGCAAAAGCTGTATTTGAGGTATCCACACCTGTTGGAAAAGGAATAACAGTGTGTTGTTATGCTGAGCTGTACTTACTCATGCACATTTGGAGTAATGGTTGGAAAGACTATGAGGAATGAGAGCGTGGAGAGAGAACTTCCCACTCTGGGATTCATACTCTTTCCAGTTAGAAGATGTGTCATGCACTTTAGTGCACTGAAAATCTGCCTTCAGCAGGCAAACCTCACAATACTGGTTTTTGTTTGATTTCATTAAACTTGATAGAATGTTTGTTTGTGGGAACAACTTGACGACCAAAATCCCAGTGTAGATCCACTGATGAGCTATTTTCTCAGGTTTCTTTTTTTAATCATAGAGAAGGAAGAAATTGAAGTAGGGAATGACCTAATCATAGAATAGAATCATGGAATTATTTAGGTTGGAAAAGACCATCCAGATCATCCAGTCAAACCATTAACCTAACACTGCCAAGTCCACCACCACCCCAGGTCCCTAAGCACCACATCTACACATCTTTTAAGTGCCTTCAGGGACAGTGACTCAACCACTTCCAGGGCAGCCTCTTCCAATGCTTGATGACCCTTTTGGTGAAGAATTTTTTCCTAACATTAAATCTTCCTGGGTGTAACTTTAGGCCATTTCTTTTTGTCCTGTTATTTGTTACCTGGGGGAAGAGACCAACTCCCACCTCCTTCCAACCTCCTTTCAGGTGGCTGTAGAGAGCAGTAAGGACCTTGAGACTCCTTTTTTCCAGACTGAACACCCCCAGCTGCCTTAGCTGTTCCTCATCAGATCTGTGCTCCAGACCCTTCACCAGTTTTGTTGCCCTTCTCTGGACATGCTTCAGCATCTCAATGTCCTTCTTATAGTGAGGGGCAGCTAACTCAATAGTTCAGGGAGCAGAGCCATCTGACCCATCTGAGATCAAGGAGTAAGGTGAATTTGGCAGTGTGATGAGAAGAGTTTGCAGGACTACATAGTGCTGGACCTAAAAAATGAAGTTTGTTGTACTGACAGTCTGTAATTTTATCTGCTGAGGGAGTGAGGGTGGGGGGAAGGGACACATTAGAAAAAAAAAATGAAGAGTACGGGTGTGTAAGTGCAAATTGCGAGAAGGAGCTGACATTTCTGTTAGCTGATGAGCCAGAATTTGTTTGTTCTCTCTAAACAGAGCTTCTTCCCAGGTGCTTGAGACTGAAAAGAAGAAGCTTGGCATTGTTGCTGTGTAGAGGAACAGCATTCTTTAACAAAGAAAGTTTTGTGTGGACAGTATTGTTTTCAGAGTGTGGCTGGCTCATTTCCTCGTGTTATGCCATATTCTTTTCTGACAGGCTAAAAGGAAGTGGGTTGATGCAACATGGCTGGAGAGCCTCTGCCACACCACCATTTCATTACTCTGGTTTTATAGGGTTGCTGCTGGAGATACCTGCTAGAAATAATGCAGTTCTCCTTTAAGCAGTGAAGCAAGATTCTCTACAGAAATCTTTTCCCCATATTTGGCAGCTTGGCTGAATCCCTCTTCTGTGATGATTAATCAACAAATATGCAGTTCAGGAGTCCTGTGAATGAATTTGCATCAACTTGGTCTCAGACATCTCCTGAAGTTACTTTCAGAACCAATTTGATTTGTTGCTGTTTTGTGTAATCTGTGGTTATAACTTATTATCCCATCTCCACTACATGTGGTAGGAAGCAGTCCTGGAGTAATGCAATGCTCTGGTAGAACTGAGGTTCCAGCACAGATACATTCTGATACTGTGCAGACTTCCCACAAAATATATTGGAGAAGGAGGTGCCAGTCCCCTGTTAATACTGAGCTTTGGCATCCATCGTTTGCCTTTCTCGTCCACCCGTGTGAAATACCTGTGGATTCAGTGGGCAGAGGAAGGATCAGGTTTGCACCTTCTCTGCTCTGAGCTCAACCTGTACCACTGCTTATTGCAGGTGCTGCTAACATATCTGGGGGGAAGAATGCAGTGGGAACTGTGGAGTCAGCTGTCATCCATCACCCTGCTGGAGCCCCAGCAATGCAAGTCAGCCTGCATGGTATGAAGCGCAATGTGTCGGATCTGCGGCTGCAGCTGCATCAGATGAAGCAGCTACAGGTATGATTATCTGGATAATGCTGGGGAAAAAGGTGGGGTTATCAGCAAATGCCTTTTTTCCTCCCTCCCTTTCTCTTATTTTCTTTCTTTTAGCTTTTGTACAAGTGAGTCTCAGTAGTAGAGTTCTAGCAAAGGACAGACCCAAGTGCTACAGACACAAAAGCTTGCATAGTCTTCCAGGTGGGATTTAGCTCTGTTAAACAACTGATGCTCAGATAGTAAGAAAAAATTAATTTCTAGCTTTGTTGGATGACTCTAGACATTAAAGCACTATTTATATTACAGGAATATCAAGTCTGTGATTACAGTTTGGACCCTGCTATGCTATGTGCTGTATAAACATGTCAGAAGAACCATGTTCTTGCTCCATACTGTTTACAGTTGAGACAGATTTTAAGTCCCTGAATAAACAACTTTGATGTCAGGAAACCCAAATGTAGCTGAAGATCAGTAGATATGCATTAAGCCAAAGTTTGAGTCCTGTATTTACAGAATCCAGAAAAATAGCCAACTTGAACGATAAGAAAAAAAAGGTACTTCAAACGTTGATGCAAAGGTTTGTTGTGCCCTACTTACGTACAGGTTTTAAAAATACCTTCCTAATACATGCCAACACCTCAAAACCTGCAAGAAAGAATACAACCAGTGAAGAGTTAACAAAAATAGTATGTTGGCACATACAGTCATGCTGCAAATATAAATATATGCTGTTCATCTCAGACACTGTGAAAATAAGCATATGCAGCTGTACAGGTCTTCAGCCTTTTACTTAATTGGAAACTGAAGAGCACTGTGTATTGTCTCAGAAGATGGAAGAGAAGGAAGAGCACTTTCTTGTAAGACAAAGTGGACAGCAGGGGAAGCTTCCACTCTGCCAGCCCTTCTTACCCAGAAAGTGACATCACATGTCATAGGGCTGCAGCTACTGGTTTTATAACCAGGGTGATGGTACTATGCCAATCACATTTGTTTCCTGATAAATTTTAGAACAAAATAATGATAATACAAATCAGAATTCAGAGCATGTTTTACCTTCACCTCCTTATCTAAAGGAAATTGAACTATGAACCAGTCATAGAGCAAAGGAGCAGAAGGGTGAGGTAAAACATCAGTATAGGAAAATGTGTCCAACTGAAGGTCCTGTGGCAACATCCTGTGCTGTTTGCTGTGAATGCAGAGATGGCAGAAGGTGTTTGGAGCAAAGGGTTGGGTCAGGTGAGTTCTGCCTGTGATACAGCTCCCACGTATTTAAATTTTCAGTTTAGGATGAGTATGCTCCAACAGCAAATGTCCCTTTCAAAAGCTGTTCTCAGCAGTGCTGCCTACGTGCCAGCCATCGTGTTCCCTGTCTAATTTGAAGACTGACATGGGATCTCTGCCCTGGCACTTTATGTAGAAGTGCATATTGTTCCACAGTTGTGCTGCAAACCACTGCACCCCTCTGTCCTTCTCCACACCGTGTGCCAAATGCAGCTCCTGGCAAATGCCTGGGTCTGGCTCCCAGCTGTGCTCAGCATGGGGCCTGGGCTGGAGGCTGCAGTGCTGCTCGCAGGCAGGGAGTTCATCCTTCCACAGCACTGCCCACCAAGGAGGTGGCATTTCCCCAGCTGAGCTCTGTCTCCATGGGCCTGCCTGGGGCAGAAGCCTTGCTTTTGATCAGACACAACATTGTGGCACACAAGAGTGAAGAAATTTCTGCCATCTGCACAAATCGGTGCTGCCAAGGAGGTCTTGAAAAGGGAAAAAGGACACATCCCAAGTGTGCTCATTAACTCTGGCTGGCTTCCCTTAATTCAGAAATTATAGCAAACTTGGTGCATTGAGCTAGTAGGAAATTGAGAAATTTTGATAGTCAGTTGGAAGAACCTGTAGCTCAAGGGAAATTTTGGTATGTTACACATAAATTCCATTTATGAGAGTTTCTGTCATGGCATTTCTGAATTATTTTGAAAAAGAACTCACAGTTTGTAGGGCAGCAAGTGAAACAGGCAGTGTTTTAAACTGAAGAGTGTTGCAATATCACATTTTAAATGAAATATTTTGTGCTATTTTTTTTCAAAAATAATTGTAAGCAAAAAAGAGAAAGTGTTTTTCTGGTTTCCCAGGTTGTTTTCATTTTATATTTGACAGTTCTTCATATTTTTCAATATCACTGTTTCTCCTGGGCTGGCAGTCAGTTTGTTCCTGTTCCTGTGAATTTTATATGGTGTCAGACTAGAAGAAACATTTCAAAAAAATGAAAAAGATTATTGCACTGGCACAAAATTTGGCAGGATAACTAAGAAACAGGAACAAGACATAAAACTTTGTTTAATAATGTCTATTGTTTAATTTTCAATTGATGTTACCACTGTAAGTGCATACTAATTTTCTTAATAGAATCAGAGAAATACATGATAGAGAAGAGCCATGCATTCATGTATCCTTTGTTTGTGCTGGCAAAATCTTCTTTTTAAACCATATCCAGCAGCAACAGATCCAGATGTATTGATTCACACACCAGATAAACATATGTTACAAGACACCACCAAAAAGCTAAGACTTAGTCTGTGGTTGGATTTTGAGCAGAGATTCTTAGCATACAGACATTTACCTCATGGCTGTTGTTGGAGGCTGTGTACACTTCTTGCTACTACACTTGCATGTTCTAAGTGCTCTAATTTTCAGAGACATTCAAGACAGTTTTCCTCAGTGCCAGATGGGCTGTAACACAGCCTTTGTCATAGATGGATTTGTTACTGATGAGAATTGAGCCCATGATGACTTTGGTGGGATTGTTCAGTGCTCCCAGAGAACTCTGAGTAGCAGGCTTGAACCAAGCCTTAGAGTACGTGGTATATTAGCTTATATGTACATTGGATTATTTTTTTTGCCTACTCCTTCTTTTCTTTAATTGAACTCATTTTAAGGGAACACAGTTAGATATTATTGACGTTCCCCATTAGGAAGGTGTATGCATGCATGCTCTTCCTTCACTCAGTGCACTGTTTGCAGGGAAATGAGTGCTGCAGAAAGGACAGAAAATGTAATAACAACACTGTCATAAATGATATTCAGTCTCACAAGTGTAACTTTGAATTAAAAATTCAAACATTTTGAGCTACATTATAGAACTGGAGAACTACCTTTAATCAATGTATGGTAACAAACTTCAGGAACTAGATTCTTAGATTCTACAGAGGTCCTGAGCTGCAGGCAGCCAGTTCCTGTTTGTGGCTGTGCACTGTAGTTCATGGGGAGGTGGGTGGCCCAGAAGTCTCTCCCCAAGAAGGGGCTGGGAGTCTCCCACTAGACAGGTCTCACAGATAATAATTGGTTCAAAGTGAACTGAAGCAGTTATCAGATTATTCTTGAAGTAGGTGCCAGAGGCAGAGCTGGGGTACTCGTGTGAGAGCAGTGACAAATAATGGCTGGAGCACTAGATGAAGAAGTGGGACAAGGAAGGTATCTGGAGAGACTGGTGAGGCTGGAAGTGAGAGCCAAGGGTAAAGAATGTCTGAGAGGATGCTAAAATTCTAAAAAGCACATTAAATTTGTTTCTGTTGGATTTCTGCTTGCATTTGTAAGTTAAGGTAACTCTAATTAGCAAGAAATTGCCATTTGGTGGTGACAGGAAAGCCTGCATTGCTTTTCCTTACTTTTGGGCACTTGCCTCTAGAGCGTTGGTTCTGCTTTACAACAGACACTTCAAGTATGAATGTCTAAGATCGTTTATTTGGCTCATTTTCAAGCAAGCTTATAGTACAAAAGGTTCTGTGGTGTGGAACCAGAATAACTATGGTAGATCCATAAAACATCTTTTGCTTGAGATGATGGAGTGACTAACAGAGGTGGTCAGAAGGGCTAGCAGGGTGTGCCAGGGAGCCTCCCATCTGATACTGCTGGCAGAAGAAAGGTAAGAATCCAGTTCCAGAAGACAGATGTAAATGTGATGGCTAGAGACTGCCTTCTCCTTCTCAGCCACAGCTGCCCCCCATGCACCGTCTCTCCCTGCCTTATGCTGTTCTTTGACTGCTGACTGACACAATTGCTCCCCTCCCACAGTTCCTTTTTTTCTCTCTCTGAACCCATATGTACATCTCCCTTCTCATCTTCTGTCCCTGTTTGCATGAACAAACTCAGGTTTTCCATCACTGGCCAATTATTGCATGATTTTTCATAGAAATAGCAAAAACATTTCTTTGATACCAAGATGAGTCATGTCCCAAACTTAAAGACCTCACTCCAAACACTGAGGTTTGGGAGTCCTCAACACGTAAGGTTTTTTTAAATCTTGCTGTGTTACATTTTTATTCTGTATGCTTATTTTCAGAAATGGATGAACTTTCATGACTGAAACTTCCTGGTATTGTTCAAGCACTTCATAAATGGAGGTGACAAACGACAAACACCTTAGCTGTACACATCACCACAATAAATATAGATCCTCTACATACGCCCATAATAGGAAAAAAACATGTGCCTGCCATTTCACAACCTCACACACTCACACATACTCAGTTTTGCTATTAGTGGAACTCCCTGTTACCAGCTGAGGAACATCAAGGACTTAAATTCTGGACACCTGAGACTTAAGTCTAACTCTGTTACTGACCTTCTCACTGACCTCGGATCGGTTGTTTCACAGATCCTAACTCACTTCCATGTGTCAAATTTCCCCACTTTTTAAAGAGCTGTGGATAAATTGTATGACTGAAGTGTTACATGCTCATTCACTCATTTATTTATGCATTTAGGTTTTCCTTCTTGAAAATATGACACAATGAAAGAGGTATCTCAGATAGTGTTGCTCCCTTGCAGTAAGAGATTTTAATTTATCAAATCCAAACATGAATCCCATAATGGGGATAATACACATACAAAATACACATAGTCTTCAAAATAATCCAGATATTATTTATATATTTCTGTGCTGTTGAAATGTTTTTCAGCTTCATTTTTTCACTAACTGCTTACACTTCTCTTCAGCTGAATTTTGACCTAACTCCTCACACACACACACCCCTGCAGTGAGGTGTTACCCTCCCTCTCATCGCAGTTGTGTAGCTGGAGAAGAGAGTCAGAGAGTCAGGCACAGGGACTGAAGAGTTCTAAGTGAGGAACTGAGTTTGTTTCTCTCATTCCCATATTGGTTGGAAAGAATTGTCTCAGCAAAGGCACTTTTTTTTGGATTCTCATTAATTTTTTAAATAGATTTTAAAGAAGGCTTACTACATAATACTGTGTTGTAGGTAACCCATTTTTGTGATTCTTCCTATTAGGTCATGGGTTTATTTTGTGTGTTAAATGTGATTTGGCTGCTCAGCCTGGATGTTTAGAAGACAGCCGACAGTTCAAGTGCTAGTTTTAAAATGGGAATTTTGTCCCCAATTAACAAAGGTGTTTTTTAAGATCTTACAGTATGAAATATGTTAGCTCCTGGGCTAACAGAGTTGTGTTCATGTTGCCTGTATGCTAAAACTGTGACTAGGTGGAGTCACTTTGAATCTTGTGATTTGCATAACAGACATAAACAGGTTTGGTTTGTGTGAGCGTGGCTCATAGCTGCTCCAGGGCTACCCACAGAAGAGTACAGCCTAGTTTGCCTTCTTACCTGTGTTTTCTTCTGTGAGTTCACTATCAGCAAGGCAATTAATGCTTGAGTTACTTAACATCAGGCTAAGACAAGAAAGAAGGTGTAACTTGAAGTTCTCAGAAAATTAGCATGTTATAAAGGGGAGGTTTTCTGGTGGATAAAGGAGGTTTTATATATTGCAGATGAGCTGTATGCCTGTACCAAATTACACCACATGTTACAGTCCTCCCTCTGCCACTTGAGAGACTGAAAATCTCCATTCTGAAAACAGCAGTGCATTCCAGCCATGACATGAATGTGTGGGATTATCCACTAGGCACGTATGGGCAGTGAGACGCATAAGCTTGTGAGATACATGGGAAGTGGAAGTCAAGCATCCAGCGTTCTCGTGAGGCGTAATTAATTCTTGATTCATGTTGAACCAAGCAGAATAAAGGGACCATAATCCTTGAGGAAGTTATGCATTGAAGGTGATATACTGATGCCAACATCTTTTGTTTATCAGTTTGAAATTGGAAGTTATATATATATGGAATAATGTTTATATGTACAGCTAAAGAGGGAAAGGAGAAGGTAAAAAACACTCACTCACTGTAGGGTGGTGTTTATCCCAACCTTCTGAGTTCTGCAATGTATTCTGTTGCCAGGGATGTCAGTCAAGCAAGAAAAATTGAAGTTGATTTCTTTTGTGCAACAGCTGCAGAACCAGGAGATGCTGAGGGCAATGGTGAAGAAAGCAGAGCTAGAAATCAATGGCAAAGTGATTGAAACAGTGAAGAGGCTTGAAGATCCTGTGCAGCGACAGCGCAACCTGGTGGAACAAGAAAGGCAGAAATACCTCAACGAGGAAGAAAAGATTGTAAAGAAGTTATGGTGGGTTGAGAAGCCTCTTCAAATTTATTGCTTTTGCCTGTCTTTTTTTTTTCTTTCCATAAAGTAGAAACTTCTACCACTGTTTTCAGGTAAACTGGGTTTGTATTTGCTGTTTTAACTATGTTTCCTTGCTGTGCATCACCTTGGCTGTAAAACAGTGTTTGTATTTTTCAACTCACTGGTCCTGACTGTGAGTCCTCCTCTGCACAACCCACTGGGTAAATCCCAGCAGTACCAAGAGTTTCAGCCCCTTCAGAAGTCTGTAAAGGGACAGATGACTGTAAGGACCATGCCCACTCCTGTATTCTGAAAGCCTTCCTCTACCCTAGTTCTTCCCTTCAGCCTTATGTATTATGCTTTAGGGAAGGAGGGAGGAATTTCCTCAAGAACAAAGGGATTCAAAGGAAGGTAATGAGTCTGGCTTTAAATACAAAAATCAGATTTCAATAGTAAATGCTTTGGCTATTGCATGGGAAGCTCAAATAGAGGATTGAAGTTTAATTACAATCACCAATGCCAGTCCTTGTCTAAAATGTACTCACTGAGATTTCCATCTGCTTAATGGTGTACCATGTTTTGTTGTTATGTAAAGGCCCTTTGGAAGATTCTGAGTTTTTTCCTCAGAACTTTGGCCCACCAAGACTGGTGGGATCAAGTTGTGTGGTTTAATTCAGAGTCAGTAGGAGGCAAGATAAAGCTGAAATTAATAAACAGTTTAACTAATTCTAACACTCACATTTGTAAGATGTTATATAACTAGTTTTCTCATTGCTGCATTTATTTCACACCTGAAGAATTGCTCCATATTAGAGAAAAAATTCTAGTCAGCTAGTCATTGGAAACTATGACTGAAGAGCCATAGAGTACAATTTCTGACAGCTGAAGAGAGTAAATTTTTCCTGTTGATCAGTAAGTTGTCAGATTAATACTTTATGTAACAAAAAAGGTGCATCTGTAAAGAGAAGTTTGGATGTTACTAAGGGAGAGTCCTGTGAAGAAAGGTTGAATGTGCAGTAATAGTCCATGCTAGTGTAATTAATCCTCTCAGCTGGCTTGTAGTCTTAAGTAATGACCTTCCTGCATGTTAGAGCATGTTAGAGGTGTGACCACTCTACATTGTAGATTTTAAGCAGTTTAATAGAAGGGATTTATAAGCCCAGTATTTAAATTATAGCAACATCCAATCTGTTCAATTGGATAGGATTAATAGTAAGTTACAATTTATACTTTGTTAGGAAAAGTATCAGATTTTTTTTTACAATAATAACCATGCTCCATGAAAGCAAAGCTTCACTTAGCAATCTGGGAGAGCTGCTAGTAGCAGGTACTTGGGAAACTATATCAGAAGAATCTCTTCCATTTGTTTTTGAATTTTTCATCTGTGCGTCAATCCCCAGACTCTTAAATAAAGCACAGCAGAATATTCACCCTTGCCATGCTAGTCATTATGTTATAGACACTTCCCCACTCCTTTGCCACTCCCTTTTCCCCCACTCATGCCTTTTCCAGCCTGAGAACTCTTAGTCTGCTTAGTTAACCTTCCTCTACAAGCTTTTCTCTACACTTCATCATCCTGTTGCCTTTCTCTTTTTAACTCTGGTGTACAACTGTGAGATGGGGATGGGTTGACAGGAGAGCCCTGCAGCAGCTTTCTTGGATGCAGGCACACTGTGACCTCATACATGGTGTGATCTCCCTGTCCTCATGTTCCACAGGAGCTTTACATTAAATACCCAACATCTCACAATGGATGACTGTCAGTTCTAAGTTCATCACTGTATATAAAACCTTAGGGTTTGGGGAGGTTATTGGTTTTGATTTATGGGGTTGATTTTGGATTTATTTCTCCCCTTCTCATGAGTACATTTTACATGTATTAGGAGTTAATTTAATCGTCGGTGTTTTCCTAGTCAGTATCAGATGGTCCATCTGCAGTCCTCTGCAGCCACCTTTCACTTACATTTCCCTGAATAATATAATGGCCTTTTGGGATTTTTTTTATTGTTATATTATTCATCCTCTTTTCTAAATTATTTATAGTATGTTGAAAAGCACCACCCCTGGCAGTGATCCCTGTGGAACCCACCAGCAAACTACATTCATTGAGTTAGCTGTTCATTGATCCCTTATCTTTACTTCAGTGCTTTATCCATGAAAGAATTTTCTCTTGTCCCATGACAGCTTTGCATTCTTGAAAGCTTTTCTTCATACACCTTGCTGAAAGCCTTCTGTGCTAAAATTTGTCCCCAGGCTTCTGTTGTTTGTGGATTTGTGAGACTTACCTTCATTTTATACAAACCATTTTAATTCCTACCTAACATAGCAAATGTATCCCTTGTTCATTGATTCTTTATTGTTTATTCTTTATTTTGGTACCTGTCCATTACACTGGTCTGTCAGTCTCACCAGAGTACAGTTCCCAGGATATCTCCATACCATTAAAAAATTTATTTGTACCATTTGTGACACTTTCCACTAATCTGGTACCAAAGCAAGAAGTTAGATGCTTAGCATTAATAGTTCAGCTGTTTCAATGTCAAGTTGCTATAGAACTCCAGGGCAAATACCATCTGGTCTGGGTGATTTGTTACCATTAATTTTGTCAGTTTGTTTTGTAACCTGTTTTACTGATACTGCAGTCTGAGGCAGATCCTCTGAGGCCTTTTTTTGCCTAAAGAAAGATCTCAGCATAAGAGTTGCCTCAGCTTCCCCGTGTAGAATATAGATGCAGAAAAATAGTTTATCTTATATTAGCCTTCTGAGGCTGCATTAATATGCATGTCTTGCTAATTTGCTCAGGCCAATCTATAAAGCCAAGTGTCTTCCCCAGTGAGAGAAAAGAAATTCAAGAGACCACCAAACCTGTTTCAGTCTTTGGATCCTAAGGCATGAAGTTTCTTTTCCCTTCCAGTTGGCAACATGATGCAGTGTAATATGGTGTCCCCTGGGTAGTTTCAGGGTCTGTTGTCTTGTTTGACAGTATATGGAATCAAAGGGGTTTGTGATGACCCTTCCATTTATGCTCAAAGAACAAAGGGGAAACTGAGCCAGTGTCAGCTACCTACCAGAAGTCCTTCTTTTATCCCTACATTTCAAACAAGCATAAACCTACCAAAACACTGTGATATTGTTCTGTGTTTTTCTTTCTCTTCTTTCCGCACACAAACAAATTTAAGCACCTTTCTTTATCCTTTTTGTTGCCTGGTAGATGCAAATATCTACCAAAGAAGCTGCTTTTTGAGTGCTAATCTACAAAAGGGAGGAGGGATACCCCATGATTCCCAAAGCAGCACTAGCCAGCCTCAGTGCCAGGACCAGGGCATGAAGACTGGGGAGGATGCATGACTGCAGAGCACCCCCTGTGGAGCAGGAGCCTTTGCATTAGTGACAGTGACAGAAGGGCCCATTCTTCTCCTGTTCCTGCTGGAGTGTGTCTGAGCTCTTTATTGCAAAGGCAGACAGAGACAGCAGATACCTTCATTTTAGCAGCTTCTGCCACTGGAAGAATACCCTTAGAAGTGTTCCCTTGCTGCCATCGTGTGGTCCAATGGATTGTTTCTTGCAAGTCTGCTTGTGCTGGTGGGAACTGGGACTCCCCCAGCTTTCTGAAGGCAGAAGAAAGGTTAGGAGAAGTAGTCTTAAAGTGGGAACAGGATCTTTTACCTCCAATTGTTTGTGATCTGTTCAGACACAACTTATGATCCTCTATTCAAAATATTTAGTTTTTAAAGATCTTAGTTTTGGATTGAAATGAACTCTTTGCTGTGCATGTTTAATGTTCAGATGCTGATCCTGTTTCTGTTTCTCTGTGTATAAGAAATACCATTGTGTTGCCATGGATTGCTCTGTGGGACTGTGCTGTGATTTAAACTGACCTACATGTACAGTAGTGCTGTAAGGAATTTTCTCTATTTTTATCCCATTACTGGCCTGGCCACCTGATTTTCTTCCTCATGTCACTGAGTTGGGTCTGAGAAATGACTGGCTTTGCATGGCTCTTAGAAGGGAAATATATGGAAATGCAAGACTTGCAGATGGTGCAGAGGACAGGTTTGTCCCGTCCCTTTCCTGGCAATCCTCTTGTACATTGATTCTCTTGCAGCAATTGCAAAACTGATCCCTGATGGATGTGAGAAATGATGCCCAAGAAATGAGTAGCTGATTTGTCAGTTCATAATTTCCATGGCATTTTTTCTATCTGTGATTAAACTGCTTCCTAGAATATTCCTGTGAGTAAATTTGATATCTTAATAGAAGTCCATTTCTCCTAGATATTTAAGAGATCTTTTTAAGGTGTTTGCATGGGTCTTTGTGTAGTTGCCCATAAAACATCTCAGGGTTGGGGTTTTTTTGAGAAAATTTTATATATCTCTGGAAAACTCCAGCTAAAGCAATGTTGTCTCAAACTGAAATGGGAAGAAGTGGCTCCTCCCCAAACAAAAACAGAGTTTATGTGTCTGGAGTATTGCAGAATTTTATATGAACTATGGAAAGACTGGAAAAAATGTTGGGAAAGGTGAGAAGGAAGCACCAGATGGAGCTGGAGCAAGCACAGAATGGCAGTGGTTGGGAAAACATCCGAAGTGATTCACTCTTAAATCCAAGTGCTGAGCAGGATCTGTACACAATGCACACTTGATGTTTCAGTCTGGATATTCACAGAAACAGGATCCTGTGTCCTGTCTCCAGTACCTGGCAGACAAGCAAAGTTGCATCACGAGGTGTTCGGTGCCGGTTTTTGGGTTGTTTCTTAACTGTTGAGCATTTCTCTGCATGTCAGCAACAATGAGAAAACACAAGGTGCAAACTAGCACCAGATGTAGAGGCACAGTGTGTCTGTACCCTTTGAGCACTTGTGTCCCCAGAGGGCTACACGGTTGTTCCACCTGCCCTTTGTAGCACAGCTGCCCTGAGGTCAAGATGTTCTGCACAACTGCAGCTTGTCACAGAAGTCAGTGACTTGGGCTAGTTACAAGCCTGTTCCTGTGCTGTGAGTGTCCAGCATTCTCACCTCCCCTCGCGGTATCCTGTCGTTTGTTTAGCCTGTGGTGTCAGATTTAAAGGTGCCACAGTTGAGGTTTCTGGTTTAGTTTACTCCATTCATTTACATATATTTGCTTACAATATGAAAGTCCTGCTTAAATTTTCTGTCTGTGTTATTTCTTTTGGCAGTGAGCTGGAGACATTCGTTGAAGATCTGAAGAAGGACTCTGCTGCTTCCAGCAAGACAGTTACACTGAAAGATGTTGAAGATGGAGCCTTTCTTTTGCGTCAGGTGGGAGAAGCTGTTGCTACCCTGAAAGGTATGTACTTTTCCTTTTTACTTTTTCTCTTTTCTTTTAACCACAGAGAACAGTTTTTCCTTTGATCTGGAGGCATTAACTTTCACTTCCAAAAAGATCTAAAGCTGGGATTAGGGAACTTGCTGCATGGCCCCTGGAGAGAGATAGACATTCAAGTAATTGACATTCACCCAATCGTCTTTTACTGCCCAGGGCTTTTATCATTTCCTCTTCAGCTTCACGATTGTTTTCTTGGCAGGAGAGTTCCCGACGTTGCAGAATAAAATGCGGGCGATCCTGCGGATTGAGGTAGAAGCTGTGAGGTTCCTGAAGGAAGAGCCACACAAGCTGGACAGCCTCCTGAAACGCGTGCGCAGCATGACCGATGTCCTCACCATGCTCAGGAGGTGATTTCTTTCTTTTTTCCTTCAAGCTTAAAGGATTTCCTCAAGCAGAGCTGGAACAGCTTTTGGGTTTGTGTTCTCCCGCTCACCCATGGCAAATCTGAGAAATTCAGCTTGCTTGCAGTATTTATTCCTGATTATTCCATAGGTTATTCCTAGACCCCTCTCAAGGGAAATAAAATTAGCCTTTCCTGTGCTCTGTGCAGTGAGTCCGTTCTGACCAACAACCTGAGTCACTGAGATCTTACAATTGAGACTAGATGCCTCTCAAGTCAGCAATTCCAGATTTGGGAAGTGCCTGGATGAGAAAACTTACAGTGACAACAGTCCCATATCTGACCTAATTAACTTTAGGTATTTATAGTCATTTAAGCCAACAAAAACATTCTCTGATGCTGAAAGGTTCATTGCCTAAAATGTAACAGTAAGAAATAAAATAGGAAAAGAGTCTAAGTGGATAAAGGTATCCCAAACCTTCTGAAAGAATGCGCTTCAAATTCTTTTTCTCTTCTTTGCAAGGAAGATGCATTAGAGAAAGTCAAAATATTAAATAAAACTTAATGTCCACTAAGTGCCAGTGTTTAGCCATGTTTGTCAGAATATATGAACAACAAATGATGGCTGATTTGTATAACACAATGGGCATTGGATTTAATTCCTGCTCAAAACTGTCAGTGCTGGTGGTCTCAATTTTAGTTCAATTACAAGAAAATGTAAGTAAGTCATGAGCCTATTTGAAACTACCATTATTCTAAGGAGTATAGGGTTGTCAGTGTTTCTATATATCCTGGAGCATATGTAAAATGGATTTGGCAGTACTGGCAGATGCATAAAATGGTTTATGTAACAGGTTTTCTAACAGCCAACACTTACTTTTCCATACAAACATCTATATCCTTTCACATTAGATTCTTTTCTTAAAAATTATTCCAGTTATTTCCTGTCTTGCAAAGAAAAATAGAACAACAAGCTATGCATACTGAAGTTTTACCGTAAGTCACTTTTTTGCAGCAAAATTGCATATTAAGCCTCATAAAGTCTGTTTCAATAATGGGAAAACTCAAGGCATTTGATGGCTTGCAACACTCAGAAGCTCAGACATCTCACAGCTAGCTGCCAGAAATAGTTGCTTCTTTACATCCTCAGCTCATCCTACCCCACACTCTTGACAGGAAAGACCTTTGTGAAGTATCATTTGAGACAGAGCCTTCATTTGGAGGCTCTGTTTTGACAACGTGCCAGACTGCTGCCTCTCATTATATGTAGCTTCACTTTTCTGTGCTTCTAGTCCAGGAACATACTGTTTAGTTAGATACATTGTATGCATTTTAGTCAAGGGATTTTTATTCTCACTCTAAAATCAACCCACTGTAACTTACGGTTTGGTCAGAAACTGCCAGTACATCACTGAAGGTTTGTAAACACCTTAGAAGGCAAAACCATCTGAATTAGAGTAGCCTCTTTAAAATTCTGAGCCCCTGACTGTGAGAGAAAGCTATAAAATCATACAGCTGAAAACATCAGGAAAATAAAAAACCCCACCATTTTGATTGTTTTGATGCAGGTGCTTTTTCCTTGCAAGAGTTTATTGTTATGTATTGCTCACGACCAGCCTGTGTGCTAACCATGTGCTGTTGTGTTCCATTTGGCTGGGCAGACATGTTACAGAAGGACTGCTGAGGGGCGTGGATCCATCCCAAGCCGTGCAATACTCTGCCATGGAAAAGTCCACTGCAGCTGACACTCTGAAAAACCAAGAGGAGCACAAGCCCGCCCAGGGACACGCACAGCCAAACCTCACGGCAATCCCATCCGAGTCCCAGGTGTCCTCAGTGAAGTCAGAAGTCCTGCCCCTCTCAGCCATGACTGTCCATCACGTGCAGAGCTCGCCTGTTGTCATCCATCAGTCTCAGCACTCCGCAGCCCTGCTCAACCACGCCCAGGGCTCTCCCCCTGCAGGCAGTCACAGCGAGCCTGTGCCTCACCCCGCAGCCGCCCCACCCCTGCAGGAGCCCCCAGCAGCCACACCAGCACCACAGGTCTCTGTCAATGGCACCACCATGCAAAGCCTTTTCATTGAGGAAATTCACAGTGCAAGTACCAGAAATAGAGCTGTATCAATTGAGGTACGGTGTATTCTACTCAACCAGCTGTCCTCTCTTTGGGTCTGAGCTCCCAGTCTCACTCTTGAGACTGCAGGTGGGACTTTTCAAATGCATTCTGGGGATTTATATGCTTAACCCCTAATTGCGCTGTACTTCTGATCCCCTTTTGAGTTTGTCCCTGCTCATTGCAGAAAGATTAGACTAGATGACCTGTAAAGGTCCATTACAACCCAAACTATTCTATGATTTTAAATGCAACAGAAAAATTACATGTAACCAAAATTAATAACTGTGTTTTTAAAATTATCTTAATTGAAAAAAAAATAGAATTCTATTTTATAAATTTTAGAATACCTTGTTTTTAACCAATAGCATATAATTCTCTGACAACACTTGCATACGTGGATTTCATTCACTCTTTAAATCTCCATATCCCTTATTATGGAGAAGTAAAAGTGAAAGAGTGTGAAGCTCCAATGATTTCACAGAGAGATATTGAGAAAACCCAGAGGTGAACTGCTGGGTTTACTACAGACAGGCACTTTAATCACGAGTGTGATGTAGTAAGGCAGAGACCCAGATTTAAATTTTGCCTTCGTTGTTTTAGTGAGCAGTGGCCACTGTCAGTCTGTCATGTGTTTGTGCCAAATCTAGCACAATGCAAGTCAGAAGAGTGTGCCATTACTGTTCATGGATTTCCTTTAGTTGCTGACTAGAATTGAAAAAATTTATCCATACTGACCTATAATTCATACACATGGAATTTATTTCTAAGCAAGTGATTGCAATGGAAATCACAAAAATAAATAGATGCTTTACTGGTTTTGTCTAGAAAGCTGAAAAGAAGTGGGAAGAGAAAAGACAAAACCTTGATCATTATGATGGAAAGGAATTTGAAAAGCTCTTGGAAGAGGCCCAGGCCAATATAATGAAGTCCATTCCTAACCTGGAGATGCCTCCCCAGCCAGCAGCTCTGCCTAAAGCAGATGCAGCAGAAAAACTAGAAGTCTCAGGTAAGGTTTGCTAGAGTAAGTGGGGCTAAAAAATTGCCTATCTGGAAAGGAGGGGTTATTTTTCCAACTTTCTAGAATGTTTTCAATTTATAGATTGCTGTGATCTTGAAGAAGGGCAAAACAATCTCTGAATACACAAAAGTATGCTTTGAAAAGCAAGAATAACTTGCTGTGTGTGGATAGAACAGTGGTAAAAGCTGGCAATTGCAAGCAGAAAGATCCAAGTTAGGCATTAGGAAAAAACCTCATAAAGGTAAGGAAAGCGAAGCACTGAAGCTACATGAGGCAATGAGGAGGACGTGAGGCCCCCATTACTGGACAGAATGGTTTAGGCTAGCACTGAACTAGAATTATATACATAGAGCTACTTTGTGGTAGCAAGATGGTGAGATGCCCTTCCAGTCCTATTTCTTTCACAATTTGATATACAAATCCCTCTATGAATTTATTCAAAATCCAAAGAGCAAAAAAGATGCCTCAGGCAAACCTTGGATTTATCCCGTTAGCCAAACATGCATCAGCTGTAAAATTCTTACCCAGCTACATCTGCAAGTCCATCCAGTTCAGTCTCTGACAGGCAATTGGAGACACTGTCTGTGGGGAGCACAGAACCCAGCTGCCTTCTGCAGTCTGCTGGTAGTCTTCCAGCACCCCCACGTCATTTTAAAGGGAATATCCAAATCTCCTCATTTTTATATCCATTATGGAACTTTATCCAGTAATCTCTCTATACTTGCTTATACAAATTGCATCCTCGTGCTGTGGCAGCAAGCTCCCATCTTGTGAAGGAGCTTTCCTTCATCTCTTTTAAACTGGTATCATACCAGCTTCACTGAGTTCCCCATAATTCTAATATTCTCCAATTTGGCAAACAACAGCTCTTCAGTTCCTTTATAAAATTATGAAGACAGTGGATAAACCTTTATCATGTCCTGGAGCTGTCCTGGAGTCTGCCCCAGAGACTTCAAACTGTGAACTTCCAGCCTTTCTGGTCCCTCCATCCAGGCCAGCTGCTCCCTCCCCAGGCTACATTCAGTTACCCTTGTTTAACTCCACTTTGTCCTTCTGGAGCTGTGGAGGTCAGAGCTGCATGCTGCACTCAAGGTGTTGGCATGCCAGCGTAGTAAAAAGCTGAAAAACAATGCCCTAGGGGTTGTGTAGACAAATTCATAAAGATTTTGGGAAGAGTGTTTTCAGATCCAGCGTTTTGTTCTGGGTGTACCTTTGATACTGCCAAGCTTTGGCTTCTTGGATGTTTCGCAACATACGCTTTTAAAATAAATTCTGTTGAACCTCATAAAATAATTTTAGAATTCTGGCACCCTTCAGTGAGATTACTGGCTATCAACACAATTAGCTTGTATAATGTGTGGCATAAATAGAAGAAGTCAGTGAAAATAAGTACCATATGGATGCAGTGAGCTGTGACATCTTAAAAAGTGCAGAGCACAGTAACTGAGAAGTTTTGTAAGTTGCATAGTTAACTAATCCACTTCTAGAATTCAGTTTTGCACAGTGAGCAGCCAGCAGATTTAAGAACAAGTTTGATGAGATTGAGACATTTGCCTTCTGTTGTGCATAATGAATCCTGCAATAGTAACATAAATACAGGAACAGCAAAACTTTCCCTTAATATCTGGTTAAATATCTCACATACCACTCAGCTCTTCCATGACTGGGGATGACAAGTTCAGTACCAGTCTCCTGTAGACTTGAAAACTGAGCAGCATAAGAAAAGACAGACCAGCCATCTACCAATACAATACATAAAAGATTTTGGCCATAAATAAGCAGAGCCCTCCGTTGGCTCAACTGCAGAATCCAGATAGATCATGTTGCCAGATTGTGTTGTCTCATCCATTCTCCATTCAGAACCTCTCCTAGTGAAGAAACTATTTTTTTTCTTTGCAAAGCAAAATAAAATTACACACTTCATAGTTTTTCACATGACTCTGTAATTTTTTCTTTAATGTCTTGACTCTAACTTATCTTTGTATTAAGATTGTTTGGTGAAAAAAAGTGATTTTTTTCTAGTGTGTACATTAGAAATTGGTCTTCTTAATCTCTCTTTGTGCCTGATTTTTGCAAGTGATGAATGATCAGTAGCTTCCATTAAAGAGAGTTTATCTGACTGCAGAGGTTGCCTCAATGCAGGCATTATTATTTTGAAACCTTTTGGATTTATTTTGATACAAGTAGAAGTCTGTATGGTGGGAGCAATAAATTCCCATCTATCTGTGCCTGTTGAAAAATGCTGCAGTATAGTGAAACAGCTGGCAACAAACAACTCCTGTTTTGTTCACAGAAGTGCTGGGCCCTTTGGCACCAAAGGAGGTTTCATAATGTGTAGGTTCTGTTCATGGGTAGTCTCAGGCTTTGTGAGTTAAATTTGTTCTTTTTTTCCTCCTTCTTTAAATATGTCCGAGGAAAAAAAATAGCAGAATAAGATCTTCTCTGCAATTTTTTCCCTCTAAAGTTGTTTTTTTTTCCTTTCCATTTATGTTGGGGAAATATAATTGTTTAGTAAATGAAATAGGAATCCATCTTTGAAGTTTTATGACCAGTCTAGGGTCACTGCACTGACCATGAGCAAACCCCATCACAACCTCTCCTTAATGACTCCATCAAAGGGATGTGAGAGGGAGTAGCCTTCACTAAAATACTCAGTGACAATATTTCTTGCCTGTTTTATCTCCCATTTTGAAGACAGAGAAGGATGAGTATCTCAGAGATAGTAGGAATCATGTTTTCTTTGTGCCTTCCATGTCTCTCATTCAACCTTGTTCTCATTAAGTGGGGGAAAAACTTGGAACTCTTGCAATCAGAGCCACTACCAGTTTGAGGGTAATGGGTTGTGCCCATTTAAAGGTGTAGGGATTTGCAAAGGCCCTACATCATAGTCTGCTAAACACCATCTTCGAGCATTACTCTGATTTTACAGCAGAAGTACATCCAATGTAATTAAAAACTGCGTGGTGTGTATTGACCAAAGAAGTGGTCTATTGTAAAGTGCCCCTGGAAATTCACTCTTCTTGCAGTCTGGCAAGTGAGTGTCAGATAACCAGGGAGGGAGATAATACAGCTGAACATTTCTTTAAGCTTAAGCAGATTCAAAGAACATTTGAGCTAAGAAGGAAACAAAGATGAGACCGGGTCAGACAAGGGCTCCATCCAGTCCCCAGGGCCAGCTGGAGTGTTGGAGGAGCCTGATGGAGCCCCAGGAGTGGGCAGTTACGCAATAATTTGCCCAGAGGGAACACTTAGCCCTAAACAGCTGGGTAATCCCAAAAGCAGGATGTTTTATCCTTCTGGATTATATTTATTCCAGCTGTTTATATAACACTGAGTAGGTCGTTCTTTTTCTCTTGGAAACAAACACTGTAAACAGCAGTGTGAAAATAGTGGCTGTTGCCATATTCATGATGTGTAGCCTGTAACCAGAAACACACAGGGACAAGTCATGAGCTGGGTAATGCTGCTGCTGGAAATAATGCTGTCCAGGGACAGTGGGGAGGAGGAAGTGGCAGCTGCTGGGGAAGCATCCTCAGGGGCAATGCCAGTTTGAAACTGGTCTTCTCTAGGAAGATTCTCCTCAGAAAGCAAGGGCTGGCTCTGCTTGGCCTTTGCATTTTGTATTTGAATCTTCTTGGCTTAGAAAAATATGGATAGGGCTCTTATATGATAACTCAAAGGCAAAAGTGTACATTCCTGGAATTATAGCAAGTGAAGTGAAAATAAGCACTCCCTAAGAAGAGGAGCAAGTACAGTTGCTTCTGGTGATCCCCTGCCCTGCTCAGAGATGAGAGGACTCACTGAAATGCAAAGGTGGCATCTCTAGAGAACTGCTTACATTTTCACGCAGCTCATGTGTGAACTTAGCTAGTTGTGTCCAACTATGAGATGGACAGAACTCTTCAGCTCCTTGCACCTTGCCAGCAGCACCTCCCAGGCAGAGCAGAAATGTGTGCTTCAGAATTGCTGAGAACAATGAGAAGCCTCCAGGCTGGTGTCTCACTTGTATCCATGTCAGTGGCCTTACTCTCAAGAGAGGCTGAGGGGCACTGTCTGTAAGAGGGCACCCAGAATCTCTGCCTTACATCCTTCTTCTCACGTGGGCTCTGCTATCCCACTTGTGCACCAATGGCTGACACCCAGCTGCAGTGGCCTGGAGGACAGGAGTTTTGCTGGAAATTTCTGGGTGAAGTGACCCAGTTTCTCTGTGCAAGTACAGAACTGTTTACTTTCATTCATGGCAATTACACTTGAATATCAAATGTGTTCCTGTTCATATATTCAGCACATGACCTTTTAAGACTTTTCCTTTCCAGTTGAGGCAAGCATGCAAATACTGTGTTCCTGTCCTTCACCTATGCTTACTTTGTGCTGCTGTTTACCTGCAGAAGAAGCTCCTGATGGAGAGCAGGATAATGACAAGCTGACCAAGTCTCCACCTCCTCCACCTCCACGGCGCAGTTACCTGCCAGGGTCAGGACTGACCACAACAAGATCAGGAGATGTCATCTATACAGCCAGAAAAGAGGCTGCTGCTCTCAAGGTTCAGTGATTCATACTCTAGGCAGTCAGACTCCTTCCTGATGAGATGCTGGCAGAGACAAGACACAGGCCTGGGCCTATAAACCATAAAAGCTGAGGCAGAGCTGTGTCCTGGAGAGCTACTGAAACTGCTCACCAGGATGCACTTCTGTTAGGCTAAAGGAACAAGTAAGATTTGATCAGTTCTGTCTTTAGGAGTCTTGCTGCTCTTATCTCCTAGCAATGCAGCAGGCAAGTCACAGGCTGCTTTCATTTAGAGTGGTAAGAAGATTAAAACTAAAAAAAAAGCATGCCTTAAACAGATGGGGAAGATCAGGTCAGATTTGAGCGTGTTTTTACAGAAATGTTGCAAATTAGTTTCTTTGGGCTTGTTTTCCCCATCTGTTCTGGGGAAGGAAGTGGTGGGAAGTCCAATTTAAGAAGCTTTTTAATCTGTGAACATATAATCACATCAGCAATATTGGTTGCTTTTGAAATCAATTTTGAAATTTTTGATGAAGTAGCAGGAAGAGGGGCCCTGCAAGAGAGGAGTTGCAGTAGTGTTGAATTTTTGGTGTTTACTTTTGCATCAGGAGGATTCAACTGTCTTATCTGTGCTTTCTCATCCCCTTGTAGGAATGCAGTGAAGATGCTGGGCAAATAGCACAATCCAAACCCCCTAAAGAGGACCAGGCATTGCCTCGGAGCACAGGGCATGCTGTAGCACCAGCTGCAAAAGATGAAGAAGAAGAGGAAGGAGATAAAATAATGGCAGAATTACAGGTATGCCTTTTGGGTTGCACATGAGGGCACCTGTGCCCAATATCACTTCTAGGGCCTCAGTGCAATTTCTAGCTCAGAACATGAAGGAAAGTGGGTCTCACCCGGTACCACTTTGTTGCACTGAGTTAGAAGTACTACCAAATTTTGTTCAAGAGGTCTGGAGCTGAGAGAGTGGTCAAGAAGGCAGTAGCTGCCACTGGAGAAGCCTGCATGTGCAAATGGGACATGTAAAACATTGGTGTGCATTTGATGTGGTGGTGCCTTGTCTAGTGTTCCTCACCTAGTGCCAGACTGGCAAGGTGCTGAGAGCCTCTGTCATCTGTGCTAACTTTGGTGGGAGCAGAGAATAACTGGGTCTGCTCCTGGTGGACTGTGCTATGGTCCAGAGTCTCCCAGAATGTTTGAACAGTGAGACATTGCCCGTTCCCTGTGGTGTAACTGGTACATAACTCTGCCAGTAGCACAGAAGAGTGCTCTTTGCTGGTCTTTCACTTGGTATCACGTAAGACAGTTCACTTTAGTGATGAAAATGCTGCAGTAAATGCCAACTATTCCAGCTACCATGAGTGAGCTCCAGCTTCCAGGGGGCACCCTCTGTCCTCTTCCATGCCCACATGAGGAAAGGAGATGTGGATCACCTTAACAGGCTATAACTTCTGGTATTTCAGAGCACTGTCACAACATGAGATGATCCCTGCTGTCCACCTGCCCACAGGTGGGCTTGGTGCTGCCCAGGGAGCATCCAGAGCCCAGGACGTGGGCACTGAGCTGTAACTGTTGGGTCTGGTGGGTGCACCCTGCTCCATTCCTCAGCTCACCCAGCAGTGCTGGTTTGCAGGAGTGGGAGCAGCACTTTACCCTTATCCCCCCTCCATGTGCTGGTGACCAGTGAGACAAGAGAGATGGGGGCACAGAAGCTGTCACAGCATCTCTGTCTCTAGGAAAGCAACCTCTGCCTTGCAGCTGGGGACAAAGAAGTGGAGGTTAAGGTATGGAAAGGGGGGCTGAGGGAAGCTAAGGAGGAGAAATAGGCATGGTTACTCAACAGGGAGTGGGTGTTTAAATGCTAGCTTTGGGGGCTAGCAATATTCGTTTTAAACCAATACCAAATACCAGGTATGTTTTAGAAGCTTGGCAGAGTACCATGTTGTAGAAGGGGCAAATTGCCTGATCTAAGAGCTACAGGCACATTAGTTTGATTTCAGTCACAGGCAGAAAGATGGAAAATGAGATATGGAATTAGTCATTGGAGAACTAAAGGATGGACATAAACAGTTACGCCAATGAGCACAATGTAATGGAACAGAGAGCTGTCAAAGGAAACACTCTTTGATCAAGTACCAGGTTTGACTGCTTAAACTGAATTGTATACCTACAAACATTTTAGTAAGGCATTTGATCAAACATCACACAACATTCTTATAAAAATCTGGCACCTCAGAGTATACAATAAACCCCTATTTCAGCATAATTGAGACCTGTCCGGTTTTGAAATCATTGACCTTGATGCCGGTGTTTATAGACAGGTCTCATAGGGAGCAGCAACGGGCCCAGTGTCTCTCTGTATTTCATCAAAAGCCTGGAAATACCTTTAAAATCCTTAGTGTGTAAATCATCCTAATTCAGATCAGTGAAATATGACAGCAGAGACATGATAGCAGTCACTTAATGGTCATAATGCTTTGCTGAAATTTGCTGAACCTATAGGCCAGGCCACAAATGCATGTCTTGGAAAGAAAAAGGAGTTGCAGTAACAAGTTGAAAGGAGCTCCCAGATCAGTGCTGTTGCCACAAAATTGTGTCTGCTTCACGTGTAGATATGAAAACATGGTGTGTTTTTATGTCTGTGTGCAGGATCAGTGAGATCCACACTGTCCTGCTGCATCCATCACTTAAGTATCCACCTGTCTCCCATTTTAAAAGCCTGTTAACAATATGAAGGTTCAGAAGAAACTTGAGTGCAATGTGAAGATTTTTAATGTAGCAGGAAAAGGCATCATAATCAGTGGCTGTAGCACAAACTATTTAGAGATTGTTATAGATATTTCAGAGAAAAGGTGATTAAAAAATATCAAAGGGAAATAGCTTTCTTGACACTTAAAGCCTGAAGGACTTTGAGCATGCTTAACTCAAACCCACACCATGGTCTCACAAATGGGTAAGTGGGAAAAAGTCCATATCCTCTATTGTGAGGAGCAAGACCATTTTTTCTATTAGTTTCACATGATCTTAGGTACTCTGGTCTGTTAACACATACAAATAGGATGTAATGGAAAGCCAGAAGAAAGTCTACATTCTGATTTTTTGCACTGGATTTTTTTTTTTTTTTGTTATCCTTGCTTTTCTGATTTTTGCATAAACATTCAATACATATGAACAATACAGTATTTAAGGAACAGGCCTGATTTTAATCTGTAATCAGGGCTATTAGTTTCATGAGTTGCTGGGAATCAAATAATTTCCCTAATACATGGTATAAAAATAAAATCTTACTGCATGTCACAGTGTGTCTGACTCTTGTGAGCACTCGCCCCTCTGTGCTGTCTCCTTCCTGCACATCTCACTGAAGGCAGGCCATGTGCCAGTAGAGGCCTGCAGAAATTCTGGTGAGGCACACTTGCTGCCTGCACTGCACAGTGGTAGTGACAGTGGTGGTTTTGCTCCCCCAGATCTGGGAGCCAGCTGGATAGAGAAACTCAAAGGAAATTAAGGAAGGATAGCAAAATAAATGACTGAAAAGTCTGGACCGTGCACTGGGGGATGCATGGTGGGAGGCCAGTGTCTACAAACCCATAGGTTAGGACAATCAATTTATGGCTCATTATCAAAGACTGTGACAAAGGCACATCTCCGTGTTTAAAGTTATAATCTGCATGATTATCAGCCAAATAGGTACTGTCACAAGCCCCAAGTTTTTCTTGGGCTTCCTACTTGATTTTAGATAGTCTGTAGCAGCTCTGTGGGTCTCCATCATCTGCAAATTCAGAAATCAAGCTTGTCCTCCTTACAGGGAGCACTGAGTCAGCATTGGTGTTAGAGTCTTTAGAGACTGGAAGGGATGTCCTGGTTCTCTTAATCTGATAGTCTGAAATCTCTGTTATTTTCTCCTGAGCTTGTAGGACACATTGTTGAGCTGTGACTCTTAGAAACAAGTGCTTTCTTTGTAGTTGGTCATCTCCGGATATTTCTGTGTAAAAGTTCTTGGTCTCCTGATAACCTGCAGTATTTATTTCCTAGGCTTTCCAGAAGTGCTCTTTTATGGATGTAAACTCAAACAGTCATGCTGAACAATCCAGAAATGATACACATGTTAAAGACATAAGGCCTGGGACTTTAATGCACCACAAGGAAAAGAAGGTAACAAGTGGCAATTGTATTCATGCCACCCGGTCTTGGCATAACCTTCTTTCCTTCAAAACTAATCTTATATCCTGCGTCCTGTTCTCTTTAACCCCCACCCAGCACTGCCCAGCCATTTCCTTCCTTTTGTCTCTGTAGGGCTCAGAAAAGCTCAGATGGAACTCTATATTAAACTATATTATGTGTCTCATTAGCAATTGTACAATGGTTGCATGAGCTTTTATAATTCTATGAAATCAAAATAGGATCCATCAGCTTCTGTCAGAGATGCTCATACTATGTAGAACATCCTTCCCCTACTGTTCTGGTGATGGATGGTGAAGCATCTCTCCTGAACTCGAGGGGAGTTAATGGTTCCTCTCAGTCTCTAGAGCGAATTTGAGAATTTGTGCTTTATTTTGTTTTATTTGTTGGTTCCAGAAATAGTTATTAGATATTCAGAAATATCTAATTCAACTTATTGGATGACAGAGTCAAAGTGGATGGGAGGAATTTACCCGTATACTGAAAGTTAATGCCCAAAATTCAATCACGGGACTGAGAAGAGGTACCATGTGTCTGGGGCTGTATGCAGGTCAAGGTTAAATTTCACAGCTGTGCATGGACTGGAGTTACCAATTGAGTTGATTTGACTTAGCAGGCAGCCAGTGTGCAGGACAAGAAAAGGGCAAGTATTTCTGCCCTTGCAGAACTCTTTTTTATGTGTAAGAATAATGAGTTGCATCACTGCTGGGGTTAGGGGGTTGTGCAGGCATGACAACTTTTCAGCCAATGCCAGGTTGCATTGAAGGTGGGTATTGCAGGGAAGAACACACAGCTCTCCAGCACAGCATGTCAACCTTCTTGTGCACTTTGTGTGTGTATGCAAACACTGCCAGGTCGGGGCATTGCACTTAAGGACTTGTGTTGTAGCTGCCCAAACAGCAATTGTGGTCTAAAGATGCAAACATCTGGCTGGGTGAGGGTACAGGTTCATGGGTATGAGGGAAAAAGGACAAACTCTTCTGTATGTATGACAGTGTTACAAATTAAAAAAAAAAAAAAAAAAGTGTGAATTCATCCTCATTACTGCTGTCGTCAAAATGAGAAGATCATATTGTTACATGAAATCCTGGGTCATCACTCAGGACACTGCACATCCTGCAGCACAAACATTTCTTTGAAAAATGCTGCCAAGTAATTGCCATAAACTGATATTTACTTGAATAACACAGAGTCCAGGAAATTAAGCTTAACAAGATCTGTTTTTGTAATCTGACATGACAGAGTGTTTATTGGCATTAAATATGGAACATTATGGTCACGATAAAATCGTTGAGGAAATGAGTTTTGTTGTGGTTTTGTTTTTTTAGTAGAAAAGTGGAAGTTCTTAAAATGAGATATATTGTACAAGGACACCATGAAGTGTTTCACTGGTGCTTGGAACTAGAAGTGGAATTTGCTAAAAAAAGATATATCTGGAGGCACCAAGTGCCATTAAGTGACTTGGCGTAATTTTGGGGGGTCTGACATGTCGTGGGACTGGGAGGTGCTGAGCTCAGGGCCTGAAGGGATCACAGACCCTGGTGTTTGGTTCCCAAAGTGCCTCTCAGCATAATGTGCAGACAGTGTCAACCTGCCCTGCTGCTGTGCTGGTTTGTATGGGAGCTGCTCCTCATTGAGAAATACGAGGGATGTCAGGGTGTCCAAGGAGCAGCTGTTGACCTTGGTACTGCTGAACAAGCCTTTGTGGAGGTGAACTGTGACTCTGCTGTATGAGTGACTTTCTTGCTTCTGTGTTTGGATTGTGAGTAAAGTTTGTCTGTGTAAAATCCTCCAACAGTACATAAGAAAACATCATATGAGGTGTAGAAACTGTACCTTGTGAACCTCTGTATGCCTGGGGCGTGCATGCACAGCCAACCTGGGGATCTCTGCAGCGTCACTCATCCATCTGAGTTGGGAAAGCAATGCTCCTGAACTGTTCTGCATGTATTGATGCTCACATAAGTGGAATCTGTCCTTCTGGTGTGTTAGGAATCAGCTTCTAGTCTCAAGCAAGCAATGTCAGCATTATTGCTTTTGGTTCACTGCCTTCAGGCACTCGAGGCCAAATTATTTCCTTCTTGGTGAGCTGTCTTTTGACTGTAGATTTCTCTCTTATTCATAGTCCTGGTGTCTCCTCAGGTCAGTCCTTCACCCTGATGATTGGTGTTTCTCCTAAGTTGTCGCTAGCATTTAAACCAAACCCCAGAGAAAAGCCTGGTGTCATGAAACATTTCCAGGGGTCCTCACTCACAAATAAAGAAAAAAGTCCCCCTGAAGTTTCACTGCTGCAAATAAACATACTTCTTTTGAGCCAGTGGATGACCTCTCTGGTGTTTGGCATTTCTGCTATAAGTGAACGTAGCTCAGTGTTTCATTCTGCACTTCCACAGGCACCACAGGGTGCCATTGGTAATTCTGATGGAATACTAAGCTGCAGCAAGGATTTAGAAGTGCTCAGACTGTAATGATACTAATTGTGATGGAGCAGCACTGCTCAGGTGTGACCAACGTTAGAAGGAGCAAAATGTAACTTAAAAATCAGCTTTTACTGGTATAAAATTTCCTTTCAAGGCAAGCCAGACTTGCTATCAGCCTTTCCACATCAGCCTCCCTTTGATGTGTCCCAGCAGAATGTGACCAGATACTGTGAGATTTCAGCCTCAATCTTATAAAAACATTTGGGGGGGTGGGGAGGGGTTTAGCAGGAAGGTGAACAGGTCATGGAGCACTGTGTTGGAAATAAAGTAATTAATGTGCTTATGCATATTCTGGAGGCCTTGTTAAAACAAGGTAATATCCCATCATGACCTAATGCATAGCACAAAGCAGTAACATCATGCACTGTTCTGCCAGAGTTTGGAATTTTGCCCCGAAGAAAGACAGGAATCAGATGACAGCTTGAGACATGTCTCTGCAGCAGTAAATGGAGTGGTGAGTTCACAAGGTCTGCGCTTCCCCTGAGATTATTCTTGGGGGAAAAAAAGTCCTGTAAAGATAAAAGCCCTGAATAACTAAGTAATCCAACTTTCCCCCTTAGGTGTATGGGGCTACAACAGGATCTCCCACAGATAGTGACCATCCTAAAGAGAAGAGGGAAGGGAGAACTGAAGAAGAATTGGGTTCTGATTCATCCAGTACAGCTGACAGTAAAATTGGCTTTTCAATGAATGACAGTCCTACATTTAGCAAGGGTTTGTTTGTAGACAGTACAGACTATTCTAACAAAAACCTTCAGAATATGAGCACAAACCTGTCTGGTGTCAGTTTGCCAGAGGAGGACAAACGAAGAGGGGCTCAAGATATCTTAGGATCACATTTTCCAGCCGTTGAGACTGGAAAACAAAAGCCAAACTACAGACTGTCAAGAGATGCTCACCAGGGCGTGCTGCAGGGTGAAGCCTTGCAGAGCACGGGCAAGCACGTCCCCATCAGCAGCGTTGCCCCTCTCCTGAGGCACACGCAGGAGGCTGTGGGGCCTCATCCTTCCTTGCAGGAGCAGGAAGTTTCTGCAGGCAACTACAATCAGGTTGTGCTGAGACCCAAAGTGTCCAGAGCAAACAGTGTGAGCAGCATTGAAGAGACAGACTCTCCAGCCAGCTCTCCAAGTGAGGACAGCCCACCCACAGAAAACATTGCCTTCATGATTACTAAAACAGCTGTGCAGGTGCTCTCGAGTGGGGAAGTTCACGACATAGTCAGCCGGAAAGGAGGAGATGTGCAAACAGTCAACATCGACGCGAGGAAGGATGTGGCATCAGAGAAGGGCATCCCTGAGAACACAGACGGTGAGGAGCCAGTGGTGTGTCTGGACAAAAAGCCTGTCATCATCATTTTTGATGAACCGATGGATATTAGGTCAGCGTACAAACGGCTTTCTACAATTTTTGAGGAATGTGATGAGGAATTGGAGAAAATGATGACAGATGAAAAGATAGAAGAGGAGGAGGAGGAAAATGAAGCACATGAAGTCTCTGAGAGGCAGAAGGAAGAGTCACCAATAGCTAATGACAGAAAAGCAACCACAGAGCATTCTGCAGCTGGTGGTCCCCATGGGCCGTACCTATTTAACCTTCAGTCTGATTCTGCAGAAAGCAGACCTCCTGCAGAGGAGGAAAGCACAAAGACAAATTTTAACAAATACCGTCAGATCTATGGGCTAAACACAGAAGCAAACTCAGACTCTGCCGATCAGTTGGGAAGCAGGCAGGATTCTAAGAAAAAATTTAAGTTTAAGTTCCCTAAAAAGCAGCTGGCCGCTCTGACACAGGCAATACGGACAGGAACCAAGACTGGGAAGAAGACCTTGCAGGTTGTGGTCTATGAAGAAGAGGAGGAGGATGGGACCCTGAAGCAGCACAAGGAAGCAAAGAGATTTGAAATCACTAGGTCTCAGTCTGAGGAGAGTGATAAAAGTCCTTCTGGGAAGCAAGAGGGACCCTCCGGAGCTGTAGTGTCCCTGTCTAGGACTGATGAAATTCGACAGAGTACATACAGAACGCTAGACAGCCTTGAGCAGACTATAAAGCAGCTGGAAAACACCATCAGTGAAATGAGTCCAAAACCTGTCCCTGAAAACACATACACCTCTGAGGGAAGCACTGTCCCCTTCTCTGCCCAGATAGTACCAGAGACCCCATCCCGAGAGCGTGTAGTGCTGGATGAGAGCCTTGCTGGTGTAGAGCCCCCTGCATCACTCCCAGCCACTTCACGTAAGGTACCTTAGTCCGAGAAATCAAACCTCCAGCTGCTTTCTAAAATCTGCAATAATCACCATTAAACAAGAGGGTCTTGTGATTTGTTTGCTTCCTTTCAGGTGGCTTGTTTGGGCTGCCCACGAGGTGTCTAACAGCTAATAGACCATTGGTTTTGGGGGTTTTTTTAATCCTTGCTGCTGATTGGTGATGGGCAAATGCAGGGGAGCTGGGTCGAATAATCCGCTGTGTGAAATGACAAGTGTCACTGACATGAAATCCAGGCTGATCAGTAGCTGAGCAGTTTTCTCCATTTGATTCTGGAAATTAACACCTGCGGTGTGAAGCTCCTGAACTTTCCCTGCATGTAGTACTGTGGCTTTTTTTAGGCGCATGGTGTGCACTCTGGCACTGACCACGCCTTCTTGTCTCCCCTCCCTGCCCCTCCACTCCTTTCCACAGGGCTCCAGCGCTGCCTCCCAGACAAGCCGGATGCCAGTCCCCATGGCTTCAAAAACTAGACAAGGAAGCATGGAGAAATCAGGCAAACAGCACAAGCTACAGGATCCACGCCAATACAGACAGGTAGTTTTACCCTAAACCCGGTGTTTGGATGGACATTTCATGTTGTTTGTTTATTTAAAAACTCCAGTAACTGACTGAGATTATACCAAATATCAGATGCCTGAGGTCTAACTGGACATCCTGGATCCTGGGGGCATGACAGTACTGATCTTTTCACCATGCTTGTGCATGCATGTCTGCAATAAAACACCTGCTGCTTTTATTGTTTGGTTGGGTTTTGGGTTGTTCGTTTGTTTATTGGGTTTGGCTCTTTTTTTTAACTGTGGTGTTCAGCTGTAATTTTAAGACGTCAACTACCTGTTTACTTTCCATTTGGTAAATGTGGTGGCTCCACAGGAGAACTGGGAATGCTCCTGTTCAGTCTTTGCAGGAAGCCCTGGACACTAACCTGTTGGTGTAGGTGGCAGTGGGTGCACATTAACTGCGGCGGGACGTCTCTCTCGCGTTAGTAACGCCAGCATGGCCGACGTAGTGCCTGGTCTGTAACACGTAGGTCGCCTTCTCACAAAGCTCTCCTGGCTCTTTCCTCTATGCACTCTCCATTGGGCACTTTGGGTTTTCTACCAGGTCCAGTCCATGGCTGCAGGACTTAGCTCAGGCCTCCAACTGTTAGTTCTGATTCTCTGTAGGGCTGTTTTCCCAAGTCCTGTTGGTTTATCATGTTACTGGCTTTCTGACAAACTGTCTCCTGACATCTTTATTTGCAGGCTAATGGAAGTGCTAAGAAAGCTGGTGGGGACTATAAGGCTACTTCTCCTACCCTACCTGCTTCTAAGATCCCAGCCTTTTCTCCCACTTCTGGGAAAAGCAGCTCAGCACCTGCTTCTAGCGGTGACAGCTCTAACCCTCTTAATCCACCTACTAAAACCTCCATTCCTTCCTCCTCCCTTCTCGGTCCTCAGACAGGTCGCATAACTTACTCTACCTCCCTCATCCCCTCTGTCTCTAACGGCTCCTCCAAGTTTCAGAGCCCCACTTACCCAGGGAAAGGTCACCACCTCTCGTTCTCGCTGCAGACTCAGAACGGCCGACCACCCCCTCCTTCCTCCTCTACCTCCCCCCCCTCCTCTATCTCCCCCCCTTCCCTGAGCCAAGGTATGAAGAGCATCAGGACAATCCACACCCCTAGTTTCAACAGCTACAAGGCACAGAACGGGAATGCCGGCAAGTCCGCCCCATCCACGGTCAAGGAGCCATCCTAAAGGCTAAACACAGCACACCTGCCAGGTCACCAAGGCTTTTTGTTCACTTTCAAAGAATCTGCAGCCAGTCTTTTAACCAGGGAATGTAACCATTTTGTTGTATTTGCTGGAGGCTTAATACTAATCACGTGCTAAATACTGAATTACTACACTAGATTAGAGTGAAGCTTTTTGGAAAACGGTTGCTGTTGTAATGATAAAAGAGCATTTTCTTTCTATAGGCAGCGCCTCTTACAAAAAGTGTGAGGGTGAGTGAACTTGACTGTGTGTGCACAGCAGTGTACTTGAGCATGGGGAATTGTATGGTTAAAAATTTACTAAGTTGTTTTGTATAAAGCTATTTTTCATTATGGGGTCTAGATGCGAACAGAGATATACTAAAGCGTGATTATATTCAATTGTAAAACTGAAACTAAACTATTTTTCTTTTATTTTGGTGTTATTTAGCTTTGTTACAGATTTCTATTTTTGTCAACTAATGTCATGGTTCCTTTCGAGATCTTTTTGCCAAAACATTTTGATACTATTGTAATGTACATTTGAAAGTAGTATGCTGGACAGTAAACCTCTGCACAAGAAACAGAACAAGACTGGTCTTACGTGTGTATGAGGCAACTCAACTTATTGCACTGCCATTCAGATTATATTTAAGAATTTTGCCAGCCAAGGAAAAAATAAATTGTTTTACACATATAGATAGTTGCTGATTACTTTTTTTCTTAGCTAAATCCACCCTTTTTCCTCCAGTTTTGTTTTACTGAGACCTGGTAGCCCATTAATGTATTGCATTGTGGATTTTAAAATGTACACTTCAGTACTGTTCTGTATACTGGCAAACTTTTGTACATATCTATAAATATCTATAAATAAATAAATACTGTATGTGGCTGGGCACATAGAGTAGTTTTACCACACCAAAGTTAATTTTTATGCATGCTTAAAAATATATATAGGGAAGGGTTGAAAAAGATGGATATCAGTTAAATAGAAGAGCGAGAAACTTGCCTAGCTAATGGTTTTGTAAATAAATTTATTTGTATAACACCATAATGTAATATAAAGAACTATGATAAGCAAAGATCTTTACAAAAATAAAGGGCTGCATGCTTATATATTTGTATTTTGTCACTAGTAACTTTTCAGATGGTCTCAATTGGCTGTTCAGCTGTTTGCCTGAGGGTGTTAAGCCATTAGGAGAAAATCTGACTTTCCCCAGATTAAGGCCATATGTAGTTATTGATTTCAAAACTGTTGTCAATAAAAGCTTGGAAGTCCAAGTTAGAAAACTAGCAAGCAAAGAAAAACCTTTGAGTGATTGAGTCAGGTATCATCCCTTCCACCGTGAGGTATTCTTGTTTTATTTCCCCTTGTGAAAGGTCCTAGAAGCATCATGCCAAGGCGGTTCCCTGGGATGGTGAATCACGTGCAGCTGGAGAAGAGAGACGGAGCCATCCCTCAGGAACACAGCACACAGGCCAGGGCGGGGCACTGCAGCCAAGGCGCCTGCGAACACAGGAGCTGAGCCAGGAGGGGCTGGGGTGCCCAAGCCAGAGCAAAGCGTGAGGCAGGGTCGGAGAGCCCACAGACCCTCTGGAGTGGAGCCAGTTCCCCTCCACTGCTGCCTGCTCCAGTGCCTGCTCTGTTCTCTGCCTTCTCATGCATGGAGTACGGGATTCCCTGGCTCCAAAGGGAACGTGCCTGATCCAGTGCTGTAGCTTGTAACCAACTCCCTGTGCAACAGCCAGCACACAGAGCACCAGCAGGCTGGGCACCCTGCTCCCCCTTCACACAGCCAAAATCTAACCTCAGGCTAAATGATGGATGTAGCAGGATTTGTTCTGTTTGTCTGACACTTGCCAAGGATCGGACACTTACTCAAAAACAGTGAATCACTTATAACTGATCATGTGTAATGGCATGTCAGGTGTCCCCCATGAGCCACAGCACTGGCAGGCAGGGTCCCCTGTGGCTCTGGCACTGCTCCCACAGCTGCTTCTCTGAGCCTCTGCAAGGGGATGGGCTCCAGCAGCACATTCTGTGTCTCTGGCTGAACTTAGACAGGAACAATGGTTGTATCATTACCAAGGACCCCGCAGAGTCACTGGGGTGCACAGGCAGTGAGGCAGTGCTGTGCTCACTGCTTGTGGTGGTGATCGTGAAAACTGCCATCAGGCAGTGAACACTACACCTGAGGTCTCAGCTACATTGTGACTTTTGGTGCATCTGCTCAGTGCTGGGGGGCAGCACACCTCAGGAAACAACAACAGGCTCAGTCAGCTCTTAGCCCACTGCACAGGCAGCCAGCACTGCCAGGACTGTCACAAGTCAGGCAATGTTTATTCCCTCTCCATCCTGTTTTTCCAGCAATGAAGTTACCAGGCTTTCACAAACACAGGTAGGGAAGAGCTGTACACAGCAAGGGTTGTTGCCCAGCAAGACCATCAAGGCCTGTAAATAAATTTCTTAGGCACAGAAGAAATCAGAACAGGACACGAGTGCAAAAGACAAGTTTCCCACTGAAAACCAGTTGTGAAGAAGAGTTTTGCTGGAGGTGGCTGCCACTGAAGTTTGGATCAAGCCAATGGGACAGGCTGTCCAAACACTGAAGTTTGGACAGCCAGTGCAGCAGCAGATCAGCCCCCAGCCCCCTGCTCTGAAATCCAGCAGTGGAGTAGCTCACTGAAGGAGCTGGAAGGTAAGCAGGACCTTCTGTCTCCCAGCTGCAGTCAGAGCCAGACAAGGACTTCATAGCAGAGTAAGCATCATCCCTGTTGTCAGCCAGCTCCTCCTAGAGGGAGGGACTGCAGTAAAGCCAAAGCGACACAGTACAGAGTCCTTGCGCTGGGCAGGACACAGAGGTGGGAAGGCAGAGCCAAAGAGGGTGCATATAGCAGGAAAAGGGAGGGGTGTGCAGGACATCAGAAGTGTACAGGGCCAAAATCCATCTCATCCCCACTGAAAAGAAGCCCTTCCTGCAGGCCTAAAAAACTCATGGATTCAAGAGCAGATGGTGAAGGCAGATTTTTTACTGTCTCCTGACTGGGAGCCACAGGTACATGCACCACTTCAGGGTGCATTGCAGCCCAGCTTTAAGCCATTCCCCCTCCAGGCCACACATCAGCCCACACCCCTTTCCAAAGGCTGGCACGATTAATTGTTAAATTACTATATAAATGTGAACGGTGTTGTAACCTGGCTTTGGGAACAAAACCACAGCTTTTTGTAGTAAATGAGACCACATGTCAAACATTTTCATCCTTCCTGAAAAAAAAGTGGAGAGGCTCTCAGAGTCTGCACAGAAACCCAAGGCCCTTAATGTGCAGCTCAGCAAAAGAATTTTCCTTCAGCTCTGCAGCAGCACATAAGAAGTTATGAAACTGGACTGGAGCCATGTCTTAATTCCACATCAACTGTGAGCAGTACTAATGGGGACCATAACAAGGCCTTTAAAGTCTCAAAAAGCAGTGACACAACACCTTCCCCACTCCCAAAACGGCAGTTCAGACTAAACCACCGATCACCACTGAAGGAGGAATTACTGTTAGGAACCATTTAAAAAATCTAAACACTACCATTGCTACCACCACATTTTATTATTTCTCTATCACATCTCAGCTTATCCTGTCCCTAACAATTTGCAGCTTCACAGCTCCAAACAGTCCTCAGACCAAAAGTACTTTCCAAGCCTGTCTGAATCCTTCTAATGAAATACAGAGCAATGTTTAGAAATTGTGTTCAAACATTTAAAAAGATTCTTTTATGCTCCATGACCAAACAGTGGCACCGCTTGCCTAGGGAAGCTGTGGAGCTTTCAGCTGTGGAAATATTCAAAACCCAGCCCCAGCCCAGAGCAATCTGCCCTGGCTGCATGTGGCTGAGCTGGGGATGGGCTCAGTCATCCCAGCCCACCTCACCTACTCTGCAACCCTGTGGAGCTGCCCATCCCACTGAATCCAGCTTCCAGAGGGAACACTGGCAGTATCCATCTCAGGACAGTCTACTGTATGCATGCACTTCCCTTGTTGAGTCAATCAATCACCCTTCTCTTCCACAGGAGGGGGAAAAAGAAAAAAAAAAAAACAAACCACAGTAAAAAAGCACTACAGATAAGGGTCTGAGGTAGCTGCTGTTAAGATCAGGGCATAGCAATAACTCCTAAAAATGTCTCTTTTCTCAGCTGCCACACTGGATGAAATTTAAGGTCACCCTAATCTTGGCAGTCTTCAAGAAGCAGAAAAAGCATTTTTCCAGTCTCAGTTATGCAGTCACACACTCCTTTCTTCACGGGGAGCTCAGTAACCTCCTCTCCCTCATCTGCCCCTGGCAGATGCTCCCTGCATCTCTCCCCCCAAGTCATGGGTTTCCCCTACATGTTCCACGCTACCAGTGCAGCAGCAGAGTACCATAGCAGCTGATGAGGTTAAATAAATTTGTACCTCCAGCACTGTCAGCCAATACAAGTCATACTTTGCATGTTTATTTTCTAAGTTCTTAATTTTTCAGAAGATTTTGTGTTCTTCTTCCTTTAATACAATTACAGTTCTGTGTTCTCAAAGACAGAAGCTGACAGCCACATGTCTGGGTTCAGGAGTAAAATTATCAGTTACCTATAAACACAACAAAATGGAAATTACCCATCAAAATGCCTGTGTAAGCAGAGGAAGGTGCAGACCCCCAGGCTCCCCTGTACACATTCCTAACCACACTCCTTCACTGAGAAGACTTCTGGGACTTCCTGTGGATGCTCAGCACACACGGACAAGCTTCTAAGACCACTGATGGGACAAAATACAGCTCCAGTAAAAGACAGTGGGTACTCACTGATGAACAGCATTAGAGGCATCACAACACTGTATTCTGAAAGCCCAGTAAAATGTTCAAGTACGCTTCACTGTTAGGATTGAAACAAAAACCGTCCTCAGTTACTCTGCCCTTCACAAAACACACCCATTCTTCCTGACACTGCACACAGGAACACTGCTAATGCACCCATCTCCTGGCTCATCCAGGAGGAAAAGACATTTTAGTCTGCATGGAGACCACAAGAATATAGCTCATTTCTTATGGGACCTGGTATTAGATGCATCCGATTATGTGGTGAGAACTCTCACAGAGGTCAGCTGTTGTATCTGGGACTTCTCTTCACAGCCAATTTTTATAATGATTTCTCAGAAGGATCAGAACCACAGCAGATCAAAGCACAGGACTGTTAGTTACTCGGGAAAGAAATGAGGTCTGCCTTAAAGCACATCAGCCAACACATCCCAGAACCACAATTCCTTCTCACAGAAACTGGACACACTGATAGAGGTTTAATTCTCTGCCAAGCAAGGGACAGTGTAAGACACAGGGACACCCAAAGTGATGAACAGCTGCTTTGTTTTCAAGTAGGTGTGCAAGAATGTACAATAAAAAAATAACTGATATGGAGTTTCATATACAGATAAGTTTTTAGGGTAGAAACACATTTTTTTAGTTAAAATTACAAAAAGCCCAAGCTCCAAACTACAGTATTGTTCTGATTGGTAGATACTGATGTTCATTCTGATTTTACAAAACCTCATTAAACGTAAACCCACTTGCTATGTACCTTAGAATCAAATTATGTATCAAGATGAAAATATTTAACAAACTGCATCTCTCTCACCTGCTGATCCGCACAGTGTGGCCCCACAAACAAAAGATTAATGAGAGGTGTCCTTCATGCAGGAGGAACTGCAGGTTTGGTGATCCCAAGAGCAGTTGCTGACTGCTGCTTATAAACGTGACACTTCAGAACTGTTCATCAGAAAGAATTCGAATCACACAAAGTCACCAAAACGATTTTATTTCCAGTGTTTAAGTGGGTATGCACACAGGCATGATACAGGTTTGGATTCATTAGGTCTTCATGCAGAATTATATTCTCGATAAAAGAAACCAGTTCCATCCAGTATCCACTATCTACACGCCTATGTTACAACATTTATATCAAATCTGGTATCTGAAGAAAAGATACACATGTAATATGTACAGTTAAGTTACTTATTTTACAGAAAGATTAGAAATTCAAGTCACATAAAACTCAAAATCTGTATTAAAATTGGAAATATAAAACTCCAATATTTACTGGAATGCCTAAGGAATGGAAGCTCTGTAGCCACCTGTGTTAACATTTGTAAAATGTAATGAAACTCATTAACAGTAAAATGCATTCATTTGTTTGTAATAAGTTTCTCTAATTTAGCAATATGGCACCCTAACAAACCAAATGAATTTATAATGAGGCACTTGTTAGTGACTAAACCAAAAGAACAATTTTCCTGCATACTAATGCCAGGCCAACTCTCAGTCAGAAAACCATGATATACTACACAGCATGTTGCATCAGATGCTTTGTTCAACATTTGTATGCAGCCATCAAATATACTTTATCTTAAAATATATATATATACTTTAACTTTAGTGTTCTTCTGGCTGTGGTAATGCACTGTGAAGACGTTCCACAGAGCACATTGATGAAACCAGCCCAAATGAAGGCTGCATAACAACAACAGTAGAGGAAAAACATATTTATATATGTACACACACACACACACACGCACACACACACGCACACACAGAGTTACTGGGAAGTGTAACAGTAAGTTAATGAATTGCTGCAGTGGACATATCTTCCCATTTCAAAGATACTGGTAAAATCGAGATCTAACCACTTGGGTCCCAGACAGTTTATGAGGATGGGCATCAACTGCAGGGCTGAAGTTGTTTTTGTTCATGTTCTGATAATTTTCACCGTTTACCTGGTCTGGTGGCTGAAATGGTCCCGAAGGTGGTGTTCTATTAATTAAAGTCAAGCTGCTGGCAGAGCTGCCTTCCTCTGCCTGCATCTCTGCAGATGAGGGCAGTTCTACCTTTGATACCTCTGCTAAGTTAGTGTTCTCAAGTCTGGGCTTTCCAGTTTCACCCGTATTAAGGTCAGTTGTGCTAGTGCGTAAACGTTCTCGTGCAAGCCAGTCCGAGATCGAGAGGTCCTGGGCTGGACATTTTGGCTTCAACCGAGTCACAGCTGAAAGCTCAGACTCTCTCTCTCTACTTTGACTTGGTTCTTGAGCTTTCCAAGCATTCAGGACACTTATTTCAGCAAAATCCCTCTGCCCTCCAAGTGTGTGCCTTCGCCTGATATTCTTTCTCTTCGCAGTGTCTGCAGAGTTAGCTTTTTGATTCCCAACTCCAAACATGTCATCAGCAGATGATTTGAGTCGCAGCTTTAACCTGTCTGTAATCTTAAGTCTCCACGTAGGTTCCTGTTTGTCAGCCTCACTTTTGGCTGATGTAGCTAAACTGCTGGTAGATCTTCCTTTTTTCATGATGTCAAACATTTTGGTCACAGTAGGCAAGTCCTTCTCACTCTTTGCATCCCCTGAGCCCTCACTGTCCGTTTTGTGCCGTGCAGACTTCCTCCTGGAGAGTGTATCACATTCAATAAGTTTGTGTGAGCTAAAAAGTCTGCGACTCTCTAACTTTGGCGTGGAACTTCCCTCGGTACAACTTACTTCGCTTTCTTCAGAGTTCCTCCGACTGGTCTTTACCACTTCTGGAACTTTCCCTTTGGACAGCCTTTCAGCAGCAGCACTGGCAGCAAAGACAGGGAAGTCACTTTCACTGTCCGTCTCCATAGGACGCCCTTCGCTGATCAATTCACTTCTTTCATCATCAGCATCTTCTCCCTTGCTTTCTGTCACTGACTGCACCTCAGGGCTCAGCATACTGGCATCTAAACCAGTCAGATACATAGTAGATGAAGTAGTTGAGTAATCTGAGGTGATGGAGCTGACATCAGCTGCTAAAAACTCATTGTGTTTAATTTCAGGGCTGGCTACTTTTTTGCATGAGTATCTGTGCTGGGAAGCCTGGGAGGAAGTGCTTAGCATAGTGCCAGAGTCAGACACTGTCTCCTCAACCTGGGAAGAAGACTGTGAAATAGGCATTTTTGGGTTATTCTTCTGCATGGTTTGCAGACAGTTGATATTTGATGATTTTGTACATTTTTCATGGTAAGGCAGTGAAGGTTCCTCTGTCAGGATATTTTCTTTCTTTAATGACCTCTTTTCATCCTTTACAACATTCACATCTTTTTTACTGCTGTTCTCTTTTTCCTTCAGGACAAACATTCTTTGTTTTCTCCCTATCTCTCTCTCTCTTTCATATTCCCCTTTAGCTGTGTCCTCTTTTCCTGTGTCACCACGAGATTGTTCTGCAAGCTCCTTCTTGAAAAATACATTATCCAACTCATCCTCTGAGCTACTTGGTTGTGGTTTCTCTTTAGTTTTTTTCCGCTTGCGACTAGCTGCTGCAAAAATGGAGGACACAAGCAGTTCCTTGCTATACTGATCCTTTCCAGAACCCCAAGAACCCTGTTAAAAAAAGGGAGAAGGCATAATTAAAGTCAAAAAGAAACATTAATTAACTTGAAACAGATTAAAAACACATCCTGAGCTTCACAGAAGAAAGTGCATCTTCATTCAGGTAACATTTACATGCTCTTTTCTGTAGTTGAAATGCCATTGCCCCAGAAGTCAATTTCCTTCCTGAGCTGTCCGATTTTTACCTAAGTCCCTTCAACTTAACAAAGACTAGTTTGTGTATACTACTATTTAGTTTTTGATGGACTAATGAAGCAGGCTCCATTACAAGTAAGAAAACCCTTCCAAGACTGATTTGCAACTGCTTCACAGATGCTTCACAATCCCTCCTTTCAAGGTCTTACCTATTGAAAAAGACTAATTGTTCCACTTTTCAGTTCATCTTTCACCTTTCAGACTGAATTTGTAAATGGTATCAATTAATTATTGCCAATAAAATGAATGTTACTCATAACAGGTTTAAGTGTAGAAAATTAAAAAATAAGCTTCCTTATTTTAGAGGAATTTGCCTTTAAAATAGCACAGAAAAAATAACAGTACAATCCAAATCACTCCATTTTATGAATTAAAAACTGTTGTCACTACTCTAACATTACTACCTGGTCCCTTCAAAGCTATGTACATTTCCTACTTAGTGCTTCACTGCGGTGTGACATGGTGTCCTGGAAACTGGGCTATTTTGAGGAAACAGCTGAGCCACCAGATATCCTCACAGAGCAGCTGTGTTGCCCTCCACAATGAACCAGAAGGATGCTCCAGTCCTGTTCCCAGCTCCAAGGGGGGCATCAGTGCCACACCTGGAATGCAGGCCAGCATAAGGCAGTGTGCTGCCCTGTAAGCCTATGCTACAGACACCCAGTGTTAGAACTACAAACAACAGCCCAGGAGACAAAGATTTGTCCACGTGTCACATGAGGGCTTTGTCACTGAACTGTTCCAGTTGCCCATGTTCCAGTCTTGTTCCCCTGCTTTATGAAGTGTTCCTCCCAAGCACAGCAGTACTTCCAAGGGAGATTCTGCAGAGCAACCTTTAACCACAGCCTTTCCTTCTTTTAAGACGAGGAGCTATTACCTCCTGAAGAACAGGCTGAATTCTAAGTATACTCTTCTCAGTGAAATAGAGAAACATAAATACTCTCTGTGAGTTAGTACTATGCCAACTACAGGGAATGTACTATACATACATGTATCTCTACTAAATGAGATACAAAAAGGAGCTAAGAGCCCACAGTTGTGAAAGATGGAACAAAGTTGTTGCTGTGTGCAGCTGACTGCTTTGGTAGATGCAGCTAACTGCACACAAGTACTTTTCCAGTGTAACACTTCAAAAATAGGTTATGAGAAATCAGTACTACCACTTACTCAAATTCTACATAAGCTCTATAGTACACCTGCATATCAGTGATTTAATAAAGGAAGCATCTAACGGATTTCAGAAGCTTGTAACTATATATCAGAAGATTACTTACCTTAGATTTTGCTGAGTCACTAGTAGCTGAATCTGTGGAGAAATTAAAAAAAAAATTCTGCTCAGTTCTGTGCAACTTTTTGTATTTTGCTACAGACAATACTGGACTTATGAAAAAGACAAGCACAGAACAAGATGTGAAGCAAATTAAAACCAGAACAGAGTGAAAAGTCAGAGCTCACAAAGATGCAAGCTGCACCACAGAAAGCCACCGCCATGAAAGGATGCTGTGAATTGTAGGCAGAACCAGCTCAATGATAGGAATGGCAAAGGAGCCCTGTTCTTCAAAATAAAAACCAGAAATACTAATGTTTATTCGATGCTTGAAATATACAGCCCCTGCAAAACCGCAGCTGAGAGACCTTTTCAGGATGGCACTGTGTACTCTCCTGAGATTCAGGATACACAAAGCAAAATTGGGTGTCTTTGTACAGTTGGCTCCCTAGATACAAATCATGACTCTTGCAGTCATACTCTTTTTGTGAGGTTTTAAAGGAATTAAGTCATATTTTCTGTGTAAATCCCCAATTATACATCTGTCTCCACCTCTTACTACATACAGGTAAAATTTTATTTTTAAATTGTCTAGATGTCAGCAGCTACAAGTTTTGTACTTTCCCACAGCAAGCGCTTTTATGAAATGAAAAATGGACACCATAGTTTCACTGTCTCGCAAAACCCAAGATTATACAGTTATAAAGGGGGTAGGAAGGGGCTAGCACAATGACTAAAAAACATGAACTTGGGACTTTCTCCCTGGGAAGAAAGAGCTGAGCCCCCTGCCACACCCCTTTTTGACACATGGCTAATGCTTTATGACTAGAAAGACTGGTAGACCATACCATGCTATTTCTCCTCAGGGTCTGCTTCAGAGATAACAAGAAACAGCAGAAAAACTTTTAAAAAGTAGCATTGATCTGTTTAAAATACTCTTAAAAGAAAATTTACAGCACAGATCAACTTGGGGTTTTTTCCATTTACAAGAAACGGGGGTTTCTGCAGACAAGGCAGCTACAGTGTGGGCAACAGTCCTCCTTCTTCCTACAGTTCCAGTTGTCCATCAGTGACATCACAGAATCCACTAATGACATCACCGTGTGATAGACTCCTCCCACTTCGCCTGTTACAACATCAGTACAAAGTGACTGTTTCAGTAAGTGCTGAACAAGCCTTTGAAAACTGAAACAAAAGCTAGAGAGGAAGGGATAACATTCCTGGGATACAACATGCTGGGTTAGTGCAATAGTAGAGTGAAGGGAGGAGAGGAAAAAGTCACCAAAAAAAAGACTGTAATGCTTATCCTTAGCCACAAAAGAGGATGGCATTTATAAACAGAAGGAAACCAGCTTTAGTATAAACATACTGCAACATACTTAAAGTGTCCATCACTTGATAGGAAAACATAACTCAATTTTTTGCATTCCTAACGTTGGGAAGGAGCAATATTAGAACACCACTGAAGATCAGCCTTTCTGCCATCACAACAAACCACTTTATAGCAGTGTATCTGCTTGACCTCACAATGATGATTGCATGGGTTACTGTGAATAAATAAAATACCATGTGCAAGCCTCATCTTTTAATGATTAAATTCCTGTTAGAGAAAAAAGTCTTCCAAATTATATCATGCATGATTATCAACAATTGAAGTCATTAAGAAGTGTTAAATGATCTTTTGGAAAAGAGGAAAACATCTTATTAGTAAAAGAAAATAGGAAGAGAGAGTTACACTGAGTAACAGAGTAGATTATTCTAGCCTATGGATTAACACTGTCCAGGCAAGAGTTACCTGATACGTCTCCAGGAGATACTCCCGTTCTTCCAATGTTGGTGAGTAAATGATCTATGTTTGGCACTGGCTGAGATTCTACAGTGTTTTCCTCCTGAACTGCTGTCTACAGTTAATAAACAAAGATCTCTTCATCATCGTTTCACAAATAGTTCATTACAATTCAACAGCATTTAGAAAACCGCATTATTCACCTGAAGAACACGAGGAAAGCGTGTCCTATTTTCCTTTATGCTTTTAAAACAAATGCATGGCTTGCTTTTTAAAAAAAGAATAGAATCCATTACTACAAGGACTGGCAAGCTAAAAAGGTGCTTCTGAAGAGCAAACCATACAGTGACATAGTAAAAAATATACAGGCATTCTAGAGGCAGCAGAAGCAGATTCTAAACTAAGGCAGTTAGAACACAAGTATTTATGCCATAATACTTACAAGAGGTTCTTCAGCATCATCTTCTGTGAAAAACCAGTCATGCTAAAAGTTAAAATAAAGAAGGTGAAAACCCCACAGGAAATAACAAAACCCAAATATGGCACAATCAGACATAGATTTTACTAAAAGTGAGACTTTGATGGATATATACCAGATCCAAACTAGCCCAATGAGTAAAAAGCTGGTTGATCTGTGTACGATCTTATTTTTTAAATAATGAAATGCATCCACTTACTTTTTGGATGAGTGTTTCTACAATTTTATATTGGTCTGGCATGTGCGTAACCATGTGTGTCATATTATCATCAGATGTCCTCACAAGTGTTGGACCAAATACTATTGCCAGGTTTCTTGGTTCCATCTAAGAAATGAAATATTTCCATATTATACATTTTTAATGAGAAAGTACAGTAATATGGGCTAAGTACATTAATATAACACTATTAATATATATGAGAACAATTTAAAATAAAGACACGGAGGAGTTTTTTAAAAATACATTACTGACTCAGGTAGGATGTTACACTACACCAAAACTCTCCTATATGCAGCTGCAATAAATATACCCAACACTTCTGCAATTCAGAATTCCAGCCTTCCTTAGCCTACTGCAAGCAAATGGCTCCACAAGCACAGAAAACTCAAGAACCCAGATATATTCTTTACACTTTCAGAGGGATCTTTTCTTCTTTCCTTAAAGAAACACTGATGTTTGGAAACACTGATGTTTTAAGAATTTTTTGATTTTTAAAAAGGCATTGATATCTCCCTGTTTTTTTTTTCCTGAAAACATTTACATGACACACACAAAAAAATTAAGGTGGCAATCAAATACTGTTTTATATTTACTGACAAAGGCCTCATTTAATTTGCATCAACTTCAGGGGAGGTGGCAGAACAAACATCACAGATCCAAGACATCAATTTGTGAGACAGGCTCAGCATTGTGTGATCAGGTCACTGCTTTAGAAGTGAATTAAGTATCTGACTAATGTTACATCTCTGACAAGTAATTTCAAGAAGCAGGAGCAGAACTTACCTTCTATTTTTGATTACTTCTTTAACTTAGAGCTTACTGCTCTGGTATAGAATAGACCAGTAATATACAGGAGACAGACTTTGTGTTTACCAGAAGTAAGGTGCAAACATGACAAAAGTTCCTAATGCTCTCTTGAATTGTGTCTTTTGAGAAGTCACACAATTGTAACAACACCTCATTCATCTAGCCTTATATACTCAACAATTTTAACAGTACTTAACAGCATTTATATAACCCACCAAAATCATAAAATGATAAAAAAGCTTCCTTTAGGCACTGCACTTAAAAATCGTATTTACTATAACTTCCTTATAATATCATTTGTAATTTCACTAAACTTTATAATCTGTTGAATTTTTTTTAATGAACACACCAATACTTTTCTTTCATATTTAACTGGAAGGTATTATTTGCAGAACCTACCATATTCACCTCAACTGATCTTTTAAATGATTTAAGATGATTTAAATTATTTGGCCACAGGCTCTTCTATATACCATCAATTATATTAATTTTTTTTCCTGTACCCTGCACATTGTTAGCCAAGCCACCACATGAACCTGCCCTGAGGTAAACATCCATAAGCACACCCATATTATGGACAGTTTTGCACTCAGCTACCCCTCCCTGAGAGCTGAAAAAAGGGACATTATTAGCATTTACTGAAGGATTATAGCATGCACAGAAGCACTTAACACAAACTATCTCTTTCCCACCCTACTGAAATTACAAAAAGTTATACTTAGTGGTGGAAAAAGACCCAGTAGTGATGAACTACCACCATTTACGTTATGAATTTTCTTCCTTAAAACCAGGCAAACAACATCTATAGGGTAATCAAATACTCAAGTAATTATAGCAAGTCCCAGTCTTAAAAATCTCTCAAGCATCCAGAAGCCAGGCTTCAAAGAAAGCTGATGTGGCAACCTCTGTCAGCAGGTTTATTCACCTGTGCCCTGCCAAGGCACAGTCCTACCAGTGTCTAGATTGGCTTACAGGAAATTCACAGACTTGGCATAAATTTAGGATGCAAAGAGTTACTCCCAAAAGACTGACTACCAGTTTGAATAAACTTAATTCACACTAAACACATGCATATTTTGCAGGAGTATTTGGCCTAGTACAAAAGTCTTCTCCACACAGCAACACTCCCTGATTTAATCTACAACAATAAATTATCACCTTAATTAGACATGATCCTGCACAAAAATAATACTTAATACAACAAACCAAAATACATAATATGTTTCTTTCTAATACCTTGTTCTTTTCTGAGTTCTCTGCTACTGTCTTCAGGTGTGCAGAAAGAAACTTGAGAGTCTCATAATGGTGTTCAGGTAAATCATGAATCTGAAACAAACAATCACTATTCAGAACATTGAACATTTAATGCTGATTTTGTAGTGTACCTACAACACAACTGATTTTAGTTTACCAGTCTCTTCAGCGTTTTCAGACGCTCAACAGGATCTTCTTTTCTATTGGCATCTATAAAATCTGCATATTTGTCTGTTAAAAAAGCAGAAATTATATATGAGGCTTTTGTATCTATATATGTATGCATATAAACCCGCATCTGCCAGCCCCACTCCCCCTTGAACACTAGTAACATACATAAGAGAATGTCCTCTGGAAGTCATAAATTAGCCCATTACACTGTAAGTGTATGTTCTGTATGACAGCAGGGAAAAAGAAAAACTAGCTTTCATTGAATACTGCAACAGTGGAATTGACAATTTTACTCTCTTAGTTGCATATTCTTAATCCCTTCACATCAGAGAAACTGTGTTTACACCTCTCATGCTTAAGATGATCATCATGACTCCCTACTCTTTAGGAAAGACAACATTTATTGCAGAGTAGGGATGATTTCCCTGGGTGTTCTCTCAAATAATCTGAATGTTGTGAGACCACTGTTCAGCTGCAATTCCTCAAGACAAGAGTGTAATGAAAACAACCTACCGTTGGTAAAGAGGGGTTCTGGGAGCTTTCGGAAGAAGGATTTCAGCAAACTGCTTATCACGTTCAAGTCACGCCATTTCTATGTGTTTGAAAGAAAAGGTCAGGCATGCTTTATATTTCTATGATCACAACACAACCAGAAGTCTTGGGGATTTTAATATGAAAATAGTGTGATCAAAGACTTACATCATCATGAACATCAATGTCAGTCATTCCTTTGTTGAGCTCTTCTTGCATACTTGAGATGGCAGCGTTATTTCCAGGCACTCTGTAAATACCTGTGTACTCAAGACCTCTTTCTTCAACCAGTTTGCAGCATATATCAACAATCAGTGGAATATACTGAAGAAAAAGAGTTGTATAGATAAGTAATTGATTAAAAAAGCATTTTAAATTCACAATGAAAGAAAAACTCTACTTCCATACCTTGTTGGTATGAGCTGGAGGGCAGTCGTCTAGTCTAACACCAAATGTTCCAACAGCAGAGGGCTTCTTTTCAAATGTCTTCCTCATAATGCTCGGAATGCCTTTTCTCCACGTCCCTTTGTCTTTTGGTGGGCTTGTCTCATCTTTTTGTTGTTAGACAGTGGAAAAAAAAAGAAAATAAAGAAGAAAAATAAGAACATTTATACCACAAAACTGACTGGAAATACATGTAACAGATTTGCAAAGAGCAAGTGACACCAGATGTATTTTTAGCTTTTACCAGCCTGGCTTTATGCAACAACTCATTAAACATTAGTCTGTCTCAAACACAACTTCTGTTACTCTTCTGTGGTTCAAATGATAAATCTGAACATACTAACACCCCAGACTTAGAAAAGCAAGTAGGTGGATGGTACTGTGGCATTTCATTATTCTAAGACTAAAAGTAGATAAACTACTAAATTTAAACTTGAAATTTATATAAACTACTAAAACTTTAAAAAATTACAATCTACATTTAGTAGCACAACACTAAGTCTCCATGGAATCACACTGCTGCATGAAATACCCATCAAACTCTAGAGCCTTGCTCACACTTGTGCAGACTTACTCTTTCAGAAATTATCTGATTTTAGTCACTCCTAAATAATTCCAAACATTACTCACTTGAAGTATTCTCTATCCAAAAATCAGCTTAAAAGTTCAGTTACTCTATTCACCTCTCCTATAGAATTCTTGTAACAAAGTACAATTCCCACTTATCTTGCACTGCAAGTCATCTAACACAGTAAGTACTTCTTTCTTATTTCTCCAGATATTCTTTCAGTAGATCTCCAATTTACCCAACATGTGCAATTTAGTTACATGTGTAGCACTGCTGAAGCAAAGGGACATTTTTTGGAAACAAAAACCAGAATCCACTGATGGCTTGAATTTAAGCCTGAATCACTCCAAAGTGGTTGATCAGAAGTGGTTGCTTATCCAGTTGCCTGAATTTGTACACATTTTTTTAAACAATAGTCTGATGTGACATACCGTATGGTTATACACTATGTGAAAAAAAAAGTTAAAAAAAAAAGAGAAAAAAAGTTTAAGAAAGAGAATAAAAATTAGTAGCGTGTGACATTATTTGATGGAGTTCAGATACTGATTCAAGTTTGCAGTGCCAGCTCATCAGACTTTTTTAGAACTCAGAAGGCATTAACTTTCTTCTGCAAAAAATAATACAAGTTCACTTCTGTGTTTTAAAAACTAAGACAAAATCTGTTCTATACTTTGGAAGCACTTTAATGGAAATATTTATCTTGTCACTTCCAAGTCAGATGGAGACAAAAGTGTCAATTACACATTACTTCCAAAACTTGGTAAAATTTTGCTCTCAAGAAACTTAGCACCTGTATTTACTACCGTTAGCCCTACATGGAGCTGTAGGGAAAAAACCCACAAAAACATCTTGAGAGGGGACTAAAATAAAAAGTTTCAGGATCTGAGATGAAGTAGTTCCTAGAAATCAGTGCCTAGAGCTGCAGCTTAAAACCCCTGGCTAATACTTGGTTTGCATCTGTATATCCATGAATTCAAAAATACCCAAGAAGGGCACCTCAGTGGCCTTACACTGGGGCAGCAGGGAACTAAAACACACAAAATGCACAGACCTTTAGTTAGAAGCTTCCTTTCCGTCTCATCCTTAGGAGAATGCGGACTCTGAGTCCTCTGTTCTGCTTTAGCTCCAAGTAGAGTCTGTCTGATACTCAGACTCTGGCGAGGTGTTTTGGGAGATGGCTCTGTTTTGCTGCTTGAAGAACTGAACAAGAGAGATTACTTCAGTTGAAAGAAGCTGAGTAAGAACTCTACAAAAACTACTGGCAACATATAATTCACTCACCTCATCATTGTACTGTACTCTTTAATCCTTCGACTAATTAGATCTCTACTAGTAACACCAGTATCCTATAAAATAAATTGAGAAATACTTTATAAACTTATAAAATAGAAAAAAATCCTTTCAGAAGATGATTAACTCTTCTAGTAACCAAGTAAGTATAGAATTCAACAATTCAGTCCACTTCAAAAAAAACCCAAACCCTCAACCAAACCAAACATCCTAACAGGCAGCATCCTGTGAACAGTAAAGACAAAATGCTTAAAAACCACAATGGAAATAAAAGCAAGTAATTACAAGTCAAGTACTGCTATTTATACTTTTTTTTCAAAGCAGTATATCTGATTAATATCTCTCAACTGAAAGTAAGTTTAAACAGAAAAAATGCAAGTAAACACACATTATTACTCCAAAAAATCCAATCCTATGTGCACATAGTACTTAGAAAACTAATTGCTGCTACAAATACAGCCGAAAAAAACATGAATTTGAATCTGCTTTTTTATCTATCTGTGTAATAAATACTTTGGATAATGATTTTGAATCTGAGCAGATGTGCATGACCACAGACATGAAAATATTCCTCTGTTGCTCATCACTGCAATGAAAATACACAATGGACAATATTGGGACAGATATTGATACCTTATGTACAACAGCAGATGTTTGCCTTTGGCAATGAGCATTAATTTAATTCATGAAACCATCAGCTTTTAATCAGAGCAACAGGCATCTTCAAAGTTTAATTTTTTAACTACTGAGAAACTCTTCACACTGAACTACTGCACACACCACTCTGCAATGCAAGTCTGAAGAGAGACCACACTGGTCCTCAGCCTGCAATGATCTTTTAAAACAGGTTAGGTATTTTTGGCAGTTCACTTTACTATAAAGTGTATTTTTAGACAAATTAACAACAGCATTAACTAATTTATTTCAAACATCTGTTTTCTGATTATGATTACATCACTTTTTTTTGAACTATTGATTTACTCAGTTACCTTTCCTTTCAGCTCATTTTATGTTCTGTAGGCATTTTGGTCAACTAGTTAATTAAAACTTAATTCTCCTCCTCAACTATTAATTACAAGAAAACACAATACATTTTTAATTAAAATGCAACAACGACAACTTCTGCTTTATATGTTACACAATCACCTCGTCATTTAGGTTGCTGTTGTCTTGTATTGCTTTAATCCACGCTAACATATTATCTCTGTCCTCAGCTTGAAACAGATACTCGCGGTCTGATGTGGTGAGTCTAAATACATTTTTCCTCTTGGTTTCACAATACGAGATGTCTATCAAGCAAGCATTGATGCTTATAGGTTGTTCTTCCTCAGAGAGGGTCACTTGTTCCTTTTTATCCTTGTACAAATAAAGTGAATGACCTCGAAGAACAACATACAGTTGCTTCCATGGCCGAATGCTCCCACCAACTCGCTGAAAAACAGCAACCAAGGTGTCAGTTTGCTTACTTGTTACAGTGCATTCTGGATAGCTAAACCACCTCCAGAAGTTTTACAAAGAAAGGCTACCTAGCTGGCCGGCAGAAAGACTACACAAAGTGGGATTCACTAATTGCTCTTCCTTAGGGGAGTGAATTGCTCCATAACCTGCCCTCCCAGACCACCCATTGAGTGTGAGTTCACATGTGAGGGCAGGAAGAAACAGAATGAGGCAATTTCTGGTCTGGTCTTTATGAAACTCTTGCCCATGCCTTTTCAGCTGCCTTCAAGTCAGAATGGCATTTTCACACCACTGCAATTCCAAACATCCAATTTTTCTTAAGCATTAGTCTATATTTGTGCAGAAGGTTAATTTGAACTTAACTCTGTAACAGTCACAAAAATTGCAACTTTTTTCATTATTAAGAAAGAGGAAAAAAAACCAACTACACCTACCAAGGGACTGTTTCTTATTATTTAATTAGTCATTAGAAATTAGTTTACTTCAACAGATGCTTTAAAATGCAACATTAAAACAGTTTGGAAAGCAGTCTGTAGACAAAGCTGAGGAACTGAATGAAGTCAATTTCTAACAGATCTAAAATTTTGACAGTCTTATAGATGATCTTATCCCCTCAAAAAAAAAACCAACAAACAAACAAACCACAACCTAAACAGGAAGGCTTGAAGTTTTTTATCTTAGTTTGCCACCAGCTTAGGATTTGTCCTAGGTGAAGAACCCAAACATGACAGGTACCTTTCCTTTGTCTGTAAAAAGCTGACGAAAATGGAGCCATCCCTCTTTGGAGGCATCACCAAACACCTCCGAAGAAGAATCTTTTCGGGAACCAGAGTCTTCTGAGGATTTCTGGCTGTCTGGGACCTAGAGCAAACATCACAGAGAGAACCCCACAGTGTAATTCTATAGACATTTGCTTACACTTCCTCTGTTCAAGATGTTTCTCACTTTAAAAATGTCCCCAGAAATGTAGTCCTGGGAAAACAATTTCTGAAGTTTACACCCAATAATAGTGACCTTACACATGACAAGAATACTTTGATAAACTTCACAAATCTTAGACTCTCATTAGTGAGTTTTCACAAAAGGCCACCATATTATATATGCTTTGTTTACAGAAAATGAGGAAAATGAAAATCAAGGACCATGTGATGAGTCCAGGAAAAAAGAGACCATGTTTACTTATATGATGCATACATCAGCAGTTTGATCAGTAGCAATTCCAATAAACTTCCTTTCTTTTTAGCACATCACTTTGTAAAACAGACCTGTATAATTCAAACCATTTGTCACAGCAGTATGGGTAATGTTTAGGAGTTGCTATATATATATTTACCTACCTTAATCCCCTTTAAACTAGATACATGCTTAATGGATCTGTTGGAAGAAAAACAAATGTTAAAATGAGATTTTAGAAACTTAAAAAAACAGATGTCCAAAATAACTGATTTTTCCATGAACTCACGATTTTCCCTCTTCTCTGTAGTCGTCCAGTCCTTCATCATACGACTTTGATCTCTCAGTTTTTGCAGCAGGCTGGCTATCCAGGACACTAGGCCGGATGGATTCTACAAAGAAATAGAAATTTTTGAGTATGCAGGAACTTGAATTACATTTTTGTGATTTGTTTCATGCATAAAAAGGGTTTACAGTTTTCACTTCTGATCTCCAGAGTGTGAAAGGAAAAAAGTTGCAAGAGAAAAAGAATGAAATCAACGCTCACCATGATCATGTGAAAGCTGTCGCCGAATTAAAGGGATTGGAGATGTAGGACTGGGAGGAACAGTTGTTATAGCTGGTGCTTGAGAAGCAGATGCAGAAATAACAGCAGAAGCAGGAATGTGTGCAATATCATGGTCAATACTAGGACTAGTCGGTTCATCTACAAAGGTAATATGCCATATATTAACATATTAAATGCATTAATCAAATGCTCAAACCAAATAGCTGTCTGAACTTCTCATTACTGGGATATCAGGTATCTTAAACATGAAGTCTAACTAACAAAAGGGTCCAATTAATTCACACTGTCAAATGTACTCTTGTTTTTCATGAAGATAAGCCTGTTTCATTTCATAGGGATGTTAATTGTATATTAGAGATGAGGCAAAAAAATCAATTTTGCTGTATGCAAAAGTAACAGGAATTATTTGCTAATCTCTCAATATTATTTGCAACTAGACAATTTTTGTTTATATGCAAAAGCAAAACCCACAGTTATTATATCAGCAATTTTGAACTCAAGAGACAAGATACCTACAATAAAATGGGGGCATACTATCAAAAGCCATTTGGTTTAAAAGTGTTCAAATAAAACAGCCAAGTTACAAGAAAAAAAAAAAAAGCATTTTAAACAGCTATCTAGCATTCAAAGAACCAACCCCCCCATTCTCCATACATTCAAATAAAGAAGCAAGTATTCAGACCTTTAAAAGATGGGACTACTACATACCAATCAGTTCTTCCACTAATTGTTCATAGAAACGATTGCATGCCATACATGCCCAGCACTTCTCAGTCTCAACAGCCACAAGGGTCATCATGAAAGATTCCAAAAAGCTTTAAATATTCTAGTATTTAACATGTTTCTTGCAAGATGGAAGAAGCCAAAAAAGGCATTTTCCATCGTTTTGAGAAAAGAGCCATAACATCTTCCAGAACACATTACTAGCACTAGAAAAATCATTCTACTTCATGCTCTGGTAGAGGAGGGGATGGAAAAGAAAAAAAACCAAGTCACGAGCAGGGGCTGAACTGTACTGCCGTAATGAATATGAATGTACTCTAGGTGCTAAGAATTGTAATATGCAGAGCTACTGAAAAGCCTATTGAAACCAATGAACACTCACAGACAGAGGTTTATTCTTTGCTTTGTGTGAACACAACTGCGTGTGCTGCATTGTGCTGTTCCAACAGTCACTAACAGTTCTGTTAAGGCAGCACTTGTACCATCAAAATTTGGCAATGTACATTTAGAACAAGGCAATAAACAAAGTACAGGACAGTTTAGCAGTAACATGCCCCTAAATTGTCTGGGGTGAAAAATACAGCAACTTATGGAATTAAAAAAGCATATCGCAAAAAACCCAGCTGCAAACTAGAAACAATAAAAAGGAAAAACAAAAGAATTCACACCAAATCATGATACTACAATTAAAAACTTCCATGCTTTACTTGCATCCAAATGATAAATTAGAAGCATTTACAGATGACTTCACTACAGGAACTAGGACACAGGAAAAAACTCAGCTAAACTTCCATTTCAAACGTAGAACAGTTCAATTTCCTATTTTTTTTGTAATCTGCTGAGCTTCCCTGAAACTATTGTTGACTAAGGAATATAATCAATCACTGCTCAACTGATTGATTTATACCACACAGACTGAAAGTGCTCACATTTAAGTTATTTATATTAACAGACATATCTCAAATGTCAGTCTCTATTCCCAGAAGTTATAGAAACATTAGCATTTGAAATAGATCTGTGCAAGCTGTGAACACAAACATGTTTGGCAATACTACAGCATTTCCCACAACACTTAAATCCAAAAATTCAGATGAGGAAGAACAGTTTGTAAGTTCCTGAAAGCAACAATAATTACTCAAATCATTATTACTTCACAGTGGATCTAATTCCCAGATGAATCAAAATTAAAGTTGTTTTAGAAATATGCAAACTTTAGAGGAACTGCAAATGACATTGGTATAGGAGGAGTATAACTACTCAGTCCCTGAAGAGGCTCGAGGTCAGCTAATAGCAAGCTTTATGTAATATAAAATGATTATGTGCAAATCATGACGTACACCATAGGAATTTCTGCCTTTTAATGTACTAGCAAATGCCACTGCTGCTGTCCAGTAAGAAAAAAACCCCAAACAACTACACATATTCCTTGTATTTTGATCTTTCTTTCAAGTGCTTGCAATATTTGTTTACCCTTTCAGTTTCTTTGACTGACACATTCACACCCCAGAACTCCTTGCACAGCATGTGAACGGATGTGTTCGGCTCACCAATCAATGAAAATGGCTATGTCCAAAATGCAGTGAAGTGCCCAGAGCAAACAAGGCAGAAGAGAAACCACACAAAATAATTCTCTTTCAGTTTGCCACCTCAAATTACTAGTGTCTCTTTAAATATTTGCAACAAAAAGGTCAAAGACTCCATGGAAAAGATTATTCTGGGAGGTACTGGAAAACACCTGGAGCACAATGCAGTCATTGGTCAGAGCCAGCACGGCTTCATGAGAGAAAGTCCTGCTTGTCAAACCTGATTTCCTTCTGGTTCCAAGGGTAACCCACTGAACTGAACTAGGAAAGCCAGTAGATGTAACTGTTTTGGACTTCAGCAAAACTTTGACACTGTCTCTCACAGTGTCCTTCTGCACAAAGCATCCAGCTCACAGCTGGACAACCCTGTTACACGATGGGTGAGCAACTGGATCATGGCTTGGGCACAAGGGGTTACAGTGAATGGGGAGACATCAGGCTGCTGACCTGTCACTACTGGAGTCCCACAAAGATCCATCCTCGGCCTGGTCCTCATCCACATCTTCATTTTAATCACCCCAACACAGGACTCAAAGTAATACCATTTAAGTTTGCTAACAATATTAAATTGGGAGGAGCTGTCAACTCCTTCAAGGGTGGAGAGGCCCTTGACAAAGTTAGAAAGCTGCACAACCATATGAAGTTCAACAAGGGCCAGATTCTGCATCTGGTATGGGGAAACCCTGGTTGTTTGTAGAGACTGGGCAATGAGAGGCTGGAGAGCTGTGCCATGGAAAGGGACCTGGGGGTGCTGGTCCATGGCAAGTTGAACATGAGCCAGCAGTGCCCTGGCAGCCAGGAGGGCCAACCCTGTCCTGGGAGCATCAGGCACAGCCAGGCAAGGGAGGGGATTGTTCTGCTCTGCTCTGCACTGGGGCAGCCTCACCTCGAGTGCTGGGGGCAGTTCTGGGTGCTACAACATAAGAGAGATTAAACTATTAGAGAGCATCCAAAGGAGGGCCACAAGGATGGTGAAGGGTCTGGCAGGGTCTGGCTGTATGAAGTTCCTTGGTCTGTTGAGCCTGGAGAAGGGGAGGCTGAGGGAGACCTCACTGTGACCTTCAACATCCTCACAAGAAGAGGAGGGGCAGACACTGATCTCTTCATCACTCTTGTGACCAGTGACAGGACTCAAGGAAACTGCACAAAGCTGAGTCAGGAGAGGTTTAGGTTCTTCAGCCAGAGGGTTGCTGGGCACTGGAACAGCTCCCCTGTCATAGCACCAAGTCTGAACGAGTTCAGGAAGGGTTTGGACAATGCTCTTGGGCACATGGTTTGATGCTTGGGGTGTCTTACACAAGGCCACGAGTTAGACTCAATGATCCTTATGGGTCCACATGATTCTGTGATTCCAGGACTACTTTATGTTACACTTTTCAACCACAATCTGTCCTGCATTATCTACGAAGTGATACAAGAGACAGGCCATCAGAACCAAGCCAGCACAGTAACAGATCTCTGGCCAAGGGGGGATGCCACTTGCCACTTCTGTTTGCACATGAGACTGCAACTAGTCAACAGTTGCAACTAATGATTTTCAGGAAGAGCCCTTCAATGCAGAAACATTTCTGGGGGTAAGACACTGAAAACTTGTAATATATCAGCAACACAACTCCAACCACAACTAACTGATCCTCTAGCTAAGGCAGAGGGAAATTTATGTATCACTTATATTGCCATGTAGCTGGAGATTGGGGACCTAAAAAGACAGGGAGCATCTGCACACAATGTATGTGACGTGAAAAAAACCTGATACTGCAAAGTCACAGAATGGGATCAGAGGCAGAACCAGAGATTTAAAAACCTTCATGGGTGAGAAAGCGTGACAAACAGGACACACTATACCCACTATGTAAATGAATAACTAAGGAATAAGTATTAACCAATTTATCAGATACTCAAAGCAGCAGACATAAAGTCACTGAAAAAAACAACAGATCCGTATCATAACCTATTAACCTGCTACAATATAATTTTATCATGATTAATTTAGCATTTCATGTGTCAGTATATTCTATCTCCTGAACAGTCCCTTAAACATTAAGGTTTGAAAGCAACAACCTGAACACAAAAGGGGGCACATTTTGAGAACCTCAAAAGTAATTTAAATGAATCAAGAATTATTCAGGTAGAAGCAAACCTTGGAAGGTCTCTCAGGCTCACATTCTCCCCAAGGCAGGCTCAATGCTGAATTCAGACCATGTTGGTGAGGGCTCTTACCAAACAAGTGCCAAATAGAGGGGACGATCCCCCTCAATATCCTGGCTGTGTTCTTTCCTATCGATACAGATCAGGTGAGTGTAAGTCTAGTGTTGCCAAACTTAGTAAGCATATCCTATCTCCTCTCAAGGTCATGAGTGTTAAACAAGATTGCCCTGAAGAACACTTATAACCAGCCTTCAGGCAGAATATGAACACTTAGGCACTACCTTTTAGATGTGACAATCCAGTTTTTCTGTGTATCCAGCAGTACTGCAATCTAGCCTATGGCAGAAGAATGGTGTGACTGAAGGGCTCAAAAACCTTCCTGAAGTCAAGGCTGGTGACTGACCCCCTGTGTCTTCCCCTCATTCACAGATCTACTCATCTCATTACAAAAGGCAAGACCATTAATCAAACACTTGGTAAATCCATGCTATTCCAAATCACCTTCTCCTTCCTGTGCCCGGAAACTAGTTCCAAGAGGACCAACTCCATGTTTTTCCTAAGGACTGAGGTAAGGTGCATTGACTGCCCTCCCTGAATTGTCCTTCTGATCATTTGTCAAGATAGGTGTACTATTTGCTTTTTTCCAGTTAATAGGGACCTCTTCCAGTCTTCATAATCCTTCAAATATAGTACCTCTGCAATGACACCAGTCAACTGTGACAGCACCTTCAGATGCATTTCACTGCGTTGCATGGACAGGTATGGGCTGAGCTGCACTGGAGCTGTTCTAAGAATACCCTCTTTATCCAAGTTGGCAATGATTGTGGGGTTTGTTTGTGTTTATTGTTGAGCTTTGGCTGGTCTGTGGTTTCTTTTTTTTTTTGTGGTGGTGGGGAAACAAGGGAGAGAGGTATTTAAGGAAGTTTAGTTAACTGAATCATACACACACGGGAAACAAATTCACAGACAGACTTTAGTACAGCCATCATTAGGGATGCTTTAATAGGGATTATTAACTGAGAAAGGTGATTTCTCCTCCAATCTATAGAGAATCAGTTTGCTAAAGCTTTTCTTAACTGATAATAAAAAATTACTGGGAAAAAAAAATACTTCCCAAGGCTAAAGTCATCCTTCACATTTATTCCCCTTCAGGCATGGCAGTCTTGCAAGCAATACTTCAACACCTCAAAAGGCCATAAGAAGGAACTGTACTATTTAGTAAATGTATTGCAGACCACATTACCATTTAAAATACTAATTGGGTATCTCAATTTAAACAAACAATGAGAATATGTGGCCACAAAGCTTAATTCAACAAGTAGGTATTTAATCTATCCCTATTTATCTGATTTAAAGATCCAGATCATAAAATGTAACAGCTGTGTATAGTAACACACTTAAAAACAGCTTTACATTTCCCATGAAAAATATTGAGACAGCATGCACCCCAAAATCAAAAAAGAGTCCAACATACAATTTCCCAAAAATGCATGCATTGAAGGCGGTAACTGTATTTTAATATTATTTGCTTTCTGACAACCATACCAAATTCTTGGATTAGGTATTGATTTATAGATGCTCTTGTAGTATTTAATGCAATTTTGTATACTCAGATCTTGTGTAAATGTAACAGTGATCAATTGCACAATGCCCAGCCTTCTGAAGAAAGCTTCAGAGGCAGCTCATGCTGCTGTCTGCAAAACAAAGGGCTAAAAGAGTCATTAAAAACATTATTTTCATTCAACTGAGGCACTGATGTCAAGGTTCCTTATAGACGCAGATGGCATCTACCTGACAGCCATTACAGTAAGTATTTTAATAATTGCCTCTATTTCTTCAATAGTTCCCTCAAACAACAGGCTATGGCTTTGGGATGCAATTTAAGAATGAATCTTACATGTCAAATTAATTTGCTTATGTAATAAAAGAAGGAACAATCTATCAAATGCTCATTAGTAGAATTAAAAACCCCCTAATCTTCTCTTTAAGGAAGGACTGACAGGATGTGCCAGCGACCCTGCAGCAGCACTGGCGATAGAGGCACTGCCTTAGTGAATTTCTGCCCTTTGTAAACAACCATTCTGCACTCCACATCCTTAGCCTGTCCAAGCAGTCCACAGTACATGACGCCAGGACAGGCTCTGCATTTTCAGGATGCACCAACAGTACCTTGCTCTGAAGGATTCTTCCTAAATACAGTAGATAAAAGCTTTAAAATCTTGCCCTACATCTAATATGCCCTCTGTTCCTCTCAGGTTAGATTCGCTGCAGCTTGCTATGGGCAGCACCTCCTTTAAAGTACAGCCATGTGCACCAGATGTCCCTTCCTCAAATTCAGCAGCAGACAGGACAAAAGGGGTGAAGAAAAGGCTGCTGAGGCACAAGTGGAGAAAGGGACAGCACAGCAGGGGGACAGAGGCTGCAGGGAAGTGGCACCAGTGAGAAGAATGCAGGAAGGAGAGAGCATGGACAAGATAACAGAGATTAGGAAAAGGATCCTCATCCACACACAGGCAAGGAAGTAAAAAAATAGTCTCCAAGAAACCCCAGAAGAAGCTGCCATTAAGGTAAACACAGACACACTAATGGAGGACGTTTTTCTTAAAAGACTGCCAGGAAGATAATCAAATAAAAATACCATGTATACAATTTCACCAGTAGTGAGAAGGTGGGAAACAAACAATAAACAAAAATTAATTGTTGAATCAAAAGTAAACTATATGGAACTAACCCTGCTATAATACAAGATAGCACAAAGGACTAATAAATGCCCCATAGCAGTGACTTCTTGTTTTAAATCCTGCAGTACAAAATGCTGCATCTTATACTTCAGCCTGCAAGGGTAAAAGCTCCCTTAGGTACTGAATTCCACAGCTAAAACACATGATTTAGAAAAAAGATAACTCCATTGCCTGGGTTCCTCATGACCTATTACCTCCTTTTTTCAAAAAAGAAACTTTAAAAATCTATTTGTTTTTGCTAGTTTTTAGTACTTCCAGCACTGGCAGCAGTAATTGTCTTTACAAAGAACTCCTTCATATAGCTACTTTAACGAATCATCCTCATGTGGCCAAAAGAATAGAATGGAAACATGTCTGCATGCTGAGCACATCATTGCTCTAAGCCCCAGAAACACAGGACTGGAACAAGCTTCCTGAATCATCAAATCCAGTCCCCTGCTAATGCACCCATGTAAATAATATGTTTGTTATACTGACTGAGTGTCACACAACCAGCAAAGGTTTCCCAAGGTTATTCTCCATGTCAGATTATTGTGAAAACTGTATCTATAAAAGTTTATTGTTTATTTCAATGTCAAACAGAAGTTTAACTATCTTTCTACACAAAGCAATTCTAAAGGTTCCTGATTGCCAAATTACCCCATCACACAAAAAAGTACAATTCTCAGCATATTTTTTGTTGCCAAGAACCCCAACAGCATTCCCTTATTACCTGCAATTATTATTTGAAGTTGTAATGATACACTGAGGATGATTTATGCTTTGAAAATATTACTCATTATCAAGCAAATCTGATGCTTCTACTCAATTAAAACTCTTCTAGACATTATGAATTATTGCTCCCAATTTTAAGTTTTAATTAAAAAATTTTTTTTGAGTTACAGAAGCATTTAAATGGTATTTAAAACACTAATTTGTAATTTTGCATTTTGGCTGCTATATTTCAGAATACCACGATGATTTTAAAACTGTTCTTTGGATAAGAAACACTGAAATGTTCAGCCTGAAGCAACAGTGATTTGGCAGGCCACAGTGTAAAACCCTGGAAAAAAAAAATAGAAGACTGATGCTTATCTTAGAAACACTGATGATATGCTAAAAGCTGTTCCAAAGCTATCACTATAATAATGGAAGAAACAGCCCTCAAAAAAGAACATTTGTCAGCCCTAATGTCTAGTGCAATTGCAGTTATATTTTCATAATTTGGAATAGCTAGGCAATAGCTTGTAGAAAAGGAAATTATCACAATAGCTGAAGATTTTTTTACCTTAAAACACACCATATCAGCCATCAGTGTTTAGCCACCATTTGCCCTGAGATATCCATGCAATTTGAGCTGATGAACCACAACCTCTGATCTGATGGAGAAATGCGAGGTTTTGAGTTTCTCCCTTCTCATAAGGAGAAAACAGAATGAGTACACTTTCAAATGCTTCTGTTCTGCATATGAGAATGTTTCTGCTTGTTTCCCCTAACTCTGTCTATTCTTACCATCATAACCTTCTTCATAGCATGTTGTGCAAGGGTACCAATTTATTTTCTTGTTTCAATTGCATTCAATATGTGTGTATTCACACTGTCATCTCCCCAGCCTCAGCAGCCTGCAGAGACAGGCATTAAGATGTAGGGGGAGAACAGGGAAAATATGGCACATACTACACTAAGACAAGACAGTGAAGTCTCTACACTTTCCAAAAAGTACTTGGAGCTACGTACATGATTTAGGACTTAGTTAAGTATTGTTAAGGTAAAGCTATACACCCCTACTTCCAGCACTAAAGAAGCTAAATGCAACCACGTGTAATAAAGTTGCCTGAAAAGCTTAACTAATAGTGGGTGGTTTAGAACATTTCAACTGCTAATTCCTTAGTTAACATACTTCAAAAAATATATGTAGTAACAACAACAAGAACAATATTAAAAAAAAAGAAAAACAGGGTTGAGCAGAACTCACTAGAGGCCAGTTATGCTTACCCTATCTGCTAATCAGCAAGTACCCAAGTACTTTTATTTATGACGTTTGTAAAAAAACAGGTTGTAAAATACAAAAAAAGAAGAAAAACCATAAAAAAAACCCAACAAAAAAATCCAAACCTCAAAACCAACAAAACAAAAACACTAACGAGCCCCACAGAAACAAAAAAAAAAACCCCAAACCAAAAAAACCCCACCCAACAAAAAACAAACCACAAAAACCAACCCCCCAACTTTTTTGTTTTGAAAACTAGCATGAACATCAGCTTTTAAAACACAGTGAACAGTGGAGTATGCCTGATTTCTAGCACAGAAATTGCTGTGGTGGTTTGCCTGCACTAAGGGTAGAATCAATAGGAGATTCATTTTAAGGGTGGTGAGGCACTGCAACAGGTTCCCTAGAGAAGCTGGGGATGTCCCATCCCTGGCAGTGTTCAAGGACAGTTCGAATGAGGCTCTGAGCAACATGGTGGAAGGTGATTCTACTGATGGTAGGGGGTTGGAACCAGATGGTCTTTAGAGACCCTTTCAACCCACACTGTGGATTAGTCAACAGGAGACATGTTTTAGAAAAACACAGACACACACTAAGAGAATAAATACCACGCAGTTTCAGCTGTGATGCCCCTGGCAAATTTTTATTTAAATCAATATAGGATATTGGATAACAAAATTTTACTGTAATACAAAAGAGAATAGAGAAATTTATGGTGCACTTAAAATCACATCTGGCTCAGAGATATTTTAACATGCAAACAGTGGGAGAATAGAAAGTACCAACATTAAGTATCACATATACTTGTCCTGTTCTTATACCTCTCCTAAGGTATGAGTTTCAGTCACGGGGAGAACACTCACCTAATTTTTACAATATTTTGGAGTTATCAAAGTCTAGCCAGATATTTTTATCTGGCTAATTTTCTCTCAGTTATTCACAAATTAATAGTGGAATGCAGTGACCTAAAACTTTTCTAGGGTAAGGATGTGCTAAATATTTTCAAAACGAGATCGCACCTTTAAGGAAAAATCTTTGGATTAAAGTGATGCTACTACACACCTAAGGAAAAAAGCTCTATAACAGGATGCCTAAGAACTTGATTTTATTTTAAAATAATTTTGAACTTCAAGATAATATTTAGGCTAAGGTTTTTAAAACATATCTGTTTAAAAACTAATTTTCATGTGACAGACATCTGCAAAGTTGGAAAGAACATTCACCCAGTAGTAATGGCCAAAGCACTAAGCTGGCCTGACAGCCACACAGCTGCAATCAGGTTAAGTATTGAAGCAGCACCTCCATTTCACTCTTGTGGGTAGTTCATTCAACTCAATATAGGAGTTGGATTAACCTCATTTACATTTCTTTCTACTCTACTCTAAGTACTGTAAGAAGCAAAAAATATTTTAAACCTTGCTGCAAATCTCAGACATGACTACTAGACATTTATGTCTACAAAATGTGCTAAAATAACTATGTTCTGAATCAACATTTTCTCAACAGTTACAAAACACATAAAAAGGTCTGGGTAGGAAGGGACCCAAGCCCCTGCTGTGGGCAGGGACATCTTTCACTAGACCAGGTTGCTCAGAGACCCACCAAATCAAGCCTTAAATACTTCCAGGAATAGGGCATCCACAACTTCTCTGGGCAACCTGTTCCAGTGCTTCACCACCCTCACAATAAAGAACCTCCTCCTAGTATCTAATCTAAACCTCAATTTAAACCCATTGCCCCATGTCCTGTCACCACACATTCTTGCAAAAAGTCTCTCTCCACCTTTCTTGCAGGCTCCCTTCAGCAGGAAGGCCACAATTATGTCACCCCAAAGCCTTCTCTTCTCCAGGCTGAACGATCTGAATTCTCTCAGTCTTTCCTCACAGGAAAGGTGCTCCATCCCTCTGCTAAAATTGGTGGCCCCTCCTCTGGACTTGCTCCAACAGGTCCACATCAGCTCCCACAGGGGAGCAGAATCCCCTCCCCTTACCAGCTGTCCACATTGGCTTTTGGTGCAGCTTGGGACACATTTGGCTTTCTGGGCCATGAGTGCACACTGCTGGGTGATGTCCAGCCTCTCATTCATCAGCGCCCCCAAAGCCCTCTGGGCAGGACTGCTCTCACAGCCTGTGTTGATACCAGGGGTTGCCTTGTCTCAGGGCACCTTGCACTTGGTCTTGATAAACCACATGAGATTCCATTCTTGAGTTATCCAGGTCCCTCTGGATGACATCTCATCTCTCAGGTGTGGCAGCAACACCTCTCAAGTTTGCTGTCATCCACAAATCTGTCAAGGTGCACTCAACCCCACTGTCTGTGTCACTAATAAAGATATTTAATAACAATAGTCCCAAAAAATTGGACCTCTAGAGACACCACTTGTCATTCACATCTATCAGGATGTTTAGCAGCAGTCTACTTTCCATTCCAGTGAAGATTATCTCATCCAAAAATTACGCAGTAGGCCAGAAAATTATAATTTGCTGTTCTCTAGCACAGAAATTGTGCAAAAATTACAGGTCTGAAAAAGGCACATAAAACACCACAATTGTTAATACAGTAACTGATAGAGAAAATGGTATTTTTATTAGTCTAGAGAACAGGTGAAACCTCTTCTGGAAAAAACAGTAGACTGTCACTAGACTAACTCGTATAGTTTGAAACAATAAAGAGCATTTTAATAACACAGCTTTTCTTTGGACCTGAAATAAAAATAGCAGCTGAGAACCACAATAACCCGCATTTAGTAGCACATGGAAAGCAGCAAAGCCTGCAATACCACTGCATGTTTATCTGTAAAGCTAGCAGCTTCATCATCCCCCAAGAACATGTGCTTACCTGATGAAGAGTTTGAACACACAATATTTTGCCTGATTTTTTCAAATAAATTCATTTATCCCATAAAAGATATTACAGATACCTACCAGGTTTGGTCTGAATAGATCTCTCATTTCTATTCGTAAACTACACACAAAATTTAAATCTCTCTGCTTCCTAACTTTTTGAAAAGACTAGTATCAAAAGGCAGTTGTTCAGTAACCCACCATGACCCCTGCAAGAATTTGCTGTAAGGAAGCTTGACAGAAACTCTGCTTAGATTTCTGTTTGTGGTACAGGGCACTGTGCTACTTACCCAGAGCTAAAATCATCCTGCAGGTTAGTCACAAAATACTGCTGCAAAAGCCAACTGTTCCTGGCTGAATTTCTACCAGAATTCCTATCTACTACTTTTAATAAATAGAAAGTGATGATAAAATAGACGCACCACAAATATCTGAACACCACGCATATTTTAAATGGTAGCAATATGTGACCTTGGAAGATATTTGTTACCTTCCCCCCAGTTTACATTTTTACACTACTCCAAGTATCTACTGTACAAATAACTTCAGTAAGCGTATTTATTAAATTAGCTCTATCCAATAAAACCTAAGAATGCAAAAAACCCTACTATATGGATATAAGCATAAGGGAAGTAAAGCGATTGCCAACTCCAAGGTACATCTTCACTTGAAGTAAGATCCTTCTCAATAATCAGAGAAGAGAAAAAAAAAAAACCAAAAACCCAAAAGAAAACCCTAAACCAAAACTCCCAGTGATTTTCCATCTGAAGCCTTTAACTGAATTTCAAAGCAGATGTGCCTAAGTACAGCTTTTAACAAGTGAAGTTGTAATTAGGCATAATGATAGCAGAACAAGCAAATTTAGAATAATGCATATAAATTCTAGCACAAGAAGCGGTCCACTTTCCTAACATTTCATCCTCTTAGTATTCAGAGAAGGTTATTTCCTCTTTAAGGTGCTGAAGCTGGGGTGGAAACTTTCCACAGCACCAGCACTGGTACAGGAATTTCTTGCTAGGAGAACAGCCAGAAAGACCATGCTGACTGAGATAGTGTCCAGGTTCTAGAAGCACCAGTTTTTAGTATTTCTGGAACATTCAGGAGGTTTCATTCCAAGAGGCTTATAAGAATTCAATCCCATGTGGTGTTATGCCAAGAGGCTGCAATGGAGAGTTACAACTTTGTTCCTTCTGAACTGCTCAGCTGCTACCAAATACAGTACAACTGACATGTTTAAGGCTTCTTTGAACTTTATCAACACATTTCTCTAAAATACGGAAGCAAGTCATATAAATAAAAATTAGTGGGAAATCTTTGTCAAAACCAAGAAAAGATAGCGTAGAAAAAGCTGGGCTTGACGTTAGCAATCTTGATCTGACTTTAACATGACATTTAAACGGTATGGAGTAGAATACTCCCAGCAAACACGGTACGTAACTAAATCAAGAGCCCAACACTGATTTTAGGCAGAGTATTGAAAAATGCTGCACAAAGATCAGTTACATGCCTCACAAACTTTGCTAATCCTTAAAAAAAGATTGGCTGGGTCCAAAGAAGAATCTAAAATTACACTGATGCATCCAGTAATAACAAGAAGGAAAAAGATCTATGCAACTCCCATTCAAAATGAAAAACCCAACAAAAGCAGCATCTGATAGCTAAGAAAGCACTTTTTAATGTCTTAACAGTATTCTGTCAAAAGAACAGTATTATTGTATCTTTTGTATGATTTCCATTTCCGGATCAACACAAAGCTTCTTCACTGTTTTTTAACTAATATTGAATACTATAGATAATGCTAGGGGAAAAAAAAATAAAAAAATCATTGCTTCAGATCCCCAACAGAAGACAACTATGCTAAGAGATTGTATCTGTAATTCCATAATGTGAAAAAAAAAAAAAAAACCCCAAACAAAAAACAAAACAAACCACCATTAAAAAGAGTTGTTTTTCACACAGATGAGTCCAAGAATCAAAATTCCGTATTCGGTATTTTCGAAGTACTTCCTACACTAAATTCAAGAGCACACCGAGTCAGGTGTAAATTAGCTTCTGTAGAAAATGATCTATAGAAATCCAGACTACAAAGGATTAAATCAGCCACAACAAAAGAAAATCCAACTCTACAACAACAGCAGAACAAGGACAACAGAGCCATTGACTACTCGCACAGAACAGAAATGCTCTGCCACTGTAACTCTCCCTTCAGCAGAAGACACTAATTCATCACATATCCAACATTCAATCTAATTTTTTTTCTTCTACTATTTCCAATCCTTCCTTTGGTTCCTTTCCTCTTCAGTGCCCTTCCCATAAGCTCCCTGTAATTCCAACCCTGTTTGTGTCACAGCACACAGGTAAATCTTTTTGCCTTCTCAGATTCTGCTTCCACAAACCCTTTAATTCACATCCACATTAGCACCTTTACCTGCAAATCCACTTGTATTTATTGCTATCCCTTCACCTGAAACAGCTTTCATCTATTCCCCATCTGTCTCAGAGAGCTTTCACCATACCTATTCAGCTAAAAACCTTATTTTTTCCCCACAAATCACTCTTATAAGGATTTGCATCCATATTCTCTCTGTACTGGATTCCAAGTATGTGTTATACTAGAGAAGTAAAAGTATTTGAAAGGTGTTGCAAGTGCTAGTTGTCCATATACATAACATCACAACATTATGTGGAGCGATAACCAGATGATGTTATGTAACACAGACTTACCCACGGGGTTAAAGAAAACTCTAGAAAAATATTACATCACTGTGAGCTTTTTTACACTCATTCTCCAGGACCCCAAACAAAACAGAATATTGTTTTTCTCCACTGAAAAATATTTTTACTTTTACCAACCTAAAGTTACTTTAAATGAGAAAAATCTCCCATGCCCCTCAAGTCAGGGTTTACAGGAATAGCAGTCAGCTACCCAGCATGATGTTTTTCATCACTTTTAGAAGAGAAAAGCATCTGATGTACACTGAAATAATTTAACTCACCAATAAACGGAATTGAAGCCAAAGAGTCACCAGGTGGGCTGGAACTTGATGCTTTCCTTTCCTCTATTCTTTTTATGTGGACTTCTCTCCGAGCATCGTTAGGTAACCAACAGGTAGTGTCCGAGGCTGCCTCTTGGTCATTTACAGCAAGAATGTAGGACTGATGCCTCAGAGGCTGGGGGGTTTGGTGGCCAGAGGGTGATTTGTCCCGCATGACCACTGCATCTTTGTCATTTCCCTGAACATCCATTTGCAGACTTTCAGACTCACCAACATCTTCCCTTTCATAACCATGAATCTTTTGTCTGATGGAACCATCTACGTTGTCAGAGGTAGTTAAACACTCACTTGTTGGTTGAACAAGTTTGGCAGAAGCTGGAGCCAGAGAGGAGGGCTGGATGGTTTTACCAGTTTCTGTTTTGTGATCTGGGGCACCTTCTGTTCGGATCCTTGACTGTTGGTTTAACAGACTGCTTTGATGCAAATGATTTACTGTTCTTTGGTCTTTGCTGGCCATAGCATCCAGACCCTGGTTAAGGGGAATTGACGGTTTGGCTGCATAGGGAGCTGAGTTCTTCAAAGAGCTACTTTTTGAACTTCTGGCTGGTGTGAGAGACAACCTCTCTTGTGAAACACCTGCAGATTTTGAAAGTCCCCCAGGAGTCTGCAAATCACGAGAAGGCTGTAGCATTTTAATATCTGGTGAAACTTTCTGAAAGTGGGAACCAGGCAGAGAAGCTCTACTACCTGTTCTCCTGTTGTCTGAAATATAAGTATTTGGAGCAACTGGAAAATTTTGACCTCGAAGGGACATATGAAATGCATGTTGTCTAGATCTGTCATAAATACCTCGCCGATCATCTTGTTCGGTAAACCCTGTCCATTTGTAAGTCTTCCTCCTATCTCCGTTTGCATCTGCAATCATATTCTCCGAATGAAAATTTTCTAGCACTTCACCCTGTTTGCTGAGATAATCCCATGACCGAGCCCTGTGATTTTTAGCATTGACTGAAGGCGAAGTTAGAGTATCTTGTGAAGCACTTCGTGGCCATTCTTTCATCAACACAGGATCTTCAAGTCTTTCCTGGGATACACTTCTCTGCCGGATCTGGACAGACTGTGGAACCCTGTCGTGAGAGGTGCTCCTGCGCCGTACCTGAGAAGCAGTGCGGTTTGGCACCACCTGATTATACTCAGTTGTGTTCTGAGAAGCTGCTCTTAAGCTATCTAACCTTTCCTGTATTGTTCGGGAGCCATACATGTGCATGCGCCTATTATCAATGTACTCCTTGTAAGTTTTGTAGGTCTTCCAGTCTATATGCTGGTGGGAGGTTGGAGAACTGTAGTGATTAGTAGAGACTGAGGGCGAGTCTGTGGCTTGAGTAGAAGCTCTAGTGCTTGGGATGCCTTCCGGACATACGACATAATTTGAAGCTTTACTTACTGTCCCAGTTGTATCAACTGGTCTTGTTATTGGAGTCTGGGGAAGTACAATGGCAGTGGACACTAAAGATGGTGGTGATGTGGTCCGTGCTTTTAGACCGGTTTGATCTTTTAAGCCGTATCTTACTTCCTCTGTCCTGTGTGACGGACCAGCATGGTTATTTCTGCAAGATGGCAAATCTACAGCCTTCTCAGAAGGCACAATAACAGTCCTTACAGTTTCATTGCAAACACACACGGCTGTATTTGATTTTGCAATGTCTGTTGGTGATGGAGGCACTTGTATTTCCATTCTGTAGGCCCTCTCTGGCTGTGTCAATGCCCGGACTGGTCTACCGACTTGCTGTTTCCCTAGGGAGAAGTCAGAAGGGAGCTTATCTCCAGCTTGTGCCTTAACAGAGGCTGTGGATGTCAGGCGTGGATAACATATTGGTGGTGGTTCAGGTATGTTGTGGGCATTACCACTGTAGGCTTCGTTGCCTTTTAGGTAGGCATCTTGGGAATATGCCTGTGGAGAGAAGATTGAGTATTCAGTAGTGAGGGAGAGGGAAAAGTTCCCCATCTAGTATTTGCATGCTCAGGCTTCAAGGGGGAGGAGCACACGTTCAAAATTCACACTCACTTTAATTTTAGGCAAAATGTTAGTTCAAAAGATAAAACCAGCATTCCAACCCCTTAGTCAGCAGAAACAGAACAAGCAAAATCATGACATACATTCCCTCCCTCAACAATTAAAAAACCGATGACCAATTCTAGGAATACTGCGAGTAGGGCACTGAGTCAGGTTTCTCAATATCCATAAGCACAAAACGCAGTATTTTTTCTCCTCTTTAATTCTGCTTTCTAACATGGTACTTCACACATTTTTCTTGGTTAAACCTCCCATTGCTGGAAACTGGAATTTCACAACAATCGATAGGTTAAAATGCTGCATAATAAATTCAACTAGCACTAGAAAATTCTCTATACATTTAGTGTATAAAACAATTCTGTTCACTTAATGCAGTACATATGGAAAGTACAGACAAATAAATATACATACACACACACACTCCTCTAAAATGTCTTCTGCATAAAAGCTACTGTTCCTAAACATATAATGAATAAACTGAAGCAGTAAGATATTGTTGTGAGCCAACATCCTATAAGTCATCTTGTATTTTACAGGAGACAGCAAGTACATGGTACACAAATTTTACTGCAAAAAATATTAATGATATTTAGCATTTTTGACTTTGAGGTACACATAGTATGAAAATTCATACATATTTACCACTGTCCATGCACTATTGAAACCCAAACTGAAATCTCTAATTTCCTTAGTGCACTTTGCATCTTCATGCATAACAACCTGATTCCTAAGCAAAAAATGGTTATATTACACTTAGTATGTTTCTGCAGCATTTGTGAAAGCAGCATTTGTCATTGTGAAATTAACAGAACATTAAAAAAAATAATTGAGAAGCATAAGCATACTTAAACAATATTCTATTATTGAAAAACTTCAGCATGACTTTGTTCAGTTTCAACATAATGAAATAAAGAGCCAATGCAGAGCCTGCCAATGTAACAGAAGATTAAAATAATTTCTCAGGGCTTTTACGCACTTAGGAGTGCTATCATTTCACAGCATTTCCTGTTCAAATCATAACATGCTCAATTCCAGTATATCAATGTGCTCTGTCTTAACAGAAGACAGTTATAAAAGCCCAAGTGCAGCCATAAAATTAACACAGAGCAAAGTAGAGAGGAGGGCGAGGCATTTACAATACTGCTGCAATGTTACACCGAGCATTAGTGAAGTGCAAAATATTAAAGCACACAGAGAGAAAACAGACCAAATAACACAGGCACAAACCACAAATCAAGAGATCAGCATTATGAAGAAAATAAAGCTCAGACTATCTAGCTCATTTCCAAACTTGATATTTCATATTCTTGCTTCTCACAAATCATTAAGAAAAACATGCCTTACAAAACCATCAGAGAAATGGCTACTGTACATTTCTTACCAGTGCTGTGACATCCTTTGTAAACTGCAGCTGGCAGAAAACAGGAAAATACAGTAAAAACTGCTTACAGATGTAAAGACAGAATTATCTTGTCATATTGATGTTGACTATAGCAAGCTAAAAATACAGCTACACTGATTTCACTGGAAGGTACCAACAGACATAAAGGGCAGTAGAGCATAAAAAACAACTTCACCCTCCTTGCGAGCATGTCCATCTCAGGCTTTTATCTGCTCCTTATCTTTATCCTGTACAGAAAGCAAAATGTTTGTGCCATTTTGCCTTGGTGCATCCCAAAAGCTGCCTGCAGAGAGCTCTGGCTCCCTGCGATGAGATTTCCCTTCCACTACAGCAACATTACTGTCTCTCATTTCCCTGGGCTGCTACCATCCATCCCTGCTTCCTGGTGACGAAACAACAGCTCTATTATGCATTTAAAACAGCACACCCCTTCCTCACATATATCCGAACATGACCACGAGCTGTCAGCTGACTGCAGCTGCTTTCACGCTGTACATCTGAAATTAGAGGAATGATGCTGCAGAAACACTCTCCTTATGTGATTTGTAATTTTTTTTCCTCCACTCATACCAAAAATCAGGACAGGCTTCCACTGACACATTTAATGGGGGGAAGGAGCCTATGAAGATAAACATTTCTAAACCTTTAAATAAATGGCTGTTTAAGATCTTGAGGGGCTGAAGAATTAAATAAAAATAATTGGAAGAGATGCTGAGGACTCAAAAACCAGATTGAGCGAGATCCTTCTGGCACACAAGACAAACAAAAACCATCATATACTGCCCCCTAATAAAAAAATACATTTACCAACTTATACAGATGATAAAAGAGCAGATATCCCACCTTCTCTGGGATGCGCACATATTACACGAACAGAAAATACCCCATTTATATTTTTGTAGAACATTCCCCTGACAAACAATGCTTCATTGACTTTGACAGCAGAAAAGCTAAATTCCAAAGCTGGGATGATCTGATTGTGGCCAAAGACTATAGGTGAGTATAAAAATAAGTTCTCAGCTCTTGACAAAATTTATCACAGGTATTAAAATATCACCTTCAGAACACAGCATTCCCACAGGATCCAAAATGAGATCAGGTTGATCTCATGAGAGCTAGGTTTTCTCCTCCCAAAAAAAAGTATGTTTGCATGATTGCAGGTGTATCCAGACAGACTGCCAGTTCTGTGTAAGACAGTTACTGGAAAGCGTACTTCTCAACCTCATTTCACCCACTACCCAAGAAAGCACTGAAACAAAGCAGAACATACTTCCAAGAAAGAGAAAGTTTATAGAAAGGACTGTGATATTTTCACAAAGAACATTTGATATCTTTGTTTCACAACTCTGATTAAGGGCCTACAGGAAATAATGCAAATTACAAAGAAATGGATGGATCTGTCCTACAAATGTCACACTGAAGAATGCATTATCAGCATTTTCACTAATGAAATATTTTAACTGCTTTAAGCACGAAGTGATGAGATTTTTAGAAGAGGTTTGGAGATTAAGAAATGTGAAATACACCAATATATTTATTAGTTCATACTGTTTGGATATTTTATAAATTCTGGAACCACATAAAATGCAGCTTGAGCATTGCTCTCTCTATTTCTCTAACAATAAATCATGTGAAAAATGCTATCTGAAACTAAGTGATTGCAACAGGATACATTAAAAAAAAAGTCATTAGGGTATGGCAGAATTTTCAGTGTTTATAGCCTTATAACAAAAACCAAATCAAAAAAAGGCTCACAACTTAGAGAACAAAAATAGCTTTTTAATATCCAGGTTAGTGATATTCCTGATTCAGATACCAACCAAGCCATTTCAATTTCCAGAACTGGATACTCTGCAGTTATTCAGAAGTCCCAACATGATCCAAAAATTAGTCTAGGTATTTTATGAGCTCCTTTTCACCTTTTCAAAAAACCAACAGCTTTAAAAGACTACCATACACATGCAACAATTCAGAGTGACTCTGATGGATAACAGCTCTGGAACAATTACTAGAAGAAAATTGCTGCTCTTACAGTAAGAGCTCAGTGTGTTTCTAGTTACTGGGTAACGTTTCTTCCCACCTTGCAATCTGGTTTTGTTTGCATGAAGTTTGCAAACTCCTATGGTAAAGGATTAATTTCTTACTGCGAATTTGTAGAACTATTAAGGGTTTAACTCCTAACGTAATACATTCATGCCATGTGATATGCAAAATACATTTTAAGCAAATAAACCATTTTACAAGGTATTTAATTAACTACCTAAAATTCTGCTGAAAGGCTTTGATCCCACTTTTACCCCCTTGATTTTATGCTATTAGATGCTAGAACAGTAAGAGCCAAATGCATGAGCATTCCTCCGGGTAAGAATCATGGTGAAACCTTGTACTTTCAAGAGCTCAAACCAACCATATCCTACACCCACTAACCCAAATCCATGAAAACATGCAGCCCTGTGTCTCACTGAGGATCGGTGTCCTTCACTACACTTCACTACAGGATGAGTAGCAACACCAATTTCAACAGAACTATTCACTAAATTTGTGATAAGCATTTTGATGAATCAGAAACCAACCTGCTCAACTCCTTGCAAGACTGAGCTTGAGGCATTCTTCTTTCCTTCTCCAATGGGTTTGGCTTCAGATTTTATCTTTTCACTACTAAATTGTTCTCTTCCACAGTCTTTACTTAATCTCACAGTCATCATGAGTATGAAAACTGCACACCAGAAGAGGTTTACAGCTCTCTTAAAAGGAAACACTTTCTAGTTACAGTTTGTTCTGGCAAGGATATTAATACAGCTCAAGTGCTTTCACTTTACTCTGAGACACCCAAACACTACAGTCAGATAATGCTATTTGAAAAAAAAAAAAAAAACAAAAAATGCACCGCTTTCTTCCTAAAAGCGGTGCATTTTTAGTATACAAAATTAAATGCCTTAGGCCAAATAAATTTTATTTCCAAATACAAGCTGTGTAAGAGACTTTCCTGTAAAGTCTAAATTGTGGTCAGGATGGTTGATGCAAATGGTATTTTCTAACATGCAGTGTTGGAAAACAAAATTTAAGTCTCCTCTTCTAGGACACTGTGTCTTCACACCACACCCTGGCTTCCACTGTACTTGCTGCCACAGCTTTAATATTAACCTCTGTGCACATCAGTAACTGCCAGCACAAAATCTGGAAGTAAAAAAGTGCTCCAAGTCTCTGGACTAAATACAGCTACTTAAAAAACATCTCTATGTTTACTAAAAGATAAAGCAAACGAAAATATTTCACAGTTTGCCATGTTGCTCCACTAGGTCTGATGCAACTGGATGATCACAGGAAGAAAAACAAAATTAAACTCTCAGTCTTTAACACTGAAGCCAACTGTGGGCAGGCCTGTAGTCAGACACGAGTTTACTGGGGCATATAAAAGTCTAGGATATATTTCCTCATTTAAGTTATTTTTCTCTTTTGCTGTTGTTGGGGGTGGTTTCTTCTCCTTTTTTTTTAATTATAGATGCATGACTGGCAATTTCAGGATACTACAAAGCCTTGAGAACCAACAAATCCCACAAAAATTCTAAGTTCAGAAATGATAATGCAGCAAACTCTTCTCTGCCGTACAGATATTCCAATATACTGAAAAATTTCCGTATCACCTGACTAGAAAGAAGGAAAAACAAAGAAAATCTGTGCTTCAGTTGACTTTTAGTCATTTTCCTGATGCCCTTACTATCTATGACAAGAGAAACATTTCTGTTCAAATATGGTCAACTTTCAGTTACTGATCTGCAGCTTCATGGGTCTGTAATTCCGAGGAAAGATTAAGATTTTACTTAATTTATCAAAAACATAGTAGTAAACAACACCCTTTAATCTCCACCTTTACCATTATTCATAGAATGCTCAGTAACACCTTTCTGTAAATGAAACTGCAAAGTTCTTTCTGGAAGGCTAAGGCACATTTCAACAGATTTGGACACTAATGAAATTAAATGGTGACAACACCTAGGACCAGAAGCAACCTCTTACCTTTTGAGGCAATTCCTGTAAGGAAATGTTTTTTCAGAAATTAAACTATTGGAGGGAGGCTAAGTTCAGTAAGATGAACTTTTGAGTGAGTGTGTAATGAGAAAAGTGCTAGAAAATGCATGGTGAAAAACCTTACCTATAGTATACATGTTCATACACAACATAGTTATATACATCTACAAAATAATATCTACATTTATTTTCCTGTAATAAGCACCATATATAGTGATTAATATGCTGCATTACAAAAAACCTTCCAAATAAACAGCTCCAATGCAGATCATATTACAAATACCATTTTTCAAAGAGCGGTATTATCAAGTGCCTGGCACTTAGAAATTCAGTGCCTTGCAGGCTGTTTTCTTTTTTACATACACAAGGAACAATTAGCAAGTAAGTACATTTCAACGTGAAACATTCCCAGAAAAAATGGTCCAAAAATCCTGCACACTATCCTGTTGTGATAGACATAACAAAGCCTACTGACAACACTTATAATAATGCTCACCAGTAAACAGGCTTAGAAAACTCAATTTACTCTATGGAGCACCTTTACATTCAGTATTTTCCACACAGCACAAAAAGCTTTTGAAAAATATGGAAAGTTATCAAAATTTAAACAGTATTTTAGTATTAACCTTGTTATCCAGAGGCTACAAACTAGCAACAATTTCATTGAATACACTTGAGAAAAATGAACTATTTGTAGATTACTTAAATGCATCTTCCCATTTGCATGAAGTCTGTGGTACTAAAACCTACAAGATGACAAAATTCTTTCAAAAAAGGTTGAGAATGCTACAGAAATTGCATATAGATACATCTAATTTGAAACACCAAGGATAACATGACATAAAAATAATCCTCCTCTTCCTATTTTAAAAATGGTCATATACCTAGAAATGTTTCAAAATAATCTATTTTAATAAATTTAAGTAAATTTATCACAAATTTGAGGAGAAGCGTGAAAAAAACCAACACATACACTGCTGTCAAGAGTTCAAGATTTTGATAAGGACATAGATTTTTAAATACTCTTTTCCCCATCCACTTTGTGAACAAACATCACACCAGTGAACAAACTTTAAACATCACACCAGTGAACAAACACAACTGACATTAGTCCCACTAATGGTAGGATTTCACACCTAATTCCATTCCAAGTAGGCACTGTTCACATGCCACAGAGGGCAATGGCCTGTGGATTGGACTACTTCATTTTTACTATTGATGAATGGATTTGAAGCCCTGTTTTCAGGAACTTCAATATACCAAGAAGTTCACAGACATATTTGGGTATTTCTGAAGACTAAACTCAAGGTTTATAAATAGCAAACTAAGGATAGAAACAAGCAACTGTGTTTCTAGCCCTCAGTCATGAGCACACGGAGTAGACTGCCAAGTACTATAAAATTTAGCACAACTAGCATCGCTGCTGAATACATGAAACTATTCCATCCTCATTGCACTAGATATACCATTTATTAGCCTCATACTACAATATCCAGTTGTGCTTAGACTTTTGCTATTTTTACAGCATACCAGTATTTAACATCAGTTTACAATGAGTGACACCATTTGAAGACATATACAGTGACATATGTCATAGAAACAGCTAAGTTATTTAACATTCTGTAATAGTTTACATTACACAACTTCAAGTGTAAGTTTTTCCTCTATTATAACTCAGAGGAATTGCATAGATTCTTCATTTTATTGAAATTACTGAGAATTTACTATCTCAAAAGACTGCAAATTATTTTAGAAGTGTTAAAAATATTTCCTCCGGCGTGGTGGGCTGAAACAGATACAATTACAGGCCATAACAGACAGACACTGTTTTAAGATCGAATTCATTTTTATCATCTGTTTCTTCCAAAGTTGCAGCTCAGCCATCAAAGATTGACACTTGGCAACATATATACCAAAGTGTTCTGCGATAGGCCTGAATGAACAAACTGCTGCTATCAGAAGTCATTTCCAATAGGCCCAAGTACACCCAGTCCTCAGCCTTATGGATACAGGAAACATCTGTGCCTCCACAGCTTTCCTCTGGAAAATGCTATGTGGAACTGGAAGCCCTGAAGAGCAGCTCCCTGTATCCCAAACAAACGCATCTTAGCAAACAGTAGCAGAAAATCCTTCCGTATCATGACCTAACCCAACAGTGAACAACTGAAGGAACTCATACAAGCTATAGGGTCAATGTAAAGCATTTTTTGCAAAATGAAGATTTCACCTGTCAAACCTAATCCTCTTTCTATCTTCAACAGAGCAACCTCACATACAAAGTTTACAACCCTTATCACATCTTAAAACTCAGAAGGAACTTTAGCATAATGACACTTGAAGATTATTCATATATCCAGTCTTTTTCTAGAACTTCCACAGGCAGGTATTTTTTCTCTTTCCTTTACCCCTCAGTCTCCTCAAGGAGAATAACCTTACTTTCTTTTTGTTAATATAATTTCCTAACCCCTAATGGCAACAATCATCTTTTTTTGCCCTCTGCCCCCATCTCACCTGTTGATATAACGAGTTATATACAACCAATTATTTCTCATCTCTACTTCTCACCTGAAGTTTGCACTTTGTGTTTCACCAGCAGAGACACGATGTGCTTAAGACCTTTTCATCCAGATAAATACAAGTATTTAACTTTAAAACTACAAACCCTGCCTTGTCTTACACTATTTTACACTATTCTTACACTATTCTGGCTACAAGACTGCATTAGATGTACATGGCATTCAGTAATGTTAGCATTACTCCTGAATTTATACATATTCACAGTTCCGATTTCAAAGAAAAAAAAACAAAACAAACAAAAAAAAACCCAACCACCAAAAAACACCCCAACAGCTTTTCTTTCTTACTTTTTCATGCAATCAAAACTCAGACCCTGCCCCCAACAATTCCTGTATTGGATTACTGAAATATGTCTTCATCAAGTGTTCTCAAAATATCATTTCTATTCTAATAAACTTGGCTTGTTCTCCTAGCTGGAGAGTGCAGCTTCTACCTTTACTTCCATGCAAAACCAAGTTTTTTTGTTTCTTTCCTTACCCATTAATTTGGTCTGTAATAATGGAAAACAGCTACTGAAACCCATAGGTTTGCCTAACTACTAACAAGAAAATCAACCCTGCTTGTCATCTTCTCCTCTCCTCTGCTTCCAATTAAAATAAACTAGAGCATATCAATATACTAGGTGTTTTTCTGATTCTTCACAATATGAGCTTACACATCCTTTTTATTCAAGACTCCTTTGGACTTAGAGACACTAAATGGGAGATGAATTATCTTACTACACATGCAGGACCTCAATTAAAATCAAGAACAAATAGGCACTAGTCCAACAAACATTTACAACAATCACCATTAAAAAATTTGGTAATAACCTTTGGCCCATTTATCACACTTCTTAGTCCACTCACAATTACTGAGTTATTAACAAAGGCTTCACATGCTAGTTTTTGAAATCAAATTCTTTAGAAGTGGACAACCTAGTTAAAGGAAGCAATCTGACTCATAAATTCTAACACAATGAAATTAATCTAAATTACAGTAAAAATATGAACAAGATGTGTTTTTTAACATTCTAGAAATAAATATCATGTGAACACAGTATTCCCTATATTTGGATTCTCCTGAAATTTCAGGTATGGCAAGGAAGTAGGAAAATATCTAAGGAGTTACAAAGATTAATGATTTGCTGATAGCACACTTCAAAGACTTTGTTACCAACAACAGAACATTTTTGTTTAGGTAATATACCCTCTAAACAGAAGCTTCACAAACATACCAATTGAAGGATGTCCTCATCTTTTGGCATAACACTAAGTTCCAATACGCTGTCACTGAAAGAAACAGAAAAAAATATATATCACAGATGAATTTTTGGAGATTTTTGAATTCTTATTACAAAGATAATCATTTACTTCCATAGATGAAAACTGTTCAAAAACTCCAACACTCAGTTATTATGACAAATACGTGACACAACAAAAGTAAACACTGATTTCCACTAGAATCTTACGAAGTAAGTAGAAGGCAAATGTGACTGAGCCAGTTTATTGAGCCAACACATTGGTTTGGGCAGTTTTATTTCCTTTTTTTTTCATCAAGTCCTAAAGTACCCTGCTTGTTTGGAGCTTCCTGGACAAAACAATGTGACAAATCTGTGAATAAAAGCTAAAACTTTCTTCAATTTAAAACTAAAGTCTCTTAGCACTCTTTAGAATTGCTGTGGTGACATAAATCACCACATCATGTGAAAAGAGGAGCAATACCAAGGCAAGTACTGACCTATACCTTTCCACTCCAATCACCTCCTAGCAGAATCAACTTCAACAGTCATTCAGATGACATTTGAAATATGGGTGAAAAACACTTGCTATTTGCAACTGCTGCATTTATCAGTCGGAGCTGCTGAAACCAAAAGCAGCAGCAGCATAAATATCCAGGAATCTGCATAGTTCAATCAGTGTGACTCAAACACAAGCAAAATCAGGACACCAAACGTACAATGTACCAGCTACCCAGTCGAGTATTTTAAAAACAGTGAAATCCACAGTTGGCATCTACCAGAAATAAGATATTTCCACAAGCAAGTGAAAAGCATATGCTTGGCATTGGATACAGAATAGATGAATTTATTATCTCATCTGAGATAATGGAATAATCTGTTCACATTCATTAAATGTGAAGTGGAACAGGTACTGAGAAGGGCTGCAAAAGACTAATGTACAGTATATTATAACAAGGCAGAAAAAACAAAATGAAGTTACTGTGACTGCTACTTAGAAATCTCACAAGTCAAAATTAAAAAAGGATATTTTAAAAAAACCTGACCTAACTGGGTATCTCAGAAATCAGCTCATCTGTACTGGTTAGTACAATGCATTAGGTGAGGAAAGACAAAACCAGCACAAACACTGGCCCAACTACAGGGCACACTGATCAGCCTATGAAAGCACTGAGAAGGACCTCAGTTTATTTCTGCAGGAAAGAAAACCATCATGTCAAAATGTAATGTGTGAGTTATTATGCCTTCTTATATGAAAAATGTTTCTATTTTGTGGTTACTTTTCCATTTTCTATCAACCACAGACAAGGCTGAATTCCAAAATAGCAGAGTAAGGGTATTTGGTTTCACAATCTTTTAAAACCATTATTCATTTTGGAAAAGTGTTCTCCAAGCAGCATAAAACTTACTTTAAAATTTACTCTAAAAGCTGAAGATCAACAGTGATTTAAGTTTTTGTTTTTAAGTCCACGCACATCTAGGTAAAAGTAAGTCTTCAAAAGACTTGTGAAGATTCTTTTAAAATATTGAATTATAAGAAACAAGGGAGTATTGACTTTATGTGCACTTACAATAGCATTTCCCATATTGACTAAATGCATAAACAGCTTGAGGCGTTTTTAACAAAGTGTTCAGATTTCAGTTCTACACATGGGCAGCACCAATGTATAAATCATATCAGGTAACTGATTACTTGCAGGATGAAGACTTTGGATGTCAAAAATATGATAGCATTGCTTCTCTTGAAGTACTTTTTAAATAAAGAAATATAATTTGACACAGAACAAACCATACTAATTTAAGTATTTTGCATGTTTCCCCTCCTCTCCCTTTTAAAGAAAGTGATTAAATCCATTGACACAATTAAAATCTTTTTAGAAGACATTCAGAAGATTAAAGCATTCCATTCAGAAACAATGTTTTACACAATGCAAATAACTACTTAACTATTCTATTCCTGTTTGCCTGAAGAACCTTTTGGAGATGATTTGGATATTCTTACTTTGTATTTTGTGACATGCTCTCAGGACTTTTTTTCATTCTCATATCAGAAAGGAAGGAAGACTTCTGCTTTATTGTAGGGTATAATGTAAATGCAAATTATGAACTAGAAAGTGTTAGTAAGAACCACCACACAGAAAGTGATAGCTTACACTGGAGCTCCAAACACAGTACTCAGAACGCTTAAAGGTATTTATCATTCCAGTTACTTTCATTACACATTCTGAGAGTCAAATTCAAATGTTTTGATTTTGAGTCATCAAACTAAAGCACTAATCATAAAGTCTATCTTCTGATGCATTATTTTGTATTAATGAAACAGATTCAGTAGCTAAACTCTGTACATTTCTCAATAATCCAAACACTTTCAAGAACAGTTTGAAAAAAGAAACAAGCAGAATAGACAATCATTCAAATTCTCCAGTTTAAGAAAAAAAAGGGAGGGAAAAGAAAAGTTGCAAATCAGAATCTGTTCCTTCTTTTATTTGAAATCATAAATAATTGATTGAGTTTATACTAGCAATCAATGTATCTCCAAGTTGATTATATATGTAAACAGGTAAGAATAAATTCTTAACGGACCAAACCAGCAACTGGCAAAAAGTAGGAAACAGAGTTTGAAGTGTAGTCATGATTAATCTTACAGGACTGTAGTTACTTCTAGCAACTCTGCTGAGGTGTGTCCTTTATTTTCCAGAAGACATAATCAGTATAACTTTAGTTTTGCTCTCTCCAAGCCGAGGAAAATAGAAAACATTCTACACACAGCTTGAAACTTTTCTGGGAACAACACAGAGCATGGCTGAATCATATCCCATCCTTAAGTCTCACTGGAAGACAGGGTATCATTTCATCTAAAGCAGCTAAGTTCTGATATCTGCAGCATTATATAATGAAGACAAGCAGCTAAAATTGAACAACTTTTTAGAAAAATAATAAGCTGCTATAAAAACGGAGACAGAAGTAATCTAAAATAAATCTGCCAGCTTGCACTAAGTTTTATTGCAAACAGCTGAAGAGTAAGCAGTGGGGAAGCCCTCTCTTTAGAGAGAAGAGAGGATGAAATGTGTTGAAACCTTAAAAACTGCTTTGAAGATGAGTAAAATGAAAAAAGAATAAGCATTTACACTTGTCAATACATGTGAATGAGCAATTAAAAACAACAAAAGTACAGCAATTAAAATGTCTAGAAAACCAATGTACAACATATTAAGACTATGAAGGAAACTGTCTTTAGTCATAAAAAATATTTCAGCTGACAACTCAGCCTTTCAAAAGGCCTTTCAGCAAGCTGCTTTCACATGGCCAACTAAAGAAGCCAAGGTGTGCTGGATGAAAGATCAGCTAAGACACAAAACACAGCAAAAAAATGTGTCACTGGGTGTTTTTAATGTGAAGAGTATAAGTAAATTCAAGACTGAATTTATGCAAGGCCAACCTATCAAGAATGATTAAATCAAGCAATGAAGATAAAACCTGTGGTTTAGCAACTTCCTGAACCAAGGATTTCTACAAAGTGGGCTGGTATTATCTGCCCACTCAATCACTCTTGAGTGATTTCACATTCCAGTGCTTTCATAGACTTCAAAGAAATCTTTACTGGATATTATCAGAGGATAATGGTATAACAGTCTGACCCAGGTAGCAATGCTAATGCAAGAGCAGCATGCACCATAATGCAATTTTATTTGCCATGAAATGGCAGCTTAAGAAGTAAAAAAACTTATGTTCAGACAAACTGCTCTGAGCTCAAAAATACTGTTTACAAGCAAAGAATGAGAGACAACTGATTGTTTGGTCACATGAGAAGTACTGCCTGTAAGCTACAAGATACACCTGATGTGGAGTCTGAGCTCTCTTTATGGATCAGAATTAATATTTATCTGTTTATCCTAAGAAGTTCAGCTGCAGACTTCCTGATGGTTGTATATGCTGTATAAAATGCTCAAGGATACACACGACCTTTTGTTACAATCTTCTGTGATGTACACATCTGGGTCGAGAAAACAAACTGTTCTCTCCCAACAAACAATAGCATCCCTTCATCCTCCCTGCTCTCATGGAAATCAGGGAGACAGATGCAGCAGTGTCCTACACCCTCCCTGCCTGGCTGCACTAGAGAGTCACTGATAAGGCCTTGTTCAGGTGTCCCCAGTTTATCCACAGTAGGCAGAGGTTCAGTTCCTCTGAATAGCTCACTACCTACACTCACTGAAAATAAACTCAATTTACAGGCACACTTAAGAGTTAAGAATCACTGACCAAACAGGCCACTCAAAGATGTGACTGGTCTCTTTCCTGGATTAAGAGAGTTAATTGACTGATCTACACAGCTGGGCATACACTAATGTACAACAGTGCTGTTTGTAAAAATACAAAATAAGGAAACAATGCATGGCTAGTGTTATGCCCAGTGAAGGAAATAAAAAATGTCCCATCTGTCCAGCTCTTAGACAGCATTAATGACACAAAACATGTTTCAGTCTACCTTGTCCATCACATCTCTGAATACAGTTTTGTTGTTTATAAAAAAACCAAAACAACATCAACAAACATCCAAAACAAAACCACAGAGACACAAGTCACCTGAAAGGTACACACGTTGAACAAAATCTTGAATAAAGACATCACTGAAATAGGAAGATCAGAATCCGATTTTTCCTTCTTTGAGCAGTAAGCATATCTAAGTCTTAACATGTGACGAGCCTCTAAAAATCTGGTATGTGAGATGTACTTAGAAAATATTCTTTCATGCTGATCATAATAGATCGTTTTGCCACATAACTTAGCAGTTGGAAACTTGTTGCTATAGAACAGAAACTGACACCAAGAAAACCATAAAATTAAAGGCAGACATGAGACATGAGAGAGTATCTAGACTCATGCTAGACAGGATTTCACAAGTGTTTGTGAACTGCAGGAGCAGTAAATATTAGTATTTTCTCAACTCTGAGCCAGGTTCATAATTTACTGCAAAATAGAAAAAAGCAAAGACTTACTGCAAATGTTCTGCATGTGTGCACTAGCATAATTTTTTTCACCAGATCTGCTGATTTCTAGTTCTTAGATCTCATAATCTAGGTGGATTTTATAATCTTCTTTTCCAAATGACATACGTATGTATACCTAATCTATTTTCAGTTCAAACTTCCTCTACAACACTTGGTATTATTTGCTAACAAGGGCCAAGTACTGACAATAAAAGGACTGTGGTACATCAGCACATCTATTCTCAGATTCTTCTCAGCAATGAGCAAACGTACGAAAAAAGAAATAATAAAACTGAGTGTATATTAATGAAAATTTAATAATACGATGACTTTTCAAAATGCTCATAAGTGGTCATTTCATGCCCAGTATACAAGAAGTGTGGCACATAATGGTAATACTGTTATCTTACCTATTCTGTATTAAAGCAATGACTTGAGAATATGTCTTCCCAATAACACTTTCTCCATTGACTTTTATAATTCTGTCACCTGTAGAGGGAAAAAACATAATTCAAATTAGTTTGTCTAGATATTTTTAAAAAAGTTTTTATTTTGTATTTCTACACCCCACAATAATCAAGAATACCCATATGTTAAATTCAAGGTTAGTCTTCCTCAAAAAAATAAAAAAAGACTTATCCAAATATTTTGTTACTCCTCCCTCATTAAGAGTTTCATACACTCTCATAAAATAATAATCAAATATATTGTGTAGAGCAATTTTTGGCCTGTGATGAAAAACCTATCCTGTTCTCTACACCAAATGGTAATTAAGACATCTCTGATCAGAAGAGCAGAAAGGTATCTTGAATTTCCTTATGAGGAGAAAATGGTCTAAAGGAGTACAGGTAGGGAGCTTCAAAAAGCTACTGGAGGAGGAAGAGCTGAAAGAACGGACCTGTGCAAAGCAATGCAAAGGGAATGGCTTTTTCAACACTACTTTAGAAACTGAAAGCCCTCTTTGTGTTTCTGGCATGATCAAATCAAAGCAAGGAAAAAGCTGTTTACTCTGACTACCCAGCCTATCTTGGGGACAATAATGCTTTAAAGCTTGTGCTCCATGGAGGTTCAACTTACAGACCCCGTGGATTAACAAACTACACAGATCTCACTTTTTAATTTTGTCTGCTCACATAAAGTAAACATCATGCAAATAAACTGGTGTGATATTTTCAACTTTATAAAAGTTTACCCATTTCCCTTTATTTTCTGGGTACCACCTTTCTTCTTGCCTGAGAGAACTTGTGAGTTTTGTCTCTGGCTTCCTCAGCGATGAACGCAAGCTTGGTGGCAACAAGCTCTGAAACCTGTCCTAGCTAGGTCATACAGAACACATCAGGTCCTTCTCTGGGACTTTACTGGCTCTTTTCCAGGTTGTCTAAGAACAGCCTGCAATGTGGGCTACATTGCCACAGATCTTTACTCAATATTCCCACTAAAAACTATAATTAGGACTATCATTAGAGTAGGTCATATAATTTTATCTGTACTTGTGCAGCTTTTATTTTTCACAGAAGCAGACAAGATTACACACAGCAGTGACACGAGTCTACTAGAAATATGCATCCCATGGATCTGCCAAAAGATCTGATGGGGACACACTGCAGAATGGTTACATAAATGACAGGAGCACAGACAACTCTGCAAGTACAACTTTGTTCTGTTTCAGATACATGGGAAGGGGAAGTCAGTGCCTGTAGTGCAAAAAAGGATACAGAAACACAAAGTCTTTTTTTAACAGCTCTCCATCAGTCCGGTGGCTTGTTATGTATTTTGATCAAAGCAGAAATTAATCAGAAAGCCCTTTCCACACACATTTCAGTTCTTTATATTCTTGCATATAGATAAATGACAGCACAAAGATCAAGACATGGGAAATACAGATCTGTTTTGACTGTATTTCAATATTTCTAATCTTTATGAACTCCCAGATATGTTATTTTTTAATGAAATGCCTTAGAGGTTAAATATGGGAGAAGCATTAACTTTCTAACTCTAACAAAGATGATTTTACAAGAGTATTCAAAAATACTTCAGAATGGACTGTCTTATGTTTAAGATACCTTTCTCTATTGCTCAAATTTGCAAGAATATTTCAAGCTTTCTGGTGAGAAGCAGCCAAGTAAGCTCCTGAAATGGAGCTCATTTATTATGGGTGATGAAACTTATGTTGAAACTTTCAGTATTACAAAGGACTCTGCAGCAGTGAAATTAGAATTGACAAACATAACTACCTCAACTCATACCGAATATTCAAATATTTTCATTTGTGTGACCACAAGACAAAGAAAAGTTACATTAGGAGAAAGAGAATTACAGTTGATTCTACAAAATAGGAAATGTATATAGTGTCTGCATGAGAGGTTAAGCAATCTACCTGGCTGATTATTCCCTGAGTGTTTAATACCAAGACAGAGATATAATAACATATTTCACCCTAAAATTCATAAACAAGAAATACTGGCATGACCTAATTAGATGTAACTGCTACAAGCAGTGTGATTAAGAAGAATATTTTAGTTAACAAAAATGTCTTCTTTCATTTATTTTCTGTTCTTTATTCTAGGATCCAAAAAGTCTCTTCTTTAACTAAAAATAAAATATTCTCTACAGATTTCATCTCACTCAATTTGGCAGACACTGAACTGAGCAGAAATTAACATGGTTCCTCTGTACAAATTCAACATATGCTGAGTTTTATCAAGTCAAAAACATCTTTATATAATAGCAATCAAATTTTGCCAAAGTAGCCTTTCTCTAAATAATTCTCTAAGGAGGAGTTAAAAAAAACCCCAACAAAACCCTTATGCTGTAAAAGTAGGCTCAAGAACCGTTTTTAAACTGATCAACCTAGAAACTATGTATTTCTTTAGGAAGAACATACAAAACTTATTCTATTCCCGTCAAATTGAGGTACATAGCTCTTTTTTAAAAATATATCAATATCCCATTATTGACACAAGCACGAGCCTTTCATAGAAGTTTTGCCATATTTTCAAGAAATCTGTGTTCATAGTGACATCCGTCTATGTATATAACTTTACCACCTGCAAGATTTTGAATTCTAATACAGCTTTTTTCTTCTTTCAGCACTTAAGACATGACACAATTCTCAAAAAACCTCCATGTTTCCTGTCCCAGTTGATTAAACGAGCAATTAAACAGAATTTTGTAAGAAGAGAGACTAACTGTTCTCCTATTTGATTTAAAGGAGATAGAGTAGAAAATTTTTATTTAATGTATTAAGACCTGAATGTTTTCAGGTTATCAGTTTGTCCCAAACCAAAGAAATAGAAGCTTACAGGTATTATTTTCCTTTTCGCCTCTTCTTCATGTATTTTATTAGTCTCTTTAAGACAGCAAATCAAAAGACTAAGACTTTAATGCCTTAATAAACAAAACAGTGCTCCCGAGGTGAAAAACACTGGAGGACAACTTAAAGCTTCTAAAGGAAAGAACAGGGTTTAAATGAAGATAAAACTATGTAGTAGCAACTTAAATCCTATGTATTTTACATCACGTACATAAACATGCTATTGAACAGTACCTGTGCACAGCCCAGCTTCAAAAGCAGGTCCACCCTCTTTAACTTGTTTAACGAATATGGTATCCATTGGCTCCAGTCTATTTCTTTGTTTTCCTGAGAAAGAAAGAATATCTCTTAACAGAATTTCATTATGTTTCATAAAAATGTTTTCACTTTCAAAACTTTGCGATGCAATCCTGCTGCATTCACAGAGACATACAAAGAAACAGTAATGTAACGGAAACTGAAAAATAAAATTTTAAAATTCTCTCTTAGAAGAAGAAAATGTAACATTGATTTCCAGTTCTCATGGACCACAAAAGTGATTTTCCAACAGTTGTTTTTCAGAAACTCTAAGATGAAGTCTAAAATTTTCTTGAAGATTTACCAAGGTTCAAAAAGAAATCTGGAATTCAAATTATATGCACAGCATATGTCTACACATGCTGTACATATCTGTATAACTTCAAGTCAATCTACAGTAGCTAGAAACCACGTACGACTGTATTTTCTTGCTTTCTCAATACACACCTAATTTCTATACTTCCAGAAACACAGGTACCTTTTGGTTTTACGTGCCTGTCACCAAAGCTAAGTAATTCTTTGTTAAATAGCCAGACCTTCTGAAAATCAAGATAGGAGGGTGGGTGTGTGTACAGTAAAACAAACAAAAAAAACCAAAAAACTCCACAGTTATACAGCAGGCTAAAATACAATGCTGATGTCCTACATTTGCACACAGCTGGAGTAAGCCATTTTACAGAATCTACACAGCTTCACTCATGGAATTATTATGTCAGTGAAGTGAAAAAACCAAAACCAATCCCCCCCCCCAAACCCAAATACTCAACACACCCACAGAGAAAACCACTCAGAAATAATGAAAAAATCAATCAATAAATACATCCATAATGGCCCTGCATGGTCCAGTGCTTGCAGAACCAGTGGCAGAACCTGAAAGGCCACAGCCAGATACACACAGTCCTACAGTGCCAGAGCAGGCTTTGATTGCCTTGGCCACTCCAATCCTGGCTCCAGTTACTGTCCCTGTCACACACTCCCAGCTAAGGAAGTGCCACCTTTGGAGGCTGTGGTGAGTCAGTCCAGCAAACTGACACTGTGCAAAAATAAGTTGAGTTTGTGTTCCAGTTTAGCAGGAAACCCCAGAATAGTGGAGCGAGAAAGGCTTAAACTGCAGGAAAAGAAGGAACAGCATGAAAGAATAAAGGAATTACTTTAAACTAGCATTGATATAAAAGAAAGTCCTTAAAAATGGCGTTATTAGGTTCTATCTATTTCTGAAATGACCGACCCTTGACTTAGGCACAAATGGCCCTGCTTTTGGAAGTACTCTCCCCACAGCTTGAAATGTCCCACCTAAAATGTTGAATAAATCACAGTAGTATTTATTCAATATAAATAAGGTGTCCCCTTAACCTCTTTTTTTAGTTCAGTTTCCATGTGGGCAAAGTTCATGTGAAAAACTTTAATAAACTGCAAAAACCATATCTGACTCTGACTCACATTTTTTAGATCCTAGTTTCAGCCTAATGCCTTTATTGTGCAGAACCTCAGTGTCCTGCCATTTTACCATAAAACAGTTCAACAAAATGGCTGACTCATATGGCTCTAAATGGCCTTCTCAAAATAGTTCCAGATTGGGAGCAAATACTCAAAAAGTTTATTTGATAGAACTGGATAAATACTATATATAAAGCAACTGAATTACAAATCAAGAAAACTCCAGCTGGCAGCTCAGTCCCCAAATACTTAAAATTTCATTAGTGGGATACAGCTACAAGACATACAAAATGCTCTTTGTGAGCCAAAGTTAATATCTGTCATTTTTAATCTGCAGATTTAAATAGACACTGAACATATGATGGGTCTTGTCCTTTAAAAAGCCAGTAACATTTCAGCAAGTTTAGAGAAGCTCCAAGATTAATCTACCCAGATGCCATGAACAAAAGGTTGCTTCAACTGCTTACCAGAATGAAGTTACCAACCACTTACAAGAATGAAGTTAAAATATGACCTTTTATAGGACCAAACATCCTTCCCAGTGCTGCCACTTATCTTTTTCATACATTTCCAAAAGTGGCAAGAAAAATATTACAGCTCCCATGTCACATTTAATTTATCACACCTCAGCTCCCTTTATAAAATACTCCTCAAAAAAAAACGTTAGTGGCCTACAGGTAGTTTGCTTAACACTCAAGTGCTGCTTTATGCCTTGTTCATACCTGAACATGCAAATCAAGAGGTCAGGCAGATAAAGTTACTCCCATTCAGTATGCAACACAGAACTCCTTTAACACACTTTCCACTTCTGAGTAAGAGGGGAAACTTGCCACCATTTATGGAGACCAGAGACTGGAGGCTTCCCTGACATCTGACTTCTGACCTGCCTGTCAGCTACAGTATTGACACACTATGGGCACTTACTTCACATTTCCACAGCTATTTTATCAGTCAATTCAGAAAGCTAATTGCACATTAAATTTCGTTGTTTGGCCTACTTGCAGAAGGAGGCTATATTAAACAGTCATTCTTACTTCCTAAAAAAAGGTCAGCCACCACACTAAAAATCGATTTAGGGGAAAAAAATAAGAATGAAAGCTTCAAAATGTTGATCACATTTGCACGTTCATTTTACTATTCAGCACTATCCAACTACAAATAGAAACAAGAAGAAATCTTAGAACGCTCACGCTCTGGTAGATAAATAAATGCTCCTCATTTCTCCTTGATTTTCTACATACTTGGATACAAACCAAATCTTTTTTAATCAGTAACATAAATGAACTTCCTTGAACACATAACCTCAAAATGTACATTTATACTTTGAGTTTGAAACTCAAGCAAAGCTAAGCAGTATTTTTTGACAGCAGAAGCTAACAGTACTTTCTTCAGACCAGCTGAGGGGAATAAATCTTGAAGATGTGCACTCAATCATCACAGAAATAAATCTCAAGTAAAATGGATTATCTAATAACTCATCTTGTGTCTCAAAATTTAACATTCACTACACTCTGATTTAATTATGCCTAAATCTCCATGTGGTCCTGTCTGCACCCAATTATCAGGTAAAAACAAGATGCTGTCTAGAAATGAGAGCTTAAACTTCCCTCCTCCTAAATGCCACCATCTAGAACAAAATCACAGCCAAGTGTTTTACACTAAGTTCTCTAACTCCATACTACGTACTATCAGAATTCACAATTTTTGTTTCTAATACTGAAAAGACTAATTTTTGGAACATGCCACCAATTCCTGACAAAGTGATACAACAAAGAACAGTTTCATCTACTTTGTAAGACATATAAGCCTTATTTGTGTTTTTCCAGTGCTCATTACTGCATATGATTTTGCCTCCTTCCTCCTTCTCCATACTTTTGTAAACAAAACTACATACTTTGTAATTGAGCACTCTGGTAGCACATTGCAGGCTACCAGAAAATACAACAACTTCTCCCAAATCTTCAACTGCAAATGAAAAATGAGATACCATGCACACACAAAGAACAGACAAAGCGTGAGGTGCCAGTAACATATCACATATGCAAGGAAACAGCACAGATGAAAAGCACAACTTCTGTAAAAAGAACATTTGTACTTCATCCCCCTTAAATGTAGCTATAAAGAGAGATGTAGTCTTACATTAGGGCAATTAAAAAAACCACCAAAGTTGGTAAGCACACAACTCAGCTGATCAGGAAGTGAAATCCCGTCAACTTGTCCTTTCCTGTATTAGTTTTGTAAGCCCATGAATATTTCCCGCATGAAATGGTCATCAGTCAGTATAAATTCAAAGGCAAGATTTTGTTCAGGCAGTAGAGTAGTTTTGCTAACAGAAAAACTAAAATACTCCTTGCAGTGCAATGATGTTGCAAACTCCCTTCAATGATGTTATCCAAATGAAAATATAACTTGAGATTAAGCGAACTTTTCTGAAGTGTCTGGTGTCTGAACTTTTAATTCAGAGATTCAGCATCATCAGAAATAAGGAAATAAAAATAAATCCCCAAGTATATAGAAGGCTCAAGACAAAAATTCATTGGTTTAAACAAGGATAGTAAGGAATCAGGCGAGTCTTAATAATTAGGTCCTTAGTCTAGACAACCACAGTTAAGTATCCTGAAGAAGCACAAACACCTGTAAATCAAATGCAAAAGACAGGAAACCAACTTATTGCAACAAGGTTTTTCTGAGCCAATGTGTTTTTCATAATTCTATGCAAATCTTCAAATGAATTAGATACTACATGCCACCTACAAAACCCACAGAGATCACAGTAAAATTTAGAAACTAAAAGCGTGTCTTGTTTTAACTTTTGTTCAAATCACTGCAAAATAAAGACTTAATTCATAACATATATCATGGAATCATTTATGATCTAATCTTTATGCTCCCTGGATCTATGAGCTGAGACTTCAAGTCAATAATGCCTTCACAGTCTGACAGGAGAAAGCAAGTCTCCCTTGCAAGTTACAAGAAAGCTTTCCTGACAAATGTTTAAGAGGCCACAAGTGGCAGAGAGGAATATGTTGCACTAGCAACCATCACATTTACATAACAGTAGAACTCAAACATTCTCTCCCTGATAAAAGGGAATATTAAAAAAATATATTACTACTTTTAAACAGAACAGTAGAATTAAGACTAGGTAACATTTAAAACTGACTTACATCTGGGGGGTGATATTCAGCAAAGCTTCGCCTAACTCCCCCAAACTTGACATGGGAATTAATTTTATCTAGGTGCCAATTCTAGCTTTATCCCCTAAAAATCTAGTTTGAAATACAGCTACTACAAGGAACATAATTAGTATTGTATCAAATGAAGTAACCATGACTTGTTTATAAACTACTCTCTGCAGACCAGACAGTATTACTGTACTGCTCTATGATTCACCTGGGGAAAAAAAATATGGCAGAAGTTATGCTTTCACATCTAACAACACACTACAACATAGCAACAAGCACTTAATTTCTCTGAAGTCATTAACCTTTTGATATAAAACACAGACTAGAACATCTGAATCATAAAGACTATGAAAAGGACAACATTTACATTCTGAATAGGAAAGGAAAAAAGAAAAAAAAAAGTCATGCCTAAGTGCTATTGCTGACAGAGCTCTTCCTTTCTTTTGACCTGCAGAACACAAACCAGCAAGTACTGGGACACAGTCTAGCACATACTTTCTTACCAAGTCTCTCCAACTAGCCACTGCTTAAAAACATGCCACTTCTCTTTATCAAAGGGATAAGAAAATATCTTCTGCTCAGGACAGCTGAACTGTGCTTAGAAATCCTCATAACACAGCGATTCAATAAATTCTACAGAGGTTTGGAAAATAACGTTTTGCAGAACATTTTTACTTCCAGCACTATGCTCAGCAGATAGCAAAAGGAAGACTTTCACTATTACATTTAAGAAACCAGCCCCATGAAACACCTCAGATTACTCAATTAAGACAGGCTCTTATGCACATCTTTCTCTGACTCAAGGAGGTGGAACATTCCTCTTGAGCATGAAGATCTACAAGTATGCTTCTGGGTATCCAAGGCATTTGAGCTCCACTGGTTCAACAATGCTGAGTGGCACTGATTCTTGGGATGCCTTTCAGGCAAAGGGAGGGGAACAGATACAGCAGGGCAAATGCTTCAAATTGATTCCTCAGTCAAAAACCTGTTAATCATTCCCAAACTACTCAAAAAAAGAGTTGCTAGAAGTACAGCAGAACTTACATTTATTAACTGAGATTTCATTTAATTAAATATAAATCACAAACCTGTCAGGATTACATCTAACTGAGGGAGTCCAACCATGTATCATTCTGCATATTCTGCAAACTGAAATGCATACATAGTAAGCATTTCTCCACTAGCAATTCACTCTGGAAAAGGAGCCCAAAGGTCCCGGCCCAGTCCCAACAGAGCTTATTTCACTCACTATCAAGCTGAAAGCAACTCCTCTGAAAAACACTTGCTGAAATACAGTGCCAGGGATGAGCCTCTGAAAGAACATGATAAGTAAATAAGTGCTGTTGAGTCATTTAGCAGAGAAACACCTGGCATTCCACTCTCTAACACAGGAAAAACATTCTTATTTCTCAGAGCACCTCTGGCATTTTGATTAGGCAACTCCAAAATGGTATTTCTTCTTTTGCTTCCATTTCTGTTAAACCATTTGACTAATACAACCTGAACCCTCTATCTACATGCCAAGACAGGGGGAGAAGATGAGAAAATAATTTGGCAACATTATGGAAAACATATAACACAGTTTCAGCTAAGTTACAAACTCTCCAAAACTGTTTTCTCATTGCATTATTTGCCATTACCATGACTTTATTCAATTCTCTCAAATGAAACCTTTTAAAGTTTAAATTTTAATCTATGATTAGACTGGAGGATTTACTTTAGTCCTTAGATAAGCACAGAGCAATACAATTTTCATTTATAGTAGTGAATCTATGGACTCTCCCTTAAATCATTGGAAATTACACTTCATGTTTTTATTCAAAGTCAAAGATGATTTGAACTGAGAAACATTATATATGTAACAAGCCAGAAGACAAATCCACTAGACATTCTGGATGTACTATAAGGGAACGAGGAATCATCAGGCTCTGGTCTCAGTGGAAAACTAAGTGAGTCGCCCTCATTTAGCATTCTCAACATTTAGGTGTTAAAAAATTAACTTGGATCAAAAATGGGCAATTTACTGTCCCACTATCCTGAAGCATTACTGTAACACACCTCTTGCCTTTTACTCCTAATTTTACTCTCATACACCCTGGACTGTATCACTCCAGCCATCTATGACCTTTCCAATTATTTGCTTTCACATTCATCCTCTTGTTCTTATCTACCTTGATCCCATCATCACAGGCACAATATGTTTATTTCATAACAGACCGAGCCAATAGACCATGATGTTAAAAACCATGGGATTAAATTAAATCCTGGGAGAACACAAGCTACATTACAGAAATCAACAGTCTGTTAAAAGAAATGAAATATTAAAAACTCCAGGCCTTATGTAAGAGCTTTTCCTGCATTTTTTTCCATCCTTCCCTCAAAGGCTCTACCCTGTCAAAGCAGATTTGCACAGAGTTGAAGGAGGACAGGTAATAAATTGCAACCATTTAGCGTAGACAATAGAAGGGTAAAAACTTTTGTACATAGTTAGGCACATTTAAAAAAAAAGCTTGGTTTAAAGTTTAATGTTCTAGACTTCTCAGTGAAAGTATGTCTTAAGTCTTATTAACAAATGCACACTGGGTCTCTACAGAAAAATACAGTGAATAATATACCTAAGCTGACTTCAATTTTTATGGGAAAAGGATCTCCTAGTTGCTACAGATACTTCAACATAAGAATAGAGATAAAAGTACAAAAGGCAAGAACATCATACAAAAAAACCCCTGGATTATAATAATACTAGATTCCCAGGTACTGTGTTAGACACAAAATAGCTTAGTTCTATTAAAAGATGAAATTTCTTTCAGTCTACTTCTTTATGCTTATCACTGTTCACTTTAATCACGATCACCAAGCAAAACTTTTTAAAGGAAAACATGTTTTAGTACAATATACAAGAAACTACCTTCATATGTACAAAACCTGTATTTTGGCATTTGCAGTTTTAAGTAATGTCTGAAGGACAAGATATAGAATCATACTAAATGCACAATCAAATGGCATGAAGTTTTCCTCCAGCTCCACTCATCACGTCCTGACCGTGCAAGTTTTTAGTAAGAATGCTAGGTTTTTAATAGGCATAAATGCCCTTCAGTCTGGCTCCAAATATTCTTAATATGGTCTCCTGAAAGACTTCTGCAACATACCACTTAAATAAATGACTATTAAAACAGGGCAACTCCAGAAAATAGGAAGAATGGCAAACTTATGGCAAGCCATCCTCAAAACACACAAAATAAATACTCCAAGTTATTAATTCCAAGAAATACCTAATACAGGATGATCACTTTAACAGAGATTCTCTGGAAAGCAGTAGAAGCTGATAAAAGTTTCCAATCAGCAACCAAAGAATCCACTGTAGAAAAATCTACATCTTCTGATAAAATACAACTGGTTAGCAAAGCATTTCAATGAGTTGGCTTAAGATCAACACCTGGAGCAGCAACAATAGTAAAAGAACTGAAAAACTTAAAATATTAACTACAAAATATTTAGGATAAATCTGTAGTGATGCCCTTCCAGCAGATAACAGGGTGCTGAAGTCTCCCACAAGTAGCAGCACATGCAAAAGTGAAGCCTCCACTGCTTATCTGAATAAAGCCTTGGCTACTTCTTCCATGAGAGGGCAGCAGCAGACACCTGCCAAAGCACTGCCCACAAATCCTGACCACAGGCTCCACGGCAGCTCCCTGTTCATCCCAAGCCAGAGCTCCATGCATCCCTGCTGTTCGCACAACTGGACCCCAAAGGCAACTCGACCCCCATGGTCTCTCAACCTGCTCTTCCCAAAGTGCCTCTACTCAACCACTGCAGCACCCTGGCTCTCTCCTGTGAGAGATCCCACCACTCCTCTGTATGAGTGTGCAGGCACTTCTGCAAGCCCCTGAAAAAGGCATGACAGCTCCATGCTGTTTCTGGAGGCTCTCTCTTGTTCATGTGCACACAGCTGAGGTAGTCCCCTTATGTCCCTGCTGTTGACCACGAGGTATCTCCTGGTCACAGCATCCTGACTCCTTTGCCTGACAACCCAGCCTTGCTTCTGGGACAACATCTCCCTCTGGTGTCATTCCTAGTTAAGAGGTCTCCTGAACAAATTTACCTTCCATTGTAAACACTTTGAAACTTTACTACTTAGCAAAGGAAGATTAATGCAAGCAACGAGCTTGATCTAACTATATATTAAAATTTTATGCCAGAACCTAAAATATATACAAATATTTCTTTCAGTGTTAGAATACATCAAACAGGGTACATGCTTTTATATTCTGCCCTCTAGACTTAATTAGGTGCTCTGATCCTCTGGAAAAATATTCAAGTGCTCTCAATGAAAGGTAATAGCAACAGAGATGCTTTTATCCATACTCACCTAATCAAATACCTAAATGCTGAATTTGATACATAACCCTTATTTTTAACAGGTAAGCTTAAGCTATGACAAGGGCAAGTCATAAAGGGCAGGTTTTTACCAAAAATTTTCACCGAAAACTGATACAAAGAAAGACACTTCTGCACTGGCACACACTGCTTCACAAAAACGAAATGCTTGGATATTCTTAGCTTAGTGTTTCAGAGAAGAAAGAACAAGCGAATTAACTGAATTACCATGTACAAACTTCAAAAGAAAAGTGTTTCTCAATAGGGTGTTTTCAGTCAATTTCGGCAGGGCTTCACCGAGGCCCGCTTTCCCCATCTGGCAGCAATGCACGGAGCCGCCACCAGGTGGCTCCGGCGCCCGGCCCCGAAGGCGCCCGGCTCCATCCCGTGCTCCGTGCGGAGCGCTCCAGCAACCCCCGGGATAACCGGGCACAGAACTCCTGCCCTACCTGCTGCTGATGAACAAACAGAACTTTCGCCAACATGCAAAATGAGACGTGCGTATTCCCTCATTTCTCCTCACAAACTTCCTACTTCCCTTAGTTGGGAACAGGAACAACCTCCAGCAACATAAATAAAGACAGTTTCATCCCCTCTATGCCTCCAAAGATCATATCAAATGCCAGAGAAAAGTGTCTAACACACTTTGTCCCATCTTGCTGTTTTTAAAGGTTTACTATACAAATTTGACAGGTTAAGTTTTACTGACATCTACATCCTCTGCCTCACAGTCATTTTCTTCTCCTTCCAGGGGGACAAGTCCAACCTTCTCCCCTTCATGAGAATGCTGTTAACTTTCAGGGCATTTGTGCCCTCTGATCCGTATTTCAAGGCATACAACATACTATGGTGATATAAATGAGCAATAGTTGAGCTATGATTCATGGGTTTAGAAGCTACACAAGATTTCCTGAAAGTAATCTTGTTTCCACCTTCACAGGTGTCAGAGTGAACGAAGTAAGTATTTGTTCACTGCTGCTTCTCTTCTGAAAAATAGCTCTCAGATACATTTTAGATAAACAGACCTAAATTACACCCCTGTGAGAACAAGAACGTCACAGAACTTTTCTCTCTAGACCACAAGTGGTGTCTTCCATACTGGTTTGGCACAGAAGATCAACTCCCTCCCCTTCCTAAAGGAATTTGTGTTTTCTTTTTGTATGTCAAAACAGATAGAGGATGCTTCAAGTTTGGGCAGTGATAAGAAGTAGGAAGAGATAACTTTTCACTGTTTTACACGCAGGTGATGATAGCTGAGTAAAACCAGGAGGATGAAACAGATGAATCCATCTGCTTCCAAGACAAAAGTAAGGAAGCTCAAATAAATTCCTATTTTCCAGAATGCTTCTAATATATAACAGCTACATGAAGTAACTGGAAACAGAGTTCAGACATATTCTTTGTCTTCCAGCTAAAGGAGGTACTTAAAGGTACACTGAAAGCAGGTCCCATGCTTTGCTACAATGAGAAGCCACCCCAGAAGCAGCACCCAGCCCAGGCTGTCCCGGCTCCGGGCAGTGTCCTCAGCCAGCCGCACTGCCCGGGCAGGCAGGGCACCAGGGAACCTGCACACCATAGCCCACTGCCCCCTGGACCTCACCACCATGACAGACTGGGGAAACAAACCGGGACTGGGTTCCCAATCTGAAAACCAGCTTCCTTATATCAACATGTTTTCACTCTTTTAAGGGAACAGTGAGATATCAGCAAAAAGGAAGCATGGATGAGAAAATAGCTAAATACCAAAGAGAAACTTCAATTAACTGGGATGGAGATTTAGCACAAGTTTATGAAAAATAAGTTCATGTGTGAATTAAGAAAGCAAGCAGACAAAGGCAATGTGAGAGGGAGAAAGCTATTAATGGAGGAGAACTGAGTGGCATAACCTAGAATTAAGTGACTGATCAATGAGCTTGAAGTGATTTTACATTTCAAGCTTTTAGGTAGTAATTCAAGTCTATTACACAGCTGAAGCATTCAATATACTGGATCTATAAGAGAGTAAAAACAAGACATACCTTGTCTATTCCCATTCTCTTCATCCTAAAGAGGAAGAAAGAGTGCATATTAAAAATTCAATAAATGGAAAAAAATGCACAGGCATCTCTAAGATACAAAGACTTTAAGTGAACTGGTAAGGTTAAATCTGTATTTTGGTACTGCCCACTTTCTCCACAACTATTCAACTTAGGTAATTAAGGCTTTTATTCTGAGTATGTACAGTAATAGCTATTTTAAAAACTACTAAGCACAATCCTATGAAACATTCCCACAGAAACAACATGAACAGGATTATGTTAAATGCACCAAACACCATGAAACACTACCATGAAGCCTCATACTGCACTGTGTGTCCTTGCAAGCATGTTTCACCCTGAAAGCCAGGCAGGAAAGGTTACACTTTTATCACCTCACCACTCAAAGCTACATATGCAAGAGATATAAAATATTTTGTAAGCAATGTCTGAATATGCTTCCTGGAATTTGAACCAAGTTAGATTTGCTTTCAGCATTACTACTATTAGGGGGAAATATGTACCCAAACACTATTTAGTAACAACCATGAAGAGTCTCCTTCTGCTCACTGATTCCAAAAATCACACAGCTGGAAAGCACTGGGGGGAAATGGCATGCTTTAACAAAAAAAAAAAAAAAAAAAAAAAAAAAATTACTTATGCTACTTTGTCAATATTTTGGTATGAAGATTATGGTTAACCTTGTCTACAAAGTTCTACCATTTAAGAAGTAAAACTATCTAACTAGGAAAATACCATCTTGCTTTCTAAACTGTAGCCTTCATAGAGTAATAAATACCTAAACAAATACAATTTCTGAGACTAATAGGTATTATTTGAAAAATATTTCTAACTATTCAACTCAGATAATTAGAACAGCTTTGTACAGAAAGAAAGGAGCAAGGAAACAACCACAGAAGTAACTTTCACCTGGATATTTCCTCCTACTTTTAGACGGACTAACTCAAAATTTCCAGGTATTTTGTATTTAAAGGAAAATCACTATATTTTTCAAATTAAATAAGCTCAAAGAAACTACACACTGACCTGAGCAATCCACTCAAGAGAGAAAGACTTGAAGAAGAAGAAGAAATAAGACACAGATATGAACACTGTGTAATGGTGAGGAAGAGACATCTGTCCTAGTTGCAATAAACTTTTTACAAGGCATACAGAAGTTCTACTGGACCTTTGAAAGCTATTACAGAAAGATAGCTTTAAGGAACAAAGAAATAAAGAATAAAAGAACTCCCCAAGTCCAAAATACTGAGTTAACAAAAATCTAGCATATATTCTACTTTTAAAAAGCCATGATAATTGCCATTGCTGTCAAACAGTGCATCTCTTAAGTTGGACAGTCCTGTCTGCTCTATACTTTGGTAAAAATGGCACACTAGAAGGTAAATACCATGACTGCTTACTCTTGAAGCCCGGTAACAGTTAGCTGGCCTTGAACTACAATCAGCAGCCCAGAATTAGACACAGGTAACTTCTGCATGTTTTGAACCGTGGCCTATTTGTCAAGTGAAAAAAACATCTTTAGGACTTGAAATACTAGAATCCATAGTCTGCAAAATCTGGATTACGTGTATGCAAAGTTACTTTGTTTGATGCTATATAACAAACATTTTTAAAGAGAAAATTTAGCTAATGTAGAAATGTCGTAATTTATGAAATACTGCAGTGGGTTTTGTCAGTTTTGTCACAGGTCATGCAAAGTTCTGTTATCAAAGACAGCTGCAAAACATTAGTTTTTCATGGTATCAAGCCAATAAGATCAGGCTTTGAAAAATGGAATGAATGCTTTATAAGTGTTTAGAAACCAGCTTTCCCTCCTACGTTCACTCCTTACACGTGGCAAGATGTCAGTACCTGCTGCATCCATATACCTGAAAGGAAGATTTTATCACCTGCTTCTCAGACAAATGAACCTGGGAGAACAAACACCACATGCAGTTTCTAACAAATCCCAATAAACATTTGATGTTGAAGGCATTATGCAACACTTGCTTTTTGCAATGGTAGCTTAAGAAACCTTCCACACATTCCTTATTAACTTTCTTAAGGGAAAGGAGGCATGGGAAGTAAGCACAATACATAAATGAGTTATTCCTAAACGTGTAGCTATTCTCAGTTTGCTGTGTGTCCCCACAGAAGCACAGTCAAGTACTTCTGCCAAAATGAAATGTGTCAAACCATATCCTCAATTGCCAAGGTCATCTTTCACACAGGGCTGTCTCTCCCAAGAGACTGACCAGACAGTTTTTCCATAACCTATGGCAGTGTTTATAAGTTAGTTAATTAAGGCCAATTACAAGTAGAAAGAGACCCTTGATTTGTACTTAAACAGCTGTTTTATGCAGGAGCCATTAAAAGATAGTAGAACTTAGGAAAATGCCCTGAATTTGACCTAGACCTGCACTACTATATACATATGGAATGCTAAATGAATTAGATATAAAAATATTTTATATATTAATATATATTTATATAAATAATAAAATATAAATAATTTATGTACAACATACTAAAGAGACACTTCCCTGAATTGATCATAACCAATCATTTTCACATGGGGAAAGGTGTCACAAAATCACCTGAAGTACTGAAATACTCTTAGGAGTTTATGTATCAAGACAAGTGTGTTTTGGGACTCAGAGCAGTCAGCCAGGGCTTGAAGGCAGATCTGCCTAGGTTTCCTTCCTTGCAGCGAGTTCCTCAGGACAATAAACAAAAAGGCTTTCCAACTGAACAAAGATTTTATTAGACTAACACAACTAGAACGCTGAACTTCTCAAAATTTAAAAGCTCAAAACCTTGAACACACCTAACCTAAGTTGTTATACATTTCATAAGGCAATGCTCACTCTTCTCCACTCAATACATTCTCTGGCATGCAGTTCTTTCCTTCCAAGAAAATTCACCTCAGTGGCTTTCCAAGCAGCAGCATCCTCCAGCACATAGAAAACTTATCTTCCAATTCTCATGGAATAGAACTGTGGTGTGATCTTTACCACATGCTGCAGAATAAGAACATTATGGTCTATGTCCTAGAGATGCCATTGTTCCCCCTTGTGAAGAATCATGTCATCCTGTTCCCAGAGAATTCCACCTGACCCATTAACAGCTTTTCAAACATGCAAAACACAAGCAACAGGAGCAGAACTTTGAATGGAGACATTTTCACCTATTTCTGAACTGGAACCTTTAGTAGGTATTAAAAAAATGAAAAACATATATATCCACAAAGAATGTGGAAAAATTGTTTAAAGGAAAGCACTTTTACGTATTTTTGTTGCTCTTCACTACCTGTACTAGTTTATGTTGATTTTTAGTAAAATTTAAGAGATCATAGGGCAAGCTTACCTTGACAGGGATGGGGAGGAATTAAAAACCAATAAAATTAAAGGAGCTAGAATGCTTTTTACCCTAGGGTAAACAATAGAGACTTCTGCACTGATCTAGAGGGAAAGCACCAGCATCACCTTGACACTTGTAATAGCCAAAGGGCTGAGAAACAGGTCAAGGATTGAGTGACTCCAGCTGTTATGTCAAGGGCATCTTCAACATCCAGCTCTAATATCTGCCTTGAATCAGCAGTGACTGCATCCTCAGGTATGATTAAGTACAGTCAGAAAACTGCATCATATTCATTGTTATTATACTGCCTTTGATGACTGCAAAATGAAACATCTGTGACTTCTCAGGCACAATTTGGATCAATGAGGAAAGAGAGAGGAATGATATTTGAACTTACAATCAATGACAGAGACTAATTAGCTGGTAACCTTATCTGACCAAAGATCCTATTGAACAGCTGAGAAATCAGATTTGCCTCGTATTAGGATCAGGCTGACAATAGGTGAATTTCATTCTTTCGTACCATAACTTAGGTACATAGATTTCTACAAAATCCACCTTATGAAGACTTGTAAGTAGTAATTTGGAAGATATGTTTTATTTTTGCTTCACCTCATGGACATTAAAAGGTAGAAAAGAGACTATAACCATTCAGTTTAATTAATATAACCGTTCAGGTTAATATAACCTTTCAGGACAAGGGCTCTGTCCAAATGAACCTTACCATCTTTACATGTAACTGAATCCACAAATAAAGGTGTTTTAGTATCCAATTATCTCCAATTATCCTTTTCAAAATCAGACAAATAGGAATGAATGAACCAGATGCTAACATGTCAGAGAAGAAACAGCAAAAAAAAATTAAGATGTGAAGATCTCTCTTGCAGAAAAAGAGGGAGTTAAGAGCTTCAAGACAAGTCTTGAGGCTTACAGGTGTTGGGCTCACTACAGACCCCCTGGGTGTCTCAGAAACCTTCAGGGATGAATGAGAGAGGAAGGACTGACATTTTTTTTTATAATGCCCTTCCCTTGTGCCTGTCTCCTTTTGCATGCGAAAAACATACTAACTCCCTCAGAGACATCTAGTGATGGCTTTCTTCCAGAACATATCCAGTCACTTCTTAGTTAAGGAGGCTAATCCTGCTCATTTTCACCCTCAGCACGAATAGGGGCTCTTGTTGAGAGATGCTAGTAAGTGCTTGTCATTTGTTCTGCTCAAAGGTAAGGTTTCCCCACCCTCCTTCCTCTGTTTCATACTGAATCCAACCAGAGACTGCTATTACCTGTGCTCAACAACAGAAATCCCGGATCTGGATCACCAGATACTGCTAACAATTTCACTTCCATGTAACTCCAGTCACTCTTTGTCAAGGAAAAAATTTGGGCACTCAAATGAAGGCTGAATAGCTGCAGTAAACTGGAAAAATGTGACAACTTTCTTCTGCAAAGCTTTTTCTACTTCAAAATAAATCTTACAGCCACCAAGGGCAGGCAAAGACAGCTTTACTGAAAGAAACCTGCAGAGATATATGAATCAATTAACTTCATGCTCTTTCCAGAAAGCTTCAACACCCATTCCCCAGCTTGATAACAATTTACTCTTCTGCCTAACTGGAAAAGCAAAAGCAAAACTGAGGGGTAGCATGGCTCATGAAAACTATTCCACTTGATACCTTTAAAAAGAGCAAATGTTATCTGAACTTACCAGGAAGTACCTTCTCTCAATTTTCAAATTCCTCTCACTATTAAATGGACTTTTTCTCAACACCTTATATATTACAGGAACTTTAAAAAGCTTCAGTCACAAAAGAGAACATGTACATGCTTTGAGCAAGAAGACCAAACAGCTACTTAACATTCAGATATTCTTGTTTTAAATTTAAAAAAAAAGTAAAATACTTTAAGAAAGTTGTCTTTTAATGTAGGCCTGTATATATCTTGTATATATTCATCTCTTGACTAACAGAGAACTGCAGATCCTCTTTTCAGCAGAAAGAATGTAACAGAGAAATATAATCTGTCTTTCTAATGTACACTGAGCTAGGATACTCAAACATTCTTCTTCATCTCTTAATGCAATGGTGTGACAAATTTCACCTGGGGAGAGTACAACAACAAAACCCAAAATCACACCCTTCAAGTCTACACTTCAGAAGAGGTACAGACTAATTAATGACACTGGCTTTGGATAAAAGAAGAATCTGAACAGAGAAATACTTCCCTGTTCTGCAATAACCATTGTTCTTACCCATGATACAAGTATTTTTAACAGACTGATATACTCAGTGAATTCCATTTTATTGGAACAGATCAGCAAACAGCTATTAAACAATGCCATGAACCCACTCACCTTACAAGGATTCTTTCATCTGTGTAAGACAAATCTATAAACACATTTATTTTCAAGTAAGCTGGATTTCTGACCCTAAAGGGGACAAGGCTTTAAAGTGGTTCATTATTAATTCCACTTACTTTAAAAGAAAACTGAACAGCAGATTCTGGAGGGTAAACTATGAAGTGTCTTAAGGTGAAGCCAAACCCCTGAGATGTCCTCCTTAGCACGACAGTTTTAGGACCAGGCCAAGAGAAAGTTTCTTCCTCCTCCGATGGTGATATAGCTTCACTCTGCTCTTTTCCATCTTTATTTTTTGATGCCTAGAATAAAAAAAGATATGCAGAGGAGTTTTAATTTGGATCATTGAAAAAATAAAAAGAACATAAGAGTAGAGAATTTCTAGACATTACTGTACACTTGAAAATAAAATTTCACACCCCCCCCCCCCCTCCCCAAATAACTTGATGATCACTAGTATTTTCAAATGTGTACACTAACGCAGCACCCTTTACACCACTGCAACTCTGGTCATACTGCACACAGAATAACATAATTAACTTAAATTTTAAATGAGGTTAGATATTAAAAAAACTAACACTCAATAATGAAAGACTTGAAGGAACCACGAGAAATGTGCACAGCTTGCATGTTTTATTTGCCTTCTAATTAGAGATAAACATGTGACTTCCAGGACCCCATTTCTGGCTGTATCTATCTCACATACACAAGTACAAAATTAAGTTCTTCCCACACCATTCAGGGATAATTTTCTTGACTAGTACCTCCTCACTTAATACATGTAAAACAAAACATGCTATTGGTTAGAATTCTCCAGTAAGACATTTTCCTCTAGTCATATCTACAACTTCACCTTTGCTTTTTCCACCCTTACCTATCTTCTCTGAACATTTCAGTATGCAAATTGTAAACACAGAAGAAAAAAGTCTCCTTTCCTTTTACAGACCAACTGCAATCCTTCCTCTCTTGCAGAAATAAGCAATCTTGGGTGGGTTTTATTCTTATGGGTAACTTCATATATTATATACCCAAGACTCAAGCAACACATTAAAATATTTACCTTCTCAGCCTTATATAAAAATCTTCCATTTCAACTTACAAAGTGAGTGCCACACCAGCACTCAAAGGCAAGACAAAGAAAGCATGCAAAATCCTATGACCCTCCTCTAAAGATTCTAGTTCAACGATGCGTGAAACAAATTTAGATACCAGAGCCTATAGCCTATTCAAAGGGTATTCAAACAGAAATAATAGTCTTCTTGTCCTCCAGTAGCTCTGCTGCTGTGGCTCAGCAACTGCCCGAACCATGTCAGAATTTACTGCTCGGTTTTCTCCCTGTCCTACTCCAAAATCATCTTATTTGCTTCAGGCTTAGAGCTGCAATCTCAAACTGCAGTTCTAGCTGGCAAGGTGGGCTCAGCCAACTCCAACCAACATCTACAGAGAAGACAGCGTATTTCTACTCTAATCACAAGGAGAGCAACATATGTTATTACAAGGAAAATTACTGCAGCTCCTTGGTGAGAGTTAAAAATCCACCAGAACAACATTTTGCATTCAGGTATGTAAAACACAACACATTTGTCCACAGATGCTACAGTTTGTTCTCAGAAACCTGCATCTTGCTTATTATGTCCAACAGGGAGAACCGGCAAACACCAGCAAGTGCTGCAAAGAGCAGCCTCCCTACTTCCAACAACCCTGTTTTCAGCAAGAAAAAAAACATGCAAATGGACACTACAGCCAAGCCAAGCAATGAGCTGCTTCAGGAACAAGAAAATATGGAGAAACTATCCTGACAGCCTGCTCTTCCAAACAGCCTGGAAGAATTAAAAGCAGATTTTGGAAAGAACAGTTATAAACATCAAGGACTCTACCTCAGCCTAGTCTGTCCTCATCTATCATCTTCATTCATGTCTTAAACTGTTAGTGTGAAACCAAGACGACTCTGCAATTAGATGACTAATGAACAAAAAATTAGTGAGCACTGCAGGACTGCCAAGATGAGAGGCTTGAGTCTGAAGTTCAAACAATGCAAAGATTAGGGCAAAATTTACATAATCCTTTAGCCTAAGGATGGGGTTTGTTATTGAGGTGTTCCTAACCACTCTGTTCAGTTTCTGAACACAAGAGCATTTTATCAGTTCTGCACAAATAAATGTCGCTTTTCAGGCTTTCAATCTCAGGACACAAGCAGAAAATGGAGCCAGTAAGAACATTTTGATCCTAGTAAACTGGCAAAAGAAATAGCTCCTGGTAAAAAAAATATCACTGGCCTCTAAAAAATGACAGTGATTTCCTCCATCAAGTGACTCACAGCAATTTAACATCTATTTAATATTCCTTGCAATTGTTTGCTTCTCCTCTCAGATTTTTATACACAATGCATGATGCAAAGTTTCAAATCATCCAACAACCACAGATATTGAAAAATGTTCATCAGTAAATACCCAGTTAGAAATAAGTAAACAGCAAGCTTAAATGCAGCACTGAAAACAATCCTCAGACTTCAATATACTTCCATCTTTTTTCTAACAAATACCTCCTTATTTAGCCAAAAGGTAGTTTTAGTATGTGTAACAACCACTGACTATAATTTACATACTTAAGTTCTGTAACCTCAGTTCAAAATACAGCCATCCAGAGAACTTCACTAGCTTTTAGAAACAGGAGTTTCAGCGTCTCAATGTAACAAGAGAACCTCTAATTTCCTTGAAATTTCATGTAAACTTCTGGCAGTCACAAGTTACTGAACTAAAAGTTACTCATAAACTCACAGTCAATTATTTCTTGAAAGAGCACACCAAAAGGGAAAGGTGAACTTCATGCCAACCTTGGACCCCTGCAAGGTCTGTCAACAGGGTAACAGAAAAAGCTAGTATCAGTAATAAATGTGAGACATGTTCAGTAATAGCAACTTTCAGCCACCACTATGAACAAGGAAGAATCTGATTTACAAAGAAAGTCTGTTGAGTAACCCTGTGACACTTCCAACCAGAGCACACACACCAGAATATCCCTTGCCAGAAAAATCTTTAAAAAGGAACAATAAAAGTTCTCAAAAACAAACAAAACAAGGATGCAGGACAGCAAGCAAAAACCAGATAATATTTAGCACAGGCAAGTACACACTACTGAAGGCAAAGTCCCTACACAGTTTTCCTTGCAAATCAAATATCAAGTTACAAATACGTAAATATCTCATATCCATAAGGGAATCTGTCTTTTGGGTAGAGTCATTTGCATTACAAGAGATGAAAAATGAATGCTTCATTTTCATATAAGATCTAACAAACCAAAGACTATTGTGCTGTAGCCCTTACTGAAGATCTGTCTACTTATTTCTCTATAGACTCAGTCCTCAAAATCAAAGTCAGAATGAATACAATCAAGTTCAAGGACTGAAGAATCCCAGGCTACTAAAAATGATTCAATCATCATTTCCCTGGGGAATTTTTTGTACAAGGTTTCTACACAAAGTATCTCAAAGCATCATTTCCTGTTCCATGCAATTGCAAGGACACACAACAGATGCTGAAGTGCACTGTAAAATGCATACCTTGTTTTCAATATTGTATTTAACCCTCCATTCTGAGCAATGAAAACATCAATGAAAAATCAGATGGCACTATAAAAAAATTACATGAATCACTGGCAGCTTAACATGCAGTAACAGAATTATGTAAAATCAGTAAGTAGCATTAATGTTTGTAAATAGTATTATTTCCAATTAAAAGTAAGTCTCAAAGCAATAGTTTCCCATTATATCAGTCTAAAATAACAACTAAAAAAGCTAACAATGCAGCCTGCATGCTCTCTAAAGACCCTCTGATTTTTAACCTTTTGATCAATTTACAGACCTGTACTGTACAAGCTAAAAATCCTTACATGAAGTTGTAGGCAATTGAAGCTATAAATAAAAAATAGTCATCTTGACTATCTAAAGAGATAAATAGGTATGGTCTAAGTTCTGAACACTATCTTCGTAAGTGAAAAATTGTGAACACAAGAAATAATTGATATATTTTACTATCTATTCTGGAAAAATCATTCAGGCTCTTTTAAAGTTGATATGAGCAATCAATTTCTATCTTTATTTTGTGTTCAGTACCCAAATTCAAAATTATTTCTAAAGAAATGAGGCATGGGACTGGCATCCAGATTTGTTATCTTTTAAAACTGTTTTGGTTTATGTGTTTTTTACCATAAAGAATGCTTCACAAATAAATTATGTAAATAAAGCCTCATTGTAGATGTAAACAAAAACAAACTAACAAACAAAAAACCACACCAATTCCCAAACCAACCAAATAACCTCCCCCAACACCAGACCATCCAGGGGACTTATCTATCAGTACCTCAGTCACAACATGGAGACTGCCTGTGCTAAGCAGCATCTGCTTCAGCTGCACTTAGCAAATGTTCAACTTCCAGCTCATCTACCAAGAAAGTGATACCTGATATAGCAGTTCAGCTAGACAGATATATGCTGAATAGAAAATAAGCTGACATTACCTGATTTTACTGATTCAAGAGCCATCATATGATTTTTAGGGCTTTTCAGTAACTACTGACATAAGCCAGAGCAAAAAACCCATAGCTATTAATCACTGAAATCTTCCTGAGACACTGACACAATATTCCAAATGCTCTAACAATAGCTCGACTCACTTGAAAACAGGGATATTTCTCGTATAGGGTCATCTGCTTTCCCCAGTTTTTGTGCCCAGTCGCTATCACTTAGCTAACTGCCTTGTTAAATATCTGCTATTGCAGAGAAAAAGGCTTTTCTAGAACAGCCTGGCCTTATTTTAATGTGACAACAAAACAGGCTCTTTAAAAAGCTAACAAAGAAGAAATAAAAAGGTCTTTTCTGGCTAGGACTACAGAATGTGTAGGAAAAAACCTGTCTATAAGGCAGCCTTATAAAAGATTATACAACCTTTTCTGAGATACATTATCTCCTTCTCATTTGCAGCATAGGAAAGCATATCCAGCACACAAAGACAGTATTTTATCTTAGTAGCACCTGAGAAGCAGGATCACTCACACAAGGTGTAAATTGAGTATTTTTCTTTCAGTTCTCAAGCTCTAAAGCAAAATTTCAAGGGAAATTAATTTCATATTTATAAAGCTAAATAGCATGTTCATGTACTGAAACAGTCTAAAGATGTAGTGAGGTAATTTCTAATGTGTCTTTAAATCAAACTGGAACACACAAACAGCATCTTACACAGAAGTTATTCCCAGCTGAAGAAAAGTAATTACTGACACAAAGGTGACATTTTAAGTAAATCCATCTTCCAGGTATCCAGAACACAGCCTTCTTCTTCAAACAATTAAATTAGTTCCATCACTTTTAGCCTCAGGAAATATAACTCTTTTTTCACAGAAAAAAAATCATTGCAAGCAGACCAGCAGGAAAACTGAACACAGAAAACCCCAAACCCAAATCATTTCAGGCCTCTGTGTCCAATACCCCCCGGTCCAAACTTCTGACTGACTTTTATGTTTACCAAAATTTGTAACCTGCCCTGAATAGGTAGGATGTTGACAGAGACAGAAATCCAGGGGCAGGAAATATAACCTATCAGTTTTTATACTGACAGCGTCCCTCCCTCAAATAAGTGTTTCATCATTTTATGTCCTTGAAAGATGGCTACAGAGTGTAATCAACAATATTTTCCAAACCCACATGGATGGTCAGAAATCAGTCTGACAAATTGGTGAGATATGGGGAAATCTAGAAAAGTCCACAGTGTAAGATTGTGGATGGTAACTGACACCATAAAAAAAGGCATCAAGAATTTACAGAAAGCAAGAGAGGCAAAAGAAAGCCAAAAAAAAAAAAGCAGCCAAAACTAAAAAAGAAACCCAAACAAAACAAAACAAAAAAAAACCACAAAAAACCAAAAACCAAACCTGAGAAAAACAGAAAAACACCGATTGAATATTTAACAGCTGTACATGCTAGACTCGTTAAAAAAACTTCTCAGCTGAATTCCAAAGATGCATGCAGTAGTGCATGCATAATACCAAAGCTGTCCCATCTTTACTAACATCAAAATTAGTGTGCACAGTTAATTAACAAATATCCCAAAAGTTTCAGTACTTTTAGTGTCAAACTGGAGCATTCATTTTTGCATGCTACTCCAGTGTCACCTGTCACAAGGTTAAACAAGCAACAAGGTTAAAATAAAGTTTAATTTATGTACAGATTTAAGCTGATGGCAGATAAATAATAAACAATCATTAGCTGTTCCTACCTACATGCTCTACCTACTTCAATCCAAAAAGTACATTCTTTTTCTTGCCTACCTTTTAGAAATACAAACTTTACTTGGGCATGGCTGAATGTAATCAGTGCCTGTCAAAGTGAACTTTGCCAAGTAGAAATAAATTAAAAATAAAGTTTCCCTCTATCCAATAATGAGCTGAATATACAACTAAAATGCAATACAGATTCACAGCAGAATATACTCAGCCTAACAGTATCAACCATATATTTATGTGATTGCTGACATTTGCTATGTGCTGATACACAGTAATGAAATTAGTTCACTCCACTGAGAAAGCTTTTATCTACAGAGTGCACTGTAAGAGTATTCCCCAATCAGAAAAGTCAAACAGTTTGAGACAGTGATGAACTGAAGCACAGAAGAGTTTCCTACCCCAGAACATATCTAAGGATTTCTCTTTGCAGAATGGACCACAGGGAAGCGGATCCCACAGATCTCGGATTGGTAGCAAGACCCTCAGAGCATGAGACAGAAGGTATCTGCCTCCATCCTGGCCACTTATATTATAGTGCTATATATTTAAGAAGGCTGCAGGAAGGACTTGGTTGCTCAGTGCTTGTGACTGCTGAGTCTGTTTTCAGTAGTTACCAAGAGGAGGCTGCCTTGTCATGAAGCACCTGAAACTGGAAATTCAGATGTAAACAAACCCTCAAAGCTCTAAAGATCAAACAGCTACAGAACCACACTCACCACAAGACAAGATGTGTGGATAAACACAGCCTGAGTCCACACACATAAAACCATCAGTAGATAGCATTAACAGAGACAGATAAAGCTGGTCTAGTCAGGGCCCTAACTCTGGGATCACTGCTGTCTGGTTTTGGAACTGGGGACACAGCTGCTCTTCATGCTACAGCTCTTTGTGAAGTGGTGGCAGGGGAGAGAGGGAAGTAAAAATTACAAGAGTTTCCAGAGGAAGACTTCAACTCCCAAACTCAGAGAAAGCATCAGCACTCAGAATCACCAGGGTACCCCTTCATCTCTTAGCAGGCAAGTGTAATGCATGCTTGAAGTGCAGGATATTTGCTGAGACACCCCAACACTAACACTTCTCTTGTATTGCAGCTGAGTGGGATGCACTAACCGGAAAGAGTAATAGAGGCAAACAAACGGAAGAATTCAACTACCAGAACAAGGCACAAATCATTCAGTACTACAAGTGGAGACTTCTACTACAATTAATGGTTCAATATCCAACAACAGGAAAACAGAAACAAATTATTAGTGATCACAGTAAGACTAAGGGGAAGACAGGCAATGCCATTCCTCCTGTTTGCTGCTCAGCTGGGTTGGAGAGGTGGGACTCAAGCAGCCACCCGCACAGCAACATGGTCTCCATGAGCAGCTCCTCCTCTCTTAGGTCTTGAAGACCCACTACGAGACATTTCAGAGCAAAGGAAGGCAAGCTCACCTCTTACCACTTAAATACACCATTATGGCACTAAGCCTGGGTCCTTTTTGGTGGACTAACCAAATTGAACTGAGGCATGTGTTAGGACAATCCTGGAGCAAACCTACCTGTCTTTTAGGACTGTGAATCTCACCCAGATCGAATAGAAGCTGGTACAGTTCAATAACAAAGGCAGTGGCTGCCTGCCTGCAGCAGAGGTTAGTGAGGACACCAAACTTTGAAGTGCATCTCAGGACTGAATACTCTAATTCAATAAAATACATATATCATATCCTCAAACCAAGACTAGGTAAGGAGAAAGGCAACTAAGATAGCAATACACAACTACTCCCAGTGTATGAAGTAAGTGGGAAATCTGCAACCTTTCAAAACCAAAGCATCTGTGCCAGCATGGCAGATGGCTGCGAGGCACAGGGAAGGACACAAAATTCTGTCAAGCACCATGCAGCCTTACAGAGCTGGCTCGGGCTTGGAAGCAGGACAGAGCGATACACGTTTCTGTGTACTTTCTGTCTACTTCTGTACTACTAGCATTGTAGTAAACACAGTCATTCAAAGGAGAAACAGTATTTTCAAGATAAAGGATTTTAGCTCTCATAAAGGTCAAAACATACACAGAAAACAAACAGTAAAAGCCTCCATGTGTGCATGTTATTACATAGCTCAAACTTGCCTTACTGCACTCTACTGTTCATGAAAGGCAGCTCTGTAAAGCAGTTGGTGCTCATGTCAGTCTCATCACTACTCCACAAGACCTAAAAAGCAAAGCTGAAGGCTATCTACAGCAAGGAAGATCTCAAAAATGTCCCCACCGTGTGTTTGGTCAACTGAAATTTTTTCAGTTTACTTGGCTCTGGATTAAAAACAGTAACACCCTGTAAAAAAATAAACGTAATGTTTGTTATCTACACCCCAAGTGGTTCTGCAAACTGAGCCTAGCTAGACATACTTGCTTGAGGGAAAGCAGCTTTCAGCTTCCCAGGCCAGGTGAGAATGAGAAAGAGTTCTTCTACCTTGAAGTAAGTAAAATTCCAACTTACTAATCTTGCCTAGACTTAAAGGAACTTTTTTCTTTTTCTACACAGACCAAGCTCTGGTTTTCTCATCCTATAGTTCTGATGGCTGGACCTTTTGAACAATGCTCTTAACTTCACCAAAACCAAGATCATGTCTGGTATGACTAGCGTTCCACCACTTTTTAAACAAGATTTCTCCACACTTAGCCCCTAACCCCTGAATTGCCACAAATAAACTAGCTTCTCAGAGCTCCCTTTAAACTCTACATACTACCAAGTTCAGCATATTTCAATTCATTAAATCTACCATATGTCTATTTTAGTTTTATACACATATATACTCACAAAAAAGTATACAGTGTTGTGTGAGTCCATATATATACATATATTTGTAGTAGCTTGTACACATCCAAAAAGTGTACTAATTCACTGGGATTCTTTGCAAAGCTAATTTAGTGCACTTCAGATAATAATTAAAACTGCCACAGAGTAACAGCCCATTTCAAGCATCAGCACTAAGACACAGAGTAAAAAGTATATAATGAAAAACTTCACAGGACAAAGATGGAAACTATTTTCACCATGTGTTTTGTTTGTATCTTGAATTTTGTTATTCATAACAACAAACATGCCATTCATAGTATTAAATTTAGTCAGAAACACATTAACAAAAAAGAGAAATTGAGAGCTTCCTTGTTTTCTTATAGACCCATTAGCAAAAGCCTCCCCTCTTAACAGCTACATCCTTAAACTGAAAAGAAAGGAAACATCTGCAGGGCTGGTAGCTAGCACAACAGCAAAATATCATGTGATCTTAATTTAGCTAAATTGAAAATCTTCCTTCTCTGCTTGTTCTGTCATTGCTTGTTAAGAATAGGAAATTCTCTGTTCTCACCTTACAGTGTACTCTCGAAATATCAGACACAGGAGACAAAGAAAGCATACTTCTGCTCCTTGGCATTGAAGAAATGTTTGAGGTTACTCCATACAAGATGAAAGAATCTTCTCAGCAGTCTGACAGAAGTGGTAGCAGCACCTTGCACAGTCACCAGCTGTGAAGAGCTGCCTTATACTGCCTCTTTCAACCTATAGGAATTTTTTCAGATCCAAGACTATGAGCTGTCCCATGACCCACTCTGCTTCCTACAAACAGGGAGAGGACAATAAGAAATGCCACCTCTGTCCCCAGCTAAGTACAGTACTGCAAAAATAGGAATGGAGTTTCAATGAAGTTTGTACTCTTTTTGCTTTCTAGAATAACCCAGGCTTTACCAAACACACAAGATACCAGATAGTTTCCACTACACTTCCACCATAGTATAACCACAAACGTATTTGCATGTGAAATAGCTTTGCAGAAACCCTCAAGAAAAACAAAACCACAGCACAATGTAAAATGACCAACATCACCTGCACAGACCCCATTTCAATAACCTGATGCTCCACACTTGAAACTATTCCCAGCCCTGAAACTACCTGCAGATTTCTTCCCTTTCTTAGTGTTTTTCTCCACTGTAACCAGAGACTGTGTCTTGGATCAAAAACTTATTAACTCTACAAGGGACACAGTTAAAGTTGACCAAACCACCTGAGAAAAAAAAAACAAACACACTTTTCCACAGCTTCGTCGCTGCGCCAAACCTCTGTGTTGATTAGGCTACTTCAGGATCCATCTACAATAATGAGTAAGGGCTTTACTGCTTTTGGGCAGAGCAGTGGGACAGTGCAGCCTTATACCTGCTCTCTACTGAATGTAAGCATGAAGCTGACCCTCTCTTACTGAAACTACTGAACTTTTCAACAAAAACAAAATATGCTTATTCATGTTCTAAAAACAAGAAAATGAGGTCATCTAGAGCCTAGACACATTGCTTCATCTGCATAAGTGCATCACTGTACCTGCTGGTAATTCAAGCTGTTAAGGCTTAAGCTCATTCAACACTGCACTACAGCAGCTCTGCTTGGGATTTTATTTCATGTATATCAGAAAAGTCTCTTGACCTGCCCAAAGCCAAAGAAAAAGTTGTTATTCCAGAATTTGATTCAGTTTGCCAAAGAATTACCTAGCCATATGGGGGGAGTTTTAAGAAAAACTGTGTGGATCAAGGCTAAAAAACATCACAAGAATTTTAACACAGAGAAGAACATGGCTCAAAACACCACAAAAAGATGAGATTCTTTACCTCCCCACATACACAGCTTCCCTCCTCAAAAATAACCTCTAAATAAATCTCCATACAGCTTGAGGTACTCAGTGTTAAAGCTTTCTAGCACAGTGACTTATTAATAAACTCCTGCTAACTCACCACTTAAAAACAATCCTGGTCCTGTGTTTCAAGACATTTAACTTCAACATTCTTTATAACGTGCAAATCAACATTCTTATGTTTCAAAGCCCTAAACTTGGAAGTGAAAAGGCTTGTCCATTGTAAAGTGAAATAAAACAAAATTAGCACACACAGATGCAAGGCCACATATCCAAACACCCAAATTAAATTATGACTGACCACTAAATTTGCAATCAATTGTGCATATATAACAGAGGAAAAAACCCAGCCTTTTCAGTGAATAACTTCTTTTACAAAGATACAGTGCACAGGAAAACACTTAAAAAAGGAGTGTGAAGTCATTAACCTGATAAAATATATTAAATCTTTATGCCCAGAGATGTCACTAAGAGGATAAAGAGGAGAAAGTTGTCCACAGGATTTTCAGTTTAACTGCAAATCCAAAAGCTTCTGAACGTTGACTTATGACATGTTCATATGTGACCTGCATATATTATCTCACAGTTTGCACTGCACAAGTCAGTAAGAATGGTTGATATAGGTAACTAAACCCACATTTGTTTCTCTGTCTGGAGGTTGGAGTGGGGAGAGAGAAGAAATCTATTTTAACACAAATCTATTTGCTTATTTAAGACCTACTTGTCTTTGCATGCCTATTATTGTGGTTTGAATTGCTCACTGTTGCCGAGTTATTTCCCTGTACTTCTGGACATTACAAAATGTTTCTCCAGCAATGTGAATTTGCACAATGATTTTAATCACCAGCTGTTTCATGAAATGATTTTACACTTTTTGCTTAAACTGAAAACAGCAAACTGTGCACTGCTACCAGACAGATTTTTATCATATTGCCTCCCTCCCTCCCTCTCCAAGGCAGCAGATGAACAGAAGAGCACAGTAAGATAACAAATATCACATTTCAAAACCATTATCAGCTGCAAATATCTCAGAAGAAATGCAGACACCTTTGTTATTTCATCTTCCACGTGACACATTTGGAAGATCGAAAAGCATTTTTAATGTTAATTGAGATTCTCTGGAGGAAGGGAAATAGCTGCAGTGCAGCAGCTGCTGCAGTACTGCTGCGTTCTGGGGCTGAAATGAAGGTGAGAAAGGCGAGATCCGGGCTGGCACTGCAACATCGCATTCTCACACACTGCCTGCAATAATGAACTCCAGCTAAAAGAACAGAAATCCGACACCTTGCCTGCTAGGTCACCACATAACAACAAACCTTCGTGTACATCAACATAGTCTTTGATGAGAAGGTTTCTCCAAGACCAACAATTGCAATGATGAGGCCCACCCTGTACAGTGAAATTCGACCAACTGGAAGTTGACAGAATTTGCAAAATACTTACCCCTGGCTGAAAACCTCAAGATTAAAGGTATTTACATGGCTGAAAGAACACTGCCATTATTTTTAGAGGCTAGGGTGCAGCAATAAGATAAAAGAAAAAAAGCCTGATGCAGTTCATTAAAGAACCAATGAGAACACAACATGAGAAGATCTGATCTGCTCTCCTCAAACTAACAGAAGTCTGCTCAGAGCACAGTGCTGACCTATGCTCAGTGCAGGTAAGAAGACAACCTACACTCCATTTGTAGTCTACCATTTTCTATCTAACACGTGAAAGAAAGGCACTTGTGATAAAAGGAGGGAAAAAACCCAAAAGCACTGTATCACCTACTTTATATTACCTACCAGTACTTCTTCCAACCATCTGAAGCAGTGGCATTTATTGTTTTAGGCATACTTGCTCTACTGCATCTCATCATGGCCACAAGGTCAACTGACATACCAGGCATCTCCAGAGTCTGCTCACGTGCTGGAGGCTCAAAGGCCATCCTTACAAGGACAGAAGGAGTAGTTCCTATTGCATCTTACTGAGGATGAGCCTAGTTCATACATTACTGAGGAAAAATATTACCTAGCTCTTCCATACATCCATTGAGGAACTCCTCTTAGACCACAGCTAGCATGCTAAGTTATGATTCCAAAACTACAAAACTTCATAAACACCAGACTACCATGTGAAAAAAAAAAAAATTGCCTTAAATTTTTAAGACACTCTCATCCTCTCTCCCCATTTTCTTCTTTAAGAAAAAACACCAATAATTCCTTGCTTACTAAGACCAGACTATATAAAAAATTCGATTAATCATCTATGATACTGTCAGTGCAGTCAGAATAAAGTAAAACTATAAATTAGCACATGAAGCTGTATTTACCGAGGTCCCTATAAGATACAAACTTTTTACTTACTACTCTGCTTCACTAATTCTACATTTCCAGTCATGCTGAAGATCTGAACTGCCAGTAAGACTATCACATTTGAATCTACCCCCATATCCCACAACACAGCTGTCACAGACAACATATGCAAGAAACAAGACACTTTGGTACTTTGCAATAACTCATTTTAAGAAATATTTTTAACACAGATAGTGCAGCTCTCTCATGAACAAAAAGTAAAGGATGAAAAATTGCAAGCAATCAAGTTTCTTGTCACTGAAGGCTTCTGAGTAATTATTTATGCATCACCATGTGATAGCCATCAATCCCATCCAATGTTTGGACTAAAAACTGTAATCCACTGATGCCAACAAAACTTCACTGATTTACATCACAGAATGATTTTAAGTGTTTTTGTTTTAGCATGAAACACTGCATATCCTTTGAAAACTTTCTAATAAACATAACAGCTTGCTGTATCAGAGTGCAAAGGGCAACTGTGCCCAGCCATAGTAGCTTTTATGTCACACTATGAAAATACTTTTTCTAAAATTTAAACCACCATGATAGAAGAAAATATCCTTGCTATTTCATACTTGTTCACTTCCTGTTTTAAGAAATAAGCTTTGGGAAATATATGCTGCAGAGCCAAGGGAGTGGGTGGTGAACAATAAAAACAAAAGAAATTCTTCGAATATCTGCAATCTAATTTGAGATATTACTAGTGACACAAACTTCAGAGGTCACCCATCTGCTTTCTCACCAGCAGCCTACTTGGGCACTGTCAGGTGGGAAAGGTGAAGAACAGAACTACTATGTGGAGCACAGTGCACCTCTTCCCAGGCCTGGCAGCTTCCACCTCTGCCATGGCATTTCAGTGCAGCAGAAACAGAGTAGCTGCACTGTAATATCCCATAAACTAACTTCCAGCTTCATTTCAAAGAAAAGTATCAGCAGCAGTTCATTAAATTGTATAGTCTACAGAGACTGGACTTCAGTTAAAGTAAACAAAACAACCCCAAACACACGTAACAATTGCACAGTCTATATAAAATCTACCAAGATCAAACAGTTCTGCAACATTACTACCTCAAGCATGCAATTCATTCAGGATATACTGATCTAAAGCTTGTTTCTTTTTTCCATATTGGTAAGAAACATTTTTAAGATTATGTGAACCCTGTTCTCCATTGGGGTGAGAGTTTTTCATGGTTTTTGTTTGTTTGCGGGGTTTTTTTTGTTTGTTTGGAGGGTTTGGGTTTTTTTGGAGGAGGAAGTGCTTGGGGTTTGGTTTTGGGCTCAGGGGGTAGTGTTTTGGGGTTTTTAAAACTTTTCACTTCAATATGCTCAAAACACAATTCTCTTTTCCCTTGCCTCTAGTTACATCAAATGCACTTTAAAAATGTGCAGGACTGCCCACAACCTAAACCTTTTCTTACTTCTTGATTTCTGTGAAGCAGTTGTCATATTGCATATGACTGGACAGGTGAGTTCTAACACATATGTAAACAAACTAGATTAAACAGTTGGGCATCTGTAAAAATTAAAAGTTTAAGAGAATGCATCATGTTTCCTCTGTTTTTTCAAGTTCAACAGAAGATACTTTTTACCTGTCATATTAACTATATTACTTGAAAAACCTAGGCACCACAAATCAGGTTTTGCATCATTAACAAAAGAACTAAAACAATACCCACAAACAAACCAAAACCAAGCCATACCACATCACCTAGCAGTGTATTTTACTGATTAAGAAGCTTCAGTACAGAAATGACATACGGGGGTCGTAGGCATTTTTAAATGGCAGATTATTTCAAAGGACCTCTGTGTAGTAGAAAAAAAAATCTGAATCACCTGTCTCTAGTAACTGTACTGAAACTGCAATTTTATAAGGAATGCTTACCTTCCCTTTACACCAAACAAAAATTATATAAGTTTTCTTCAGTGACAGGCTAAATGTTGAATGGGAAAACCAGGCAATATCTAGAGTAACTTTAAAGTAGTATAACAAGTGCATACAATATTTAAAAACCTTCAGTAAGTGGATTCTATTTTAAAACATTTTCATTCAGAATCTGGGCAATTTTGTTTGTTTGGCTTTTGTTCCCTCCTGTTCTGCAGCAAGGTAGTGAATTAGAATTATATCTTTTCATATTAAGAACTGAATAGCATCCTGTGATTTATTTAATTCTGTATATTTAAAAAAAAGGTAACAACCTCCCCTTCACACATTTTTTAATCCTATTCATGATCAAGTATTTTGAAATAACCAAGATGATCAGTCTTTTTAAAGCAGGAAAACAAATCAGCTTTATATTTATTAACAACTTGGTTTGTCTTGGCATATCTCCCCCTTCCTGTATGCAATATTTACTTTTTTTTGCAATTCATTAAACAAAACCCCTTAAAGCGTAAGACTCTAAAGAGAACAAACTAAAGTAGTCAAAGCATTAAAAAAAGCAGTTATATAGTCAAACCATGCTTACTAACTCCTTAGTAAATAGCAGCATTTCAAATAGTTCATCCTCAGTAAGACTGGGGGTGGGGAGAAGAGATTGACCGGAGCCTTTTTGTTCTCCCCTGAATAGTAAATTATACAATCATTTTGTATGTAAGGATAAGCAAACAACAAACCTGATCGCTCCAGGCACAGTACAGATTACATATGAAACTCCAGTTGTGATTGATCATGCAGTCCAAAATCCTGAATTGGGCCATTGCTGTAGTGCAGAGTGCTGCTGTGCTCTGACTCAGCTTTTGTCCGGGTGATCCTCGAGGATATGAGAGCTATGCAGCAACGACATTCAGGAACAAGGACTTTCCTTCCTGTTCAGTCTCCCTTCCCACCCCAACTATGTGTCAAGCCAACAAGATAAATTGACAGAATTGCGTAACATTCTTCAAAATAATACTTCCGAAGCTGACAAATTATGCATTCTTGGGAATATATGGGAAATAAAAACATCCTAAGAAACCACACTAAAGCAAACAGAAAGGCACTCTCAAACTGTGCTTGTTCTTTTCCTTATCCCCTTCATTTATGCTCCTGCTGAAATCACTCTAAATATAAACAATTTAGTGTCATAATTCATATCATATAAATCTTAAAACTTCCTTAGGCACAGTTGTGATGATGGGTCCTCATACTGTACATGAGATTCAAAAGCTTAGGATGCCTCTTTTTGAACACCACAGTACAAGCAACTTCTCAAAGTTAGAATGTCCCAGTATTCATAAAAATTATATAGGTTTATCTACTTTGCACCTTAAACAGCAGACTTCTCTTCAAAGCTGTAAGAGTTCAGTTAGCATTACACAGAAATGCTGGCAGCCTTCTGTAATGAAGGATGACAGTACTATAGGTCAGGGCTGCACCTCCACAGGGATCCTGAGAAACTGAAGAAATACTAGAAAAGTTTATTCCTTCCTTCATGTATTCCTTTTTTGCAATCTGCAAACAACAATTCTATTTTAGCATGAACCTCACTTACTGTATCTTGACTGCTTACCTAATATTCTCATTCCAAAGTGAGATTAAGAAATACAAGAAATGTGTTTCTGCAGAAACATACACATTTTATCTCATGACTACATGAACTATTAGACTAGTCACAGAACCAACCCAGAATAATCTGCAGTCTAAATAATACAATTATCTAACACCATCTGTGAGATGCAAGAGACAGAACTGTCTTGGGAAAAGATGGAGGAAAGGCTATGAGAACAATTGGCCAATTCACCCTTTGGCTCAGTAACGGCCAAATGACTGAAAAGTACTTCAAATGTCAAAGCAAATGTGTGCTATAAAAGCAATCTGAAATAAAACAAACTAGTACATGAGAATAAAACAAATGGTGTGGCCGAAGAGCAGCTCTAACTTTGAGACAATTATACAAATAAAGCCTCATTTGTTCCAACCAAACCAAATAAAAAAAATCTTGTTCCAATTTCTCATCCGAAGAACCCTGGAAATTAATACCAGAGTCTAAGCCAACCTCTTCCCTTCTTGCCAATGTGAATAGTGTGAAAACTTCCAAGACCCTGTTGTGTACAAAAAAAAAAAAAAAAAAAATCTATTCTGGTTCATTTTAGGATACATATGGCACGAGATTCTCTATTATCTTTACAACACCTAATTGTGCAAAAGGGAGAACAGCAGTACCAGTGCAATACAGCACAAAATGAATAGCTCTCAGGTGAAAAAACCAGAACAATAACATCTCAAGTTAGATGGGCTGTAATGAAGCAGGCAGGGCTGACATGACATGTGGCTGGAAGAAATGTCCTGCTTAGCAACTATTACTAGGTGGAACAGATATACTTCCTCACAAGAGACACCATTAACTATCCAAGCTTGAGAAATCTTGGAGAGGATGTCTGGGAAGGTTTTACGGAGCAGGGGGTTACTGCAGAGATGCCAGAGCAGACTGAGGCAGTGATGTCCCCAGGACAGCAATGCTGGAATGAGGAAGGACCCGGCACCCCACAGGACTGGCAGCAGGGATGCTGGCAGAGTGTGTGGGGCAGCCTACACACGGCTGGAAAAGCAGCCAGCTGCACATTTGTCGGACTGTGGAAAAATGCTGTCACCAACTAAATAAGGCAGAGGGAACAAGGAAAGCAGATCTGAAAAATTAAGAAAAGATTGTTGTTGTATACTAAAATCAACATCAACCAAGTTCTTCTTTAACAGTATTTTAGTAAAACTTTGCAGTGATTGGTTTTACTATTATCTACTTTTAGATTCATCAAATATCACTCTATATTTACTTCCTATGAAGTACTCAACCTCCTAAAGTATTCAACATATTGTATTAGACATCTCCTGCTATACAGCTATTATTAAAAAGACAGCCGTTACAACTCAGAATCAAATTTGTCTAACTCTTTCCATAAAGTCAGCAGCCATTATTTACCCATTATTTTCCATTCAATTTCAAATCTGTTTCAAGGAAAACCTAAACCCATTTTTTATCTCCTACAATCAGGACAGTGCCTGTACACCACTGCAGTTTATACAAAAGTGTTTAAATACTGCAGAAAAAAACATAAATAGCAACACAGAGCAGTAGGAGAACATTTTCAGAAACAGTCAGTCTTGGCCTGTTGGCTACTGGCAAAGGTTAGCATTGAAATGCTTGTAAACTCCAGTAGGCACAAGAATGAGCTGAGGACAAGAGCTGTTTCAAGCTTGAGTCTTTACTGAGGTGCCTCAGGTAAAAGGAGTTCACAAATTGCAGCAAGAGCAGCACCTGCAACAGTAAATTGCAGTTATTGCTTAAAATGAACTATCTCAAAGCTTTTTGCCAAGTCAGTCTTTATACTTGCAAATCTGAATATGCTGTTACTGAAAACTGTTCCTGATCATCATCAGCCAGCTTGACAATTGCCCTCACTTACAGGAGATAAATCTCCTTCCTGGCATGATGTTAAATCAAATTCCACTAGTTTAGCACTCCCCTGTTCTAGCCTTATTTTCTTTACTGTTAGCATGTTTTTGGGGAGACCTAAGCATAGTTACTATGTATGAAACTTCCTCAAAACAGGCATAAAAATCAAGAGAAGGCTTCCCTTTTTGCCTTCAACATTCAATTTACCAATGCCTTTCTTCAAAAAGTTTAATGCAGAAGCAAAACTGAAATCATTTTTGTTATGAATGTTAAACTTTTTAGAAGTCTTGCTCAAAATATAAAAGCAAAGTTTACACACTGAATTTTCAATTTGGAGTTCAACAGAGCATTTAAAGATACACCCATGGCATAACTAGAGAATGACCTGCATCAACATCAGCAGACACCAAAGGACTCCCTGTCCAGAGACAATGTGAGCCCAGCACTCACTGCCCAGTGAGCTCCTTATCATACACTGAGCTTTGACTGAAAAATAGATGATGATGACATCCAGGTTTTGAAGTTCTACCGCTGGTCAGCTTTCCACCTCTTCAAATAATGAAGGGACTGCTAAGAATTCTGAGAACACAATGAAATTGAACCTCAATTATGCAATTTACTAAATAAAAAATTAAGAGCCTATCCAATGTTCTCTCACATCTGTTGCTAAATTCAGGGTTCTCTCCTGCTGTTAAAAAACAGTTTTAAGATCTCAATATTTTGAGGTAACTAAACTAAAAACAGCTCAGAAACTAGTTCCTCAACTCTTCCAGAACTCGCCATCTTTGTATGCAGATTCTATAAGGTTAAAAAGAAACAGTAAAAGAGAGGCACAATTGTGTAAAATTGTGCCCCTCAAGTATCTAGACTTTTCTCTAAAAACTGCAGTGAGCTTTTTGAAACAGAAACGGCTCATACGCACAGAAAGGAAGGGCTGCCACTTCCCTAAAACTCAGGACACTTCTTCTACATGAGTAAATACACAAACCATACACAAAGGTTAGCACACAGTGAAGCATGTACCAGAAAGATGCTGTTCAGAACTCGCAACAGTTCTTTGAAAGGGTGAATCCTTTACCAATGAAGTGTAGACTGACGATGACGGTGAAGCTCCAGTGGAAACCTGAGGGGTTTTTAGCCAATGAAACTGAGGAATGGACAAGAGCAAAAAAAAGAAAAGTATGTCTGAAGAAAAAGTGCTTTGACTGCTTAGGTCACAGAGACTGACAAGGAAAAAAAGTTCCTACAAACCAAGTCAACAGCAGGAAGAGGTTGAAATATGATTCCATTCTGAGTTCTTTCCTATTATTGAAATGGCTACAAAACCTATGAACATTTTAAAAAAAGGAAGAAACAGTAAATACAAAACCCATCTCTGTCCATAGTGGAAAAAAAAAATAATCTGTACTGTTTCCTTCCCTCTGTAACTACTCCTTTTTGAGATGTAACACAGTGCATATAATTAGAAACACAAGAGAAACTTAGGGGGAAAAAATGTAGATTACAAAAGGTGGCACAGAACCATTTCAGGCTGTTAACACATGCATACTACTCTGCTACAGTTCTACTTACATTTTAGTTGAAAACCTGAGAAACTAAGGGAAGTACACAAGACACATCATTTTTCCTTCAGAAACTAAGGACAAAAGAAAATAACTGAGATTAGCATAACCGTCACTTCTCTTCTGCATAAACGCAACTCGTATTTTATCAATATATACGCCCATCAGATAAATTCAGCAATGTATTTTATGATGCACTTTGTAAACACATCATTCCATCGCCATGTGAACAAATTCACAATACCTAAATCATATGAAGAGAGCTGTTCTAGTAATTGTTTTAAAAACTCATGCAGTGAAGTACTCATCATTTTGGATGCCTAAATCTTCAAAAATTCTCCTGCATCCATTCTCAAGACAACTTCACCATCATGCTTGCTCCCGAGAAGGACATGTGACAGCAGGATTGATCTGTCAAGTGTCAGTTTGAGTCACAACATAGAAAAGTTTTTTTCCCTTGAGCAATCACTTCAGTCCACCAGTTAAGCTCAAGTAGTGCCCATTTCCTTGGATTTTAGCCATAGTTATTTTCAGTAGACTAGTTCTGTGTTTCCTTTCTTTAACCAACTCCTAGCATTTCCTTTTATCTGACATATTTAGCCACAGATCTCTGTTTCAGCAAAAAATCAACATCCAAACAAAACCTGGCTTTTTAGTAGCTTTAGCTATTGGAAAATATCATTTTGCATGTCACCTCATAAAAATGAATATACTGGACATAAAACAAAATCTTATTCCTCAAATTGCATTCTAGTAAAGCAGCTGGCAATCTCTAGAAACTGGAAGCAAGCTTCTAACACTGTTCTATTTAAGAAATGCACAGCCAAGCTTAGTGGGGACTGAGTAAGAAATAAAAGCCATATGTACTCTAATGCAAAGTATATTTCTGTCACACCATCAAGCACTTCGTAACATTTACAGTGTTAATGAGGTCAAACTCCTGAGAACATGTAAGTTTACTGAAGATACCATCACTGCTACCTACAAGCTCGATGTCTCCAAAGAGCAGATCACTTGCTTTTCCCCTACATGTTCCTAGATGGCAAATGTATTGCTTCTGTGGAAATTCCTGTTTGTCTAATCCAGTGTCCACGCAACTATACCAGTATTGTTTCAATGTCCACTTGCTCTCACTATCTTTAGTTTATGTCATCAGATGATGAAAACAGCAAAATCTAGCAAAAATTTTACAAAAGTCTATTTGTTAAATGCATTTTAAATCACATTAGTACGATTCAGCTGGTTATTTTACATCATCTCCAATCTAAGGGAAAATGCAACGTGACTTAATCTGAAATTTCTCTACATGTAATTTTTCATATCTGAACAAAACATGGGAAAAAAATACTGCAATGCTTATTCCTACCATAATGCACCACCCATTCCCACTTATTTGTCCCCATGAAAACAACAACTGTAAGATACATTACTAATTATTTCTAGGTTATATCTGAATCTCTTGAAGACAGTATACACACCAGCAATGATGCAGCCACGATCAGGTTAGAAAGTAGGTAGATTTTCTTCCCTTTTTTTTTTTTTTCTTTTTTACCACCAAGAATGATGGTAAAAGCATCTAAATTAAATCATATCAAATGTAATGGCTTTGGTATCAACAGCAAACACGTTTTCTTTACAGAAGGCTTTTCACTTACAGTATAAGTGATCCTGTCTGAACACACATGGGTTCACAACTGGCTTGAGCACTACCACAGGAAGAATTCTAGCAGGGAGTTCCTGTTGTCTTCCCATTCTTCACTACACTGCAGTGCCGTGTAATGAACTCGGCTATTTTCTGATCCAAGCACAAAGCCAGAACTAAGTTACTTGCCTGCTTAAGACTGGGCTTCAGAATCCTAAAATTTCCATTGTTATAAAATAGATTCTCTACATACATTAATGCCTACAGAAACACATAGGAAAATACAGTGTTAGCTCCGGTGATCACCGAGAAAATCCTTTCAATTTATTGGGACATTTATTTAGACAGCAAATCTATTATAATACATTTAAATCTTCTCAATAATCTAGCAATCTCTAAATACAAGGCTAGGATAAAGCTAATCAGCAATTGTGACCACACTGAAGCAATTTCACTCACAATCCAATACCCCCTTACTGAGACCAGGGGGTGTTCAGAAGGCTAAACTGTTTGTGTACAGAGAACTGCCTTCCTGAAAGACAATCCCAGAAAGCAACACCCATGTCACTCCAGACACAGTGCCAGCCTGATCAGAACAGACATATTCCTGCTTTCTCCACATTCAGACTGTAAAAAGAGAACCAGAATTAAAAATTATTACTGTTGGTAAACACAAGACCTATTGAGATATGAAGACCTTTTCAATAAAATCCTCCTATTTCTGTTAGAAGAGTAGGTTTTCAGTACTTGACTGCATGGTCTACTTCAAAGCACAACTCCGATATATAGAGATTAACAGAGGAACTGTCTTTCAATACCAAGTACAAAATTTCAAGTTAACACAGCCACACCTAAACAGCAATCAATCAGAACAGCTGAGCTCATCCTGGAGCCAGCTAAAATGAGAAAATAAAATCTTCTCCAAAATATAACTACTAGAGCACATGTGAAGCAACTTGAGTTTATCAGCTGGCAAAATAATCACATATGCTTCCCCTGCCTTCCTTTTCCCTCAGCTTGAGAGGCAGTCCACCAGTGGAACAAGAAAGGGACTGTATTGAGCTCTCAGTCAGAAAGGTAAGCTCCAACTTGAGAGAGCAGAAGTCTAATCTCAACTACAATAAAAGATTTCCTAACTTTTCTTTCCCTTAACTAGTTCATTGACTGAAGTGAAAACCAAAAAACAAACCCTGAAAATCAGTTTTGGCTTGCTGGAAAACATATTGCATAGTATTATTGATCTTATTTTTCATAGAACGTCTTTATTTTGCTATTCTTAACATGCAGGGTTTTTTCCATGAATAACGAAAATGTGTTTTTATTAAATAATAACTTACCCGTACATATTGGCAATCTCTATAATTTTAAACTTTACCATCTGCACTGTCAGAGTCAAAAAGCTTCAAACTCAGCACTAGTTCTTCAACGTGTTAGACTTCAGAATGACAATGTGAGTTTCTTTTAGAAGTGCTCTCCGAAAATTCAAGTAACGATCAGTCACTGTACATATGTCCTAAAAACCCTAGAAAAACAACTTATGAGTGAACATTATGTTCTTTAATGCCTCCCTGTAGGTTTCCCACAGCAGCAAGAACCCTAAGCTCCTATAGCAAACTTGTTTAAGCCTGCTGCACTCCAGTGGTGAGGCCCATGATGCTGAACACCGTTCCTCGACCACTTCACCTCCATACCAAGAAAGATCTCAAAATACCCTTCACAGAAGACTCTCCAAAAGCCTTTCTCCTGTTCCCACCTGTGGCCTCAAATGTAAAACTTGAGTAGAACTCCCACATTGTCACTGCTACACAAATGCTACAGAGGAAGGTGCCATGTAGAAACATTATTTAACTGAATTACTCAGTGCAGTCTGAAGTCCTTTGTCAGCACATTTTTCCCTGCAGATGACATAGGCAGGCGACATAAATTCTAAGATACCGAATTGCTAATGAGCAATGTTGTTCACACCTCCACTTCTGCTTTCCTTTTGCAGGAGGATAAGGTGGAATATACCAGCTAACATATGCTACAAATAAAGCTACTCGAGGTTAGGTTTTCAAATCTGTCAGGCAATTTATTATATTGATTACAGGCAACATAATGCAGTACAGAGAAGTCCTGCCACACTCAAGCTACAGAACCCAGCAGTGAAACAAGTATCACCACTTGTCACTCTCAAGAGAAGAAGAGTTAAATAAAAACAGTTTGTTAACTAATACAGTTTGGTGACTTATGCCTAGCTTTCTCTTCTGACTGTCCCCAAATTTTGTTAACTTGCACAGTGCCAGAGGCTTGTCTAGAACTCTGATGAAGCTTTCATTCCTTTTAATGAACAAACAACAAAATCAAACATCCCTGTTCCCTGTACATCAAGTTTACAAATAAAAGGTTAGTTTAGACTCCACAATGATAGTTCCATATGCTGCATTTTCAGAGGTTTAAATTCTTGTATTTAAAAAAAACCCTCAAAGATTAATCGCTACAATATCTAGTAATCTCGCTACACAATTTACATAACTGGAAGAGAGTCAAAAATTCAGATTTTCCTTCAGTTTTTCCATAATTTTTTCTATTAGGAACAATCCCAGTTTTGCATGAACAGTGTAAACAGATCAGTCATGTGACACAATCTAAAACTAACTTTCATGACTTCCATTCTTTTTTGTTTTACAAAATAAGTGGATTTGATCAAAGCTCTTCCCCACCACTCCGCAAATTTTCATCTCTTCTCTAAAGTCTTCATTCATTCAAAGGTAAATTTACTTGAAAAATAATACTCTTTTAAAACAAGTTCCCAAATGTTCCAAGGAGCATTGGAATTCCAAGAAGGCTTAAGGTTTATTTCAGAATCAAACTAAACATACCAAGTTGCTAAGTGAGTAGTAGAAATTACTTCAGTCTCATACATCTTGTAACCCCCTCATATTTTGTCCTGTCAGATCCCCTGTAAGAGGAAAAAAAGGGGTTTTTTTGGCAGTCACACACGTGCTGACTGGCCACTACAGCTTCCCCATCTCACCTTCAGTGAGAGGCATAACAGGGGCTTGTCTTCCATCTGCCTACTGAGTAGCTCTGAATTTCCAGGCACTTCATTATCTCTGAGACCTTCTTCCTGCCTTGAAATTTGACTAATATTGACCAGGGACCTCAAGAGCAACTGCAGAGCAACTAGCAGATGGACAGACTGTTGAACAAAATAAATCAGATTCAAGAATTTTTATTTCTTCACTCCAATATATCATTTGCTTCTAACACTATCTTCTGCCTGAAGGAAACGAGCCTTGCATGTTCACCTATACTGCCTTCTGCTACTTCAACATGCAGTTATACTACAGAAATGCAGATATTGTGATCTTTTCATCAAAAGTAAAAGAAACTTGCAAAACCATAAACTAGTCTTTTAATACATTTCAATCTTATAATGCTTGTACACATTCTTTAGCGAAAAAATAACTGAAAATTATGAAATCAGCCATATCCTTGGCAAAAATCATATGAGTATAGGTGGAACAATAAACTTTTTTTTCCTGAACAACATACATTTTTCAATAGATTAAACTTATTTTCCTAATTTTCTGTATGTCTGTAGAGCTAAAGATTTTTTTTTTTTAAGGAGCAAGAGTTCAAATTCACAAAATACTGGCCAAGCAAAGGTAGTGTTGCACTTCTCTTTACACAGTACAGCTCCAGGTCTAAACATCTAGTTAGGAAATTCAAATATTCAAATACAGACCAGGCAGATGCTAAAAGCAGCATTATGTTGAAGAAAGGAGTACATTCAAAATCCCACTTATTTTTACAATTCAGACAATGGAATATATTTTCAGATGCAATGTGAAAAGCACTATGTAAAATTACTGCAATGCATGTCTAAATGATCAAAGGTGCAGAGAAGCCAGGTGTCTGAATTTGTCTGTATGTAACAGGCAAATGACCTGTGGCATGAAAGAGGCTTGACACAATACTTAATTCTTTCATACAATGGAATTTAAAGCCTTTTTATTTCTTAACCACAGGATAAAAGGAATTTTTATGACAAAAACACACAGTATGCAAAACACTACTGTAGCACTGGCAAAGACATGTTTTTCGTCAACTAGAAGCACTGCCCCATTACATTTACAGAGGAAGTCAATAGCTTCACCCTCTGGCCTCAACATTTCAATTACACTGTGAACCCAGGGTAATTTTTAGTGCTTACCACTAAAGGGAAACACACTGATTGCAGAAAACCACAGAACTCAACACATGTAGCTCCGCAGGGATGGTATCTAAGTAGATCTTAGTAATGATGTGTCGCTTAGAATTATGGTCCTAAACCTCACTATGCTGGTGGCACAAGTCCTCACTCCAAAACTCTTAGAAAAAGAGTCAGGGTATCCTCTGAAAGGTTAAGACAAAGAATGTTTGCTTCCTAAATGCAGGAAGCATCTTAAAAAACAGAAGTTTGCTCATATTAGCACATAACTATTCACCAGCACAAAAAAAATCCAACAACTAATAAGTAAGTTACACTTTTTCAAATGATCTCTGAAGCCTACATGGTATTTCTAGAAGTGATGGACTTGGCCAGCCTAACAGCTTACTGCTTGCCCCTTCAGTGAACCACTTCAGCCAGAGACTACTAAGAATGCCACCAGAAGTGCAGCCAGGCCTCAGAGGAGACTGGAGAAAAAACTTCCTATGAACTAGAAGGAACTGGCTTCTGAGAAATATCATCTTTGCTCAATTCGTAACAGAAGATGAATAAATAAAATGCTCATCTGAAGCTAATTCTAGAAGCAAGGACTTCTAATTTAGTCAGTAGGGAATGGAGATATATTCCCTTAATTTCTAACCCAATAAAATAATTCTGTTTTACTTTCAGCTTTCTATATAGAAAAAAGCTGGGCAAAATCTCTTTTTTAGCTTAAAAATATTTTAGAATGTTTACTATTAATGAAAGGGTATAAGCAGAGCCACACCAAAACTCTGGCCAATAGAGCTCCATCCCACCAAGTCAAGAGCTACTCACAAGTCTATCTCCAACCCTGCACACAGTCAGTCACATAACTAATGTTATTTAGAAATCAGTACTAACATCCACTGATCTCACTAATAAAGGCCAAGGAAAGCAGCTGTGATGCAATGGCCTCAATCATAACTCCACCATTTCCTTCAGATTTTTCACTCTTCGAAGCACACTGATCTCAGAACCATCTTTTCTACTCCTTATTCCCGAGATCTTGATAAAGAGAACTATTTACACTAATAAGTTAAAGCACAATGAAATAAATACAAAGGGTTTCCAAGAATGGAGTTTAAAACACAATCTCTGGAATTCCCCAACATGAGGATAAAGTGAGAAAGAAAAATCTAGAAAGCAAATTTATACCTTCATTTTTTTTGAGAGCTGTTAATATAGGAAATACATAGACAAAACACTCCTATGAAAGTCAACCTGATTCCCATTTTCTTTACTGAAAATTCATCCTTCAAAGTTGGGCAATAAAGAGGAACTGTAAATTTGACCTAATCATCACCCTAGTAAAAACTCATGCAGGATGATGAAAAGCCACATCCTTGGTAATGAGACAATCCTGTCTCATTGAAATTCTTGAGGCAGGCTTAAAAACAAGATCCATCATCTGTTTGGTTTTTATCACTAAAACACCTTTATCCCTAAAACAGACTAGTACAAAATAAAAAATTCCGCTGAGCTTTACTTTATACTGAAAACAATCTTCATGAGGTATTATACAGGTGGGACTCGGGTTAAAAAAAAAAAAAATAAAAGCACACGCCACACCAGTGAGGTCTTCAAACTGTGAAGCCTCTGAAGAGGAAAGTTCCAGGACCTCTCACAAGCTGTTCCAATGTTCAACCACCCTAAAAAGTAATTTTTTCTCCTTGCATTGACCTGGAGCTTCCCTTAGCACACCTATTTTGTCATCCTTTCCCTTTCAAGAGGCTGAAGGCCCCATTTAGCTGCCTCCTCAGCCTTCCCTGCTCCAGGCTGAGCAAAGCTGGTGTCAGTGGCCTCCTGTCCAGCAGGGACTCCAGGCCCTCTCTCCAGTTTGTCATGTTCTGCAGCGAGGGCCAAACACTGGGCACGGTCGTCTGCAAGGAACACAACAGCAAACAGACTGGGAACGACAGCAACACATTCAGAGATTACCGAGTACAAATGTCTGCAAACTGTGTGAGCAGTATGGCCAACCTGATATGCTACAGTACAGCAAGTACAGCAACAACTACACCACCAGCAGCACTACTCATACTGATGGGGATTTTTCCCCCCTCACTGAAGTGTTCGAACAGTGACCTCCAGAGCTGCAAAATCAGCATGTAATTCCCTGGACTCTCTTAACTCTTCTTATTATTTAAGGAGAAGGTCTTGCCACACACTAAATAATGGGAAGAAACCCCAGCAATGGAGGAAGTAACAGTTCAGTAGGAAGAAGACAGGATGAGAAGGGATGAGAGAGGGCAATAAAGCAGCCCTCATTTTTAAGATGCATGGCAGGTGTGACTGACAACATACAAAGGCACACAAAGACTTAACTGAACATGAATACCCTGTCATACATTAAAAATTTACCTCTTATTGAGTACTAAGCACAAAGTACATTAATGAGCAACAGATTCCCTGACTAAAAAAGCTGGACAGAATAAAAGCTGGATAGAATAAAGAGTCAAGGATTTTTAATTTTTTTTAACTGAAAAGTTCAGGGCTGCAGGGCAGAACAAATTAAAAAGGTAAAATATTCCTACTGTGAAGACTCCTAGTAAATATGGAATAAATGTACTAGCACTTAAAATCTCAAAGAAACTTTTAATAACTAAAGACTGATACAATCAACCTGAGAGAAATTCAGGTGCACAAACCCAGGATATGCTATATAAACCCACCCGAACCAGTGTATTCCAAAAGACTGAAAAAACTGTTCACCCACCAACACATTTTCTGTGTGTAAAAGAACACACCACACGAAATGTCACCAGTAAATTCAAGACAGTCTGTGAGAGGTACAATCAAAGTCTGAAATTAATGTGTCACTGCAACTTAATGAAATTACCACTTCCAGAAAAAACATACCATTTTAACAAGCAAGTCCTAAATCAATCATATCAGGTATCAGACTTCTGCCAGTACTCAGGGGAGTACTAATATTGCAGCCAAAAAATCCTAGAAAACAAATTATAGAAAACTACAGCATTCAAAAAGAAATTCAAGAAAAGCAAGCATAGTTGAATGTGTGGAATAGAGGGAAAAGCAACACACCAGCAGAAACTAAGAAACAAGCAGGAAGTTTATCAGTGGAAAACTACAGGTTGACTATTGACTATATAACAAACAGAGTCACATGAATTAAATTCAGAGTTGCTTCTATTTCAGCAGAAAGTCTGCCTTGTGTCACCACAACCTTCTTTCAGCCAGCAGCAAGTCTTGATCCTTAACAAAAATTTCACCTAACATCATACTAAGCTCACAGTATATCTTAGGAATGCATTTTACCAGTCTTGTCCCAAGTGTGAGTACACATACTATGACCCATCAATCATGAACTGCTACACATGTGCCAAGCTCTTCATTATGTAAGTGACAGTAATCGGCCTGTGCAAAAATATTTGGCTCTCTTCTAGAAGCTTTTCCTTTAATTTCTTACTATGTCTGTAAAAGGATAATGCATTTCCTAACCTTGTCTTTCAAGTGAGAAATTATTTTTTAAAAAAAAAAATCACCATTCAGCAACTTCAGGTCAAATGGCAGAAGTTCCATGACGCGGGTGTGTTTGCATGAAATATCATGAGTCAAACGACGCTAGAAGACCTGCACTCCCCACTACGATGCAGCAAGACATGAAGACAGCACAACTGAACAAAACACTTTCAACCAGATTTCAAAAATGAAAATTACATCAACAATAACTAAAAAATACTTAACTGCAGGAATGCAAACTTTTGTTTCAGTTTTATTTAACAGTCTTTTTCCAAACCTCTTCACTGCTTTTCTTATCAAATTTATATCCTGGCTTTCAAATTATGTCATATGACAAAACAGATTAATTCTCTAATGAAACTTCCTCTTCTCTGCATTTAACTCCCCTGTACAAGTTCCTGGCCAACAGCCTGTAAGGGCTTTAGCTTGTACAAGACCTGTTCAGAAGGTATTCACAAAAACATATGCAATAAAATATATATTATTTTTAATAATTTTACTAACATCACAGCAGAACACAAGCAATCCAGTATGTTTCCAAAATGTGCTAACAGTTTCTTTCTGACACAGGTGACTGAGATTCCAAAAAGGAACAGGCTATCTACTGAACCTCGTATTTACAGAAAAGGAAGAGTTCTTGGGAGCATGAAGTTCAGGGGCCACCTTGGCTACAGTGACTGTGAACAATGAGGTTCAGGATCACGAGAGCAGAGAGCAAAGCCATATAACAGACTCACAGCCCTGGACTTCCACACAACAGGACTGCTCAGTGATCAGCTTGAGAGAATTTCAAAAGGGGCCCATCCTGGAGAGGAGTCCAGGAGAGCTGGTTGATTTTCATGGATCTCCTCCTACAAGCTCAACAATGGTCCTTACTAACGTGCAAAGAATCAAGGAAAGGTGGCAGGAGGCCTGCATGGACAAACAAGAAGATTCTGAGCTCAAATGTAAAAGGGAGTGTACAAGGATCACAAGCATGATCCAGGTGATTCAGAAGAAACAAAGATCCTGTCTGAGCATGCAGTGATAGGGGTTAGGAAAGCCAAAGCCCATGGGAAAGCCAAAACCCACTTCAATTTCTATCTGGTACAGGACATGAAGGGCAGTAAGAAAGGCTTCCAAACACACAAAGGACAAGAAGATAGATTTATCAAGAATAAAACATACTCAATCAGCCTGATGGCCGTTTCTAAAGAGTTGACTGGCTTGGTGGATGAGAGAAGAGCAGCAGATATTTTTTTTACTCTGACATCAAGAGGGCTTTTGACATTGTCTCCTATTATGTTCTTATGGACAAACTAATGAAGTATGGGCCAGATGAAAATGAACAGTGAACTGAACTGGAAATTGAAGGGGTTATGAACAACAGAAAAAGATCCAGCTGGAGGCCACATGAAATTAGAAGACATACAGAAACTAACTAAAACAGAGGAAAACTTGTAAAAATATCGCCACCACCCCTCTAAATTTTACTATAACCATAATCAAACACTGAAGCACATTGCCAGAAAAGCTGATGAGTCTCCATATTTGTGGTCAAAACCAGCCTGGACACCAACCTGGGCAGACTGCTCCAGTTTACAAAACTGAATGATCTTCAGAAGTGCCTTCCAATCTTAATGATTCACTGACGCTGTGAAAACTGCTTTTAAATCTGTGCCATATTTTCAGTAGTGAGAAAGCATTTTACAGCAGATACACAAATCACAGCTAAGGGCAAATCAGGTTCTAACTACTTTTGGTGAAGTGCCACATTCTAGCTCAAATCTCTAACATTCCCTACCTGCTCATGTCCAATACAGTCTATAATACCCCATGTTAACATGCACATAAGACTTTGAACCTAAGTATAGAAATGCATCCATTCTCTGTCATTCTCTTTTAATTTACTGGAACAATGCTATTCATGCAATTGCCATAATTTTCTAAAACTTCAGGCTTCAGCAACCACTTTTATGATTATAACATATAATCATGTGTATATGGAAGGAAGGAGAAAACAGAAGAACAAATTTATCTCAATACTGCCCTCAGAGGCTTAGATCTAACACTAAAGAGAGATTGCTGCAGGTATAGCAGTGGTTTCTAGGCTCCAGGTAAAATCCTATGGTAGCTACAGAAAACAAAACCACACCAGGAAGACAAAATTCTCTTAAAACAGGCAAAGTCTGTTCATGCTGGAAGGAGACATCAGATGAAGTACAATTATACTTCAGTCCATGACTTGCTATGGAAAGATGCTCAAGAATTTCTTTCAGTTTCACCTTTTTTTCATTAAACTTGCATTTTTTAAATTCACAATTTGTACTACTTTTACAACAAAGTCTTATCTGCCTGGTTTTGGAGACATACCTACAACACTTTCAAGCTGCAGACATTCAAAAAAGCAGGCCTCATTGTTCACAGATTTCCTTTAAACAGACAAGCTTTCTCACCCTCTAAATTTGAGTAAGTATAAAAAGAAACTTTTTGTACAAAACAAATGTATCTACTTTCCCTGTGTTTAGCTTCAATATACAGTTATTTTTACATTCTTTATATTTTCATATTGTGACTTGATATATAACAGCATGTCAGGTTTTCTATAGCATATATGGTGTTGCATTATAGAAAGAACTAGTATTTGTAGGCATTTTACCCTAACAATTGAAGAAAATGCTAGTTGCTTGGGATATTTTTGCTTAAACCTGACACTGATCTCCCCAAAAGAAGGTTTGAAGGAAGTATACAATTCAAGTTATTTATTTATATTCTACCACATAGTACAAAAAAGCAGTCAGCATTAAAGAACAGAATAGGAACAACTGATTTTCAAAAGAAATGATGACTTTTTTCCAAGGCTCATTTATTAGAGCCACTGATCCAAAGCCTCCTGAAGTCCAGAATCATCACCAGCTGAAAGGATTTATATAGACTATTTATGAAGTATGAATAAATTTAATTTCTCCCCTATTTTACTATTTTAAATTAGGCCAAATACTTTTTTTTCACCTATTATTAAAAAACTTTTACATTGTAAACAACACAAGATATCTTCTGACATATATTTTTTATCATTTCTGAAATCATCTAGCCTAAATCTTCACTTAAGAATAAAAAATAGTCTGGACTTCAATCATTTAAAACAATAAATGCAATGGAATTTCTCAGAACTCACTGGAACTCAAAGTACAAAACGGTATAATGGAAAAGTAAAGCCTCTACTGCCACTATGTAACAGCCATTTGTAAATAAGGTAACAGAGAAAAACAGGCTTATGAAATAATGTGCAGGTAGGCCAGAAAGGGCCTTACTAAGCAGTAAAAATAAATTGGAAGATCCTTCTCTAGTGAGTCATTCTAAAATGCAACTAGTTGTATTTCTTTCCCAAATGAGAAGTATCTCTGCAATAAAGAAACCAAGTTCCACAAGAAACAACTGCACCACAGGATAAATACAGAGAAAGGACAAGCACTGTTCCTCATGCCTTGAAAAGGTTAGCAACACTCAGTCAAGGACATATCCTTGTAATCCCAGCTTTCTCACTTACAAAAGTAGGGAAGACTAGAGGCACTTTCCAAGGAATGAAAGCTCAAGGTGTCTTGGGTCCTAAGCAGGAAAGAGAAATCTGCCAGACCAGATTATCCAAGTGGGGGAAGTCACGACAGCATTAACTGAATTTAAGGTCAAGTCACTCCTACAGATCCTGGTTTTAATCTCACACATAATGCCTTCCCCTTAATTCATTTGGTAGTATTAATGGTTTGAATTTTTCAATACAATAATTAAAAAAAAAAAAAATCAAACCATCACCCACACAGCAACACACCACCAAAAAACATACCAAATAACCAGAAAAAAAAAAAAAACAAACCAAAAAACCCCATGCAAAAACATCATTATTCACTTTTTTGGCACTATCCAAAATAAGATGATTGTGGTGTTTGTGCTTCACCTCCCTCAAAGCAGAACTTAACAGAAAAAAAGTTCTGTTTCCAAACTTCAGATTCCTATTGTGAACTGCAAAGAAGCTTATAGACAGCCATTACATCACTTACTGATGTTGCATCATCCAAAATTTAAGCCACTGAATGCTGGCCATGAAATGTATAAAGGTTAACATGCTGACGGAGTAGCAAGGGGAGAATTTTTTTCCCAAACAAACTCACACTGGGATAGTGTGAAAAACAGGCATCACTGAATTCTTAACTGAATACAAGATTTTTTCCTGCGTTTATCCAAGTCTCCGATTTAAATACAACAAGGAAAAAATTATTCTCTACAGAAACTTACCAGTGAGGACTGTTTACCCTGAACACGCCTTGCTGAGTAACTGTCTAATATCACCACTGTCTCTACTCACTCGCTTTAAAGAATTTAGTTTCTCAGTCATGAATCACTGATTACAAGAGCAGAAACCATCTTAGCCACAGATGCCTTTTAACATTTTAGATCTAGCTTTAAAAATAGTTTCTGGGGGTGGAGGTTATTTGTCTACCCATCCACAAAAGACGAAAACCCCAACTCAACAAAACTATTTTTGTGGCTACCTTATTTCCCAGTTGTTTAGGTAGAAGTTTACCTTTTTTTCCCCCTTACCTTCTGGAGAACTGTTTCAGCACTGCTGAAGGGGAGAAGTTTCATTTTGCTAGATGGAGCTGCTCCCTCCAGTCCTTTCCCTACCCATACATCACCCATTCCTACCCCTTTGGAGTTATGTAGCTCGCTGAGTAGCCTCTGAAAGTGCTATTTTCTTCCCTTAAGCTGTAGAAATGGAGTGAAAGAAGAATAACTATTCCACAGCAAATAGAAGTCCCAGCAGCATCAGTCAACCACAAAAGGAAAAAGGAGTTTTCCACAGGATCCAAGTGGTTTACTGAATTTGCTGCTGCAATAAGACCTGGAGTCAAAAATTAAGTCCTGCAATGTAATCCAGTCCACTAAAAAGTTGGCACAGAAAACTATTCTATAGGCAAAAAAGCACTTGCCTGACTGCAAACAAGTAGAAAAGAAATCGAAATATGACAGCAAATTTAACTTGTATGTACAATCCCCAATCACCTTGAGCTCTCCTTCATCTGGGAGGGGGGATGGAGAAGAGATGGAGTGAACACAAAAGCAGGCAATGGTACATTTCATTTTAGCTTTTTAAACCGGAGAGCATTAGACCCATATGATGCAACAACTTTAACAAAAGCAAGTAAAACCAAAGACATAAGTTTGGTATCTTCAAGAAGCAAAAATAGGCCCAATCCCGAATATTTGAAAAACTCCATTTCCTGCTGCTGATCACCAACAGCTGCCTTGTTTCATCAGGCTTGGTACAGAACCTCCTGAAAGCAGAAGGAATCCTGATGAGCTGTTATGGAATCAGCATTGCAACATGTAAGAACACATGTAGATCAGATCAAACATTCAAGTAGCCCAGCTCTAAAACTGACCAAATGCAGATAGCTGTGAATAATTAGGTAAGAACACAGAAACAAGCACCACAAGACTATCCTCCCAGCTTTAATTATTCACAAATCCATAATTCATTCCACTACAAGGGCACTGAGAAACTCAGGAAGTATTGCTTTCAAAAATATATCCAGGTTATACACATGCTTTTAGCTTCCAAAATATTAAAGTGCAGAGTAACAAGTTTAATTAATTTTTATGCAAAGGACAATCTCCTTTTGCTTGCTCTCACCCCATCATGCTCATCTGACACCTCCAAGTTCTTGATGTAGATAGTAAAGAGCTGATCCATAGAAATTCAAGATGAAGATGAAGAAAGCTACAAATCTCAACATCACCTGTCTCGTTTCCTCTTTCCCAAACTGCCAAGTCCTAACTTCCTTTTTTGGTTTTGATACAGAAACAACTCCATATATTCAATTATCATACTTAGCCTTTCCCGACAACTTTTCTGGTTCGACAATATTGTTTCTGAGATGGGGAAAAATTAAGAGAGATGGGACCTAGACACACCTATGCAGCTCCAAGTTCACTATGGAATTATATACTGAGGCATAACAGAGAACATGGCTCAAAATTATTAGGAAATGGATGACAATTTGCTCTTTTGACCAACATCAAGCATTAAGGTGCTGTTTAACCCTTGGAGTTACCTACTAGAACATTTAAAATTTCACCCATGAGCTCCTGGTTAATCATTACCTCTCAGTATTTTATATGCGACATAATACTTTGACATTTACGCACATTTTATATCAACGAGTGCTGAAAATCTTTCAGCATTTCTGCACAGACAATTCATCTTCACTAATTTGAGTAACTATCAGCAGGCAGAAGTTCTCTACAAAGAAAGATAATAAAAGAAGCACTTTTACCTCTCCATTGCCATTTGACTCACGAAAACAGCAGTTACCAGACCTGTTTAGATATACTGCTGAATCATAGCCTCAGTCACAGTGCAAATGGAGAAAAAATTACTCAAAACCATCTACAGTTTTGAACTCACAAAAAACAACACCTAAAGGGCATGGGCTATGAAATGTTACTTGTATTGGCCAGCTTCCATTATATAATGTTTCATAACACTTTCATACAGAAAAAGCCCTTTGTTGCACAGACTCAGCTACAAGGACCATTTTGGTTCTGTATGCAGTATTTTTAAAAAGCAGGAATACTACCTGACATGTTTTTAAAAAAATTAAATGCTAACAAAAGAGATGCAAGCAATGAGCTTTGTAAGATCACTTCCATGACATCAGGATCAGAATAACTAGCTTGCCAAACAACTTACTGCTACTGATTTACTCAGCATCTGATTCAGATGCACAGATGGTAAGGAATACTGAAGACTGAAATAAGTGAACATAAATGTTATTCATGTTCACTTATTTCACTTTTTCAACCTCCATATTATTGGCAATTTGGCAAGATGGGAAACTTTTAATACCCTAAGAGCAGTACACAAGCCATTCATTCCTCTTTCCTTAAGAAAAGAAAGATCATACTTAAATCCATCTCACAAGCAGCTCCAAAGCAACTTCTCCAACATATTTTAAGAAAATAATTAAAGCATACAGACAATGTGAGACTGTATTTAAACAGATCCATACAAAAACAGTGTAAGTAGACAGAATTGAGCAGAAGGCCCGTAAAACTGCCATGAAAATTGATTACTCCAGGCAAAGTTTACTTACTCACCTTTTACCATAGCGATTGAGGATAATAAAATGTTAAAATGCATGCAAGAAGGAACAAGTCAGATTTTACAGCCATTGATGAATAAGAAATGTTTGAGGCTATACATAGGAATACTTTTCACTAGAGTCACAGGCTCCCTATTAAAGTTGCATCAAAATTAGAGAGCTGAGAAGCAAAGCACAACAACAATAACAAAGCATGAAGTGCAATGGAACAGCTTGTTACATGAAAACTGCAGCATTTCTTTTGGAGATAATCCTAACCAGACCTTTATCTTACAAAAAACAGGTCAGAACCCACAGGTAAGAAGAGTCACCTGCTTGAGTAGCACATACTAAATCTGTTGCTTCTTTTGCTGACCAAAAAGAACAACAAAATGTTTCAGTTCTCAATTCTTGCGTCAAAAGAAAATTTTGATAGCTTTGCATACTCCTGCAAGCGCTGCCTTACCTCTAGCCCTCTTAAAAAGTATGGAATTGAGGACATATACATTTAGACATGTCTAAACTACCAGAGACTTTAATGAAAGAATTGCATTTAAATATCCATCAAACTTCTTAAGAAATCAACCCTTTCCACATTCTATTACATCAGGACAGACCCTGAACAAGTTATAATATTGTATTTCCCTCAAAAGGAATTGTTATGGTTTTGAAATCCACATGACTTTAGCTCCATAAACTAGTTTTTGAACAAAAAAAAAAAAGTGCAGTTTTCCAATATAAAACTGCAACTTAAGTTGTAGATTGAGCTCAGTTCTAGTTTTCAAAATTGAGGCGTTCATTCAATGCTGCGAATGTACCACCGAGCAGACTTTATCTGCCACAAGCCAAGTGATCTGTAAGGGATTCTGGGGGTTTAAGATTCTCTTTTAGCTCATCCCACAGACAGAACAAGTTGTATCCAAGACTCCTATTCACTTCGAAGTTTTAAATTACATTAGTATATGAATTTTAGTCTTTTCTGCCCTTGCACTTAGACTATAACAATTACGCAGATATATTAAACATTAACATTTAAGGAATTTTAAGAAGCTTTGATTTTTTAAAACCTATTTTATTACAGGATTGTTCACTCTCTTATGTCTCAAACTCTGCAACACAAAAAGCCCCAAATATTTAAATGAAAAAGTCAACTAGAAGAGAACAAAATACACCCTTTAAAGGGTGAATGGTTTGAAATAAAGTTTTAATAAGAATCAGTATTGCACCGAAGTGTACAAAGAGGATACATACATGCAAATAGGAGGGCACACTGTCATTTCCATTAGGCAAAAAAACCCCAAAACAATCCTCCCTCCCAAAAAAACCCACAAACCCCACAGAAAAGCCAACCAAAAAAATCCAAAAACTCACAGCAAACAAACAAAACCCAAAATCCCCACACAAGTTCAGGTTTCTCTTTTCAACCTATTTGTACCAACCACAACTGTTGCTCAAAACATTTAAAATTTCTCTTCTCAATACAGTTTCCTATTTAATCTCTTGTCCCTGGCCCTTCAAACAGACAAATATAAACCTCAAAATTTAAAATATGGAAGATTATGTTGTCCAGCCAACTAAGTGATGCCAGTGCAAGATTATTCCCTACAGCATATTTGCTAGTGCTTAATGCAGTCCATACTGTGTGTCCTAACACATTATGCAAATGACACACACATGTCTCAGAGTGCCCTGCTCCACCAACAGACAATCTGTAATCAGCCATGTCCTCTAAGAGGCACCACATTCACTCTCACCAAAGCAGCAGCTGCTGGCAAATGGAAATAAAGAAAATTAGAACAAAAATAAGCCTACTACCTACACTCCCAAAGTTGTATACTCATGGTTGCAGGCCAGAGTCAAAATCTAAACAGCTGTTTGTGTTTTTTCAGAATACCCATACAGAACCTCTCATGGCCCGCACCAAGTATTTACTAACATGATTTATATCAGGCTTTCTCAAACAGGCTGTAGAGAACTGCAGCAACAGATCCCAAGGCTTCACTAAAACACTTCTGATATATAGGTTCTCAATGCAAAAATCTAGAACAGAAAATAAAAAGCAGCAGCACTTTCTGCTGAACACAATTCCCTGCCATACAGAACAGGGTACACCAATTCAGAAAAATGCAGTAGTTCTAGCCCCCCAGCACAGAGATGCAGAGAACAAAGCATCCAGGTGTGCCTAATCTTTATCATCCTATTACCAAGTGATCCAATCACTAACTCCAGTATCACCTCCCCAGAACAGTTCTCTTCAAATCCAACAGCAGTCATTTCATTAAATAGTAAATTCAGAAAACTGCCTCTGTTACCAAAGTAAACAACAAACAGGGAGAAGCCAGAGTTCTCATCTAACTAGAGTAAACAAAAAATGCATTTTACCATAGTTAAAAAAAAAAAAACAAAAAACCAACACCAAAACCAAACAAAAATGAAAAACCCACTACAGAGGATGACTTCCCACTAAATAACCTTTATGTACTCAGGAACTGTATACATAGAACAGCTTAATCCCACCTTGCAACTCTAAGATTATGTACTTACAGGTTTACAAGATCTATCAGGCCTCTGATATGAACACAATCAAAGCTTGTTTGATGTCACTGCTCCCATCCATTATACTTCTACTGTGTGTGTCTACTACTGGGCAATGGGTAAAAAATACCATGGAGTGTCTTTGCAAAAATAATAAAAATTACATGACGTAGGAAGGAGGATTTGGACAGCAGAAAAGCACAGCATTTAAATAATCTACATTTCATGATAAACAGGCAAGTGTTACAAGATTTCTGTAGAAAGAAATCAATCTGACCAGACAGCACAACTCCCATGTTATATGCTTAGCATATTTTTAGTATATATCCATTATCTATTGTGGCAGGCAGACAAACACTTCCTCTGTAGCAAGGCCCTAAGTTCAAGGTTTTGAGGAGATCACAGGCTCTGACAGCTTCCACAATCATGAAATTGTATCTAACAGCCCACCAGACCAACTTCTGGACTACTGTCAATTCAGACTGTTTCAATGCAGTTTAGAAGCCTCAACATTTACACCAGGGCTAACTCATGCTTTTTTAAAAAACAATGACTCCTGTTAACCACAAGAAATAAATCTTGTTTTCATTTAACATAATTTCATAATTTTTTGTATCTGCTTCCTATTCTATGCAATTTAGCACACAAACAACTGCAGGGAAGAATAGCACACAAGCTCTGAACGCTAGAAAACATCAACTTTTTTTCTTCCAGTTCTTATCACAGAAATAAAACAAAACATCAGCTACAAAGCACCAATATGTATTTCTAACAACTTAACCTAACACTGCTACTTAAGACTTTATTGGAAAGATTTTTCTTTTCTTTTAGTAAGGCTTACAGGTTGCACATTTATGTTATAATCATCATTTACACAGCCACATATGGATGTAGTCAGACAACTGAAGAAAAAAAGTAGCTTTTTACTCTTTTCAGAGGCCCTGCTGTTCAGTTATGATTTGGTTATCCACCTACAGTAAGATGTTTTCAAAGATACAACAGGGACAAGATCACAAATGCATACAGTGTGTGAGATGAAATAGCTCCTCTTCCCCAACTGTTCTCTCAATTGTTTTTGCATAGCAGTAAATACAAATGACATGAAATAAAACGTTTGAAGTAGCAGATGGTATTTTGCAAATTAATAAAAATCATTAAAAATAGCTTATACAGATAAAATAGTCAACTTAGTGTTTTGATGTTCATCAAACCTGGTAAAGAAAAAAATTCACTTGTATAATGCATATACTGCATGTAGTAAGAGCAATTATTTCATGTAGTCAGTTCAAGATACTCTCAGTCCATAGCATTTCTCTTGCAAAAGTTTTTTTTTTTTTTCAGACAAGTACACCAAAGTGATACAATAAAAAAAGTTGTATAACTAGGAAGCAATAAGTCACTTTAGAAAAACACATTAAATGCAGATACCTTCATTTTCTTGAAGGAACTGCTTCCTGCTTCATATTGACACTTATCAAATACGTAATATTTCTTCATGAAAGAGGGTCATGTTTTGTCAAATTATCCTAGGCTTATGCTGACATAAATCAGAGCAGAAGCCAGTGTTATGCTTGCATGATTAAACAAGATTTGACTCAAGCTTTTTGAACAGCTGCAACCAAAACTCCTGGTAAGGCTGGTATTTATACTCAATATATTAAACAGAAGCTTTGTGCAGAATTCTCTATCACTCTAAGTAATGTACACTTTTAACAACCGGTATTGTGTACTATTTGACATATAAAATCTTACAAATGGATTTTTCTAATTCTGATCTTTAACATTATGATTAAACCTCCCAGTGTCTGACTGAGTATCAGGCATAGAAAAAGCATCAATACCCAACAACACAAGAGTTGCAGAACATTTCACATGTTTACAGGCACAATTACAGAAAGACTGACATTCTGCTCTGATAGTGGAGAGATGTAACACCTGGGAGTCACCACTTGAAGTTTACCAATGTCATATCAACCGGGCTGTTAAAAGAGTAAACTATCTATTCATTATTGTTAGCGAGAAGGCAAATGATTTTCTATTTTTAGTGCCATCATTGCCCTTCTCTGGTTCCTGACCCAGCACATGCTTCTCTTCAGTTTAGCAGTTGCACTCTCTCTGATAAGGTGTAGGAGTAAGAATATTGTGGGGTTTTCTTTTTCTCTGAAATTGAACAGTTGTGATTACAAAGCAAGTACTGATAAAACTCTTTATTTTTACAGAAGTCTTTAGAAATGTATTCCAAACTTTTGACAAATACAGAAGCTCTTGGGAATCACTAAAGACCGTTCACTATTCCTAACAACTCACCTGCTAAGCAAAACAAAAATATGTAACAAAACCAAAACAAAAATATCAGTCTTAATAAAATTATTTAATAAAGTATTTTTAGTACTCATTTTAGTATTATTGAACTGAAGAAATAGTATTGTTAAGAATTAAAATTTGGCTTTCAGGGCCATACACACTGTGCTTAATATTTTTTGAACCTGCATTTAATATTCAGAAAGTACTAATTTTAATACAGATTAACAGTAAACTATACCACAGACACAGCACTTCTTTAAATGCAAAACAGGAGAAGAAAAAAAAAAAAAAACCCACCCCAAAATAAAAGCACTTTCTGTTGTGCCTTTCTAGGCAAAGAATGGGAAATTAAATTTACATTAATGAAGACACCAGTTCCAGTCTCAAATCTGGACAGGCACGTAGGTAGGATGTTGTGACTGAAGCTGTACTGCCTGTACCTCAGCAGGGCTTAAACTCTCCAAAAAAATATGCTACAACCTGACGTAACAGAGATAGCCAATGCTTATTAATCTAAAAGGCAGAAAGAACACGCTCTCACTTATCTGTCCTTATGAACATAAGCCCAGCAATTCTTCCATTTGTAAACATGTGTCAGATTTCAAACAGAATGGCAAACAGCCCTGAGAGTCCCTGGCCCTCTCTGCCAGCTCCCCCAGGAGCCCAGAATACGTGACCTGTCCCTTTGAACAGGCGCTCCATGTTCAGACGGAGCCTGCGAGCCTGGATGTGCAATCTTTGTTCACAACAATCATTTCAGTGAAGGGGCTCTGAAGTGAGAAAGACCACCAGGTACAGTGTCAAAGGGAAAACAAACAAAAAAAAAACCCCACAAACAAAAAAAAGGTAAAAATAAAAATAGAAAGCATGGCAAGGCGTGACCAAACAGAACTTAGTATCAGAGTAGGCAGGCGTCCAAAACAAAACACAATTATCGACCAACATAAGCGGTGGTATCCAGAGGACTCAAATCACACGTCCTCTATTCTCCCACCTGCGTGCACAAAGATCCACAGAAGCACCACATTCCCTTTCTTAGTCTGACTACTGATCTTGAAGCTAGAGGACAACTTTTCCAGTTCTTGCTCAAACCTCGATGACTACAGTTGTGCACTTCCAACTGATTGAAAGTCCTAATTTCTGTTGCAACTCTCTTGACTGAGGTGAACAATGGCTATGCCTGGAATCTTCCTCCTGACAACCTGCTGTGTGTATAGGTCTACACTTAAACATATTTTACTTAATGACTGCATTATAATGCAAACACCATATGGGACCCAGTGTCCCAAAATCATAAATCATTTCCCAAAATTGCTAGCACCTTACACATCAGTATTAGAATACTATAAACTCCTGTAACTGCAGCAATTTTTTTAAAAAACCTGAAGTCCCTTTTTATAGTAATTGTTTTTCATTAAAGGTGCTTTCTGATCTTTTTAACAGACATCCTTTCTGTTCAATACAAACATGAGAGGCTTTGATTAAAGGGATTTGTTCACATATAGCACATGAAGCACTGTACACAGTAACTATTTCATCAACCAAACTTCGAGATCAGATGTCAAGCCACAAATCCTCCCTCTCTTGGCATTTTACACCAATCTATGAAAGTAAAGTTGTAAGAAAATAAACCGAACTTTAAGACATGCAGCAGTGTTACACAAATGCAACTGAGAACGCACTGCAACCTTGATCAGCATACACCGGGGCTAAGTTTAAGTGAAGATTACATCAGGCCTGCCGTGATTAAGGCAATCACAGGTCCGAGCATATGTTTTCTACCAGTTACATTTTAACTCTAACATGTAAGTACCTGGCAAAACAACAGGCAGAGCAGTCCATTTTGCAATTCCACGCCTATTAGTAGTCCCCAATTAGACAGCTTTAACATGATGAGCTCCAATAGTGCCACAGGCCTTTTTAAGGCTTACCGGCACAGGGAGAGGTAGATTATGACAAGGGCTAGTGCCAAAGATCAGAAGTTTCAATGTGACAGAATTAAAAAGCAGATATTCATTTTTTCCCCTCAGACCTGCAGTTTTCTCTTGCTTCCCACACTATTTGAACAGTATTGAAGAACAGGTTCTCCAAAAATGGTATTGGGTTTATTTTATCACAGTCTTAACATCTTCTGTGCTCTTCCTTAAAACTCTGATTTTATCCTCACCTAACCCACCTCGCTTTAAGAACCAGGGGAACCTCTTAAGTGAGGTGAAAACAGAAAGAAAAATCCTACGATACCCTATGTGACACTTTCAAACCAAGGCAAAAGGGTGAATTCAAGATAGCAGTGAACTAAAACTCAGTGACCTAAGGAAAAAAAAAATCACACAAAATAAAAAACCAGAACCAAACTGAAAACCACCCACACTTTTAAATTAAAGTTCTATACGCCTAAAAATCACTCAACTGTATTTCAATTTCAGCAAATAAAAGAGGGAATATCTACATAAAGGGTATGTATTTCACAGCCCTATGCAAATTTAAATCAGCTTTTCTTCAGCACAACATATATACCCTAAGTTTGAGAAATACAAAATCAAGTTTGTCTTTGTAAAGAAAGTTTAAGACAAATCTTAAAACAAGTCTACTGAAGCTGTTATGTGCATTTTGTTGAATCTGAAGTTAACAGTTGTTTAAGAGACACTACTATTAATAGGGAGCACAGGAGGATCAGACACGCTTTTGTGTTAAAAACTTTGTCTTGCAAGTCAAAACATGCAATGATGCCACCACAGGACATGCTATTAAGTTTCTGAACTAAACACACAGAGGATCGTTACGGCAACAAATGCTATGGATAGAAATATCCTTAATATAAGCGCCTGCGGATAGGCAGGAGAGTGGCAATTACTGGGTACAAGCAGACAGAGGCCAGACCCTTATTTCTACTAAAAATCACCACGACAGAAACGTGACAGGGACGAAGCCGTACCCCTGCGCGCCCAGCGAAGCGCTCCTCCAGGACGGGCAGGTTGGGCGTGGGAGCGACACGCCACGCTCTGCCCGCGGGGCCGAGGGGCCCAAGGGGCGGCCCCGGGGAAACCTCGGTCCCGAGGGCGAGGGCGGCGGCGGCTCCGCGGGGCGGGAAGCGGAGCCGCCGCCCGGCCCGTGAGGCAGAGAAGGCGCCGCCGCCTCCCGGCCCGGGAGCGGTGCGGCGAGCGCTCGGCCGGGCGGCTGCCTCCCCTCCGCTGCTGGGGAACCGCACCACTCCCAGCGCCCAACTCCCAGCAACTCCGGGGCGGGCGGGCGGGCAGGAAGAGTGGGAGGGAGGGAGAGCGGGAGGGAGCGGCCATTAAGCTCGCTCCAGCCAAGCCGTTCCCCGCGGCGGGAGGCGGCCGCCCGGCTCGGCCCGCGCCCCGCCCGCCTCCGCCGTTCCTACCTGGCCGCCGGCGCCGCCGCCCGGGGGTGGGTCGTTGTCTCCATCTCCGCCGGGTGGCCCCGCTGCCCACCGGGTCGCCATTATTTCATTCCCGGTTACAAAGGAGGCGCAAATCCTCTGGAGCCCACATCGGGAAAGGGAAGGGACGGGAGGAGGGAGGCAACGCCAGAGCCACTCGCGCGCGCCAGGCGAGGCTCGGCCAGCCCAGCCCCGCCGCCGGGGGACGGGGGTCGGCCCCTTCACGCGGTTGCCATAGGGAAGAGCGCCGGAACGACCCTGGGCTTCAGCTATGCTCCCCGGCTTCTGCCTTCATGGCTGGAGGAGGAGAGAGAGCAGATGTGTCAGTCCTCGGCGCGGGGACGCCGCCGCCTCCGCCGCCCGTCCCTTGTTAGGCTAATTGCACCCACTCGTCATCTTCCTCTTCCTCCGGCTCCTCCTATCCAGAGCCCCAGCCGCGGGGAGGAGAGGGCAAGCGGGGAGAGGCGGGAGGTGTCCGCTCCTTCCTAGTTCACTACACGCCGCCGGGAGGGAGCGAGAACGCCGCTGTGCTGTCCGGGCAGCCCCGGCCGGCGGGAGCGGTAGGGGCCGCTCCCCGCCTCGGCCCAGCCGAACTTTGATCAACTGGTGGACGAGGAGGACGGGACCGGGGGCCGCTCGCTCTCGGCGGAACCCGCCGCCTGCTCACGATTCCCGCCCCGGCTGTATCCAGCGGCGTGCCGGGGCGGGGGGCGGCAGCAGAAAGCGCACAAACCCCAACGAGGAAGCGGCAACAAAAGACCCCTACGGCAGCAGCGAGGCCGTGCCGAGCTTTTGTCTTTTACGCGGGTCTGCCCCGCTCGCAGGCCGCTCCCTCCCCCCGTCTACGTAGCCGGAGCCGTTCGCGATCAGACCACCGCGCCCCACGCCCCGCCCGCTCCCCTCCCTCGGGCCTCCCCCCGCTCAGACGTTGCTTCGCTTCGGCAGCCGGCGGCTGCTGCGGCCCCGCCGGCGGCAATTAGGGCGTCTCGGCGCTGGGGCCATCGCGCCGGGCCAGCTGCGCCCCCCCCGGGCTCCTCGCACGTCACTATCTGGGCTACCTCGGCTACCTGGGCACCGGCCCGGCTCCGCGAGGGAGGCAGCGGCGGGGCACTCCAGCCAGCGCCCTCCCGAAGGCGTAAGGCTGTGCGCGGCTGTGCCGCCTCGCCTGTGCTGCTCCCGGCGATCGCTTCCCCGGGCCCTAACACGGCCCCCCGTCTGCTCCGTCCCATTACAGCCCCTCCCCGGGCAGGCCCCGGGGCCGTCCCAGCGCCGCAGCCGCAGGCGGCCCCCGCCCTGACAAGAACTGGGGTGACCACCGCCCCCAGCCCGCCGGGCCGGCAGCGCGACCCCTCGAAGGGGGCCGGCGGGGCTCCCGCTGTCTCTGCTGATGGGGGAGTATGTCCCCTTCCCCTGCCTCCCGACCGGCAGTTTCTCATCCCTCCAAAAATCGACCCACCTTCTCAGACGACACCGGCAGGGCAGGAGCCGGCTCCCGGCCGCCGTCCAGGGCACCCGCCCTGCGGCCGGGGTGCGCAGAGCCCCGCCGGCCCCCGCCCGCCAGCACAGCCTGGGGCGGCAGCGTTTGCTGCGGCTTCCCTGGGCGTTTTCGGGGGTGATCGCACAGCAGCGATCTCAGACTTTCCGCCCTACCGCAGGATTTGGTGCTTCTGCCCTTCTGCCGCCAGCTCCACCTGCACCTGGCTTCGGGAGGACCGCGACCGCCTCTCGGCTGGCTTTGGACGGTGCCCGCCGAAGTCCTGGGCCGCGCCTGGGCCAGTAGCGGGGGGGAGGAGGGGGGGCGAACTTGGTTTTGTTGTAGCCACGAAGGCGGTAAATGCAGACATTTTCTATACTTTAGCATCATTGGAGTGTGTGATTTGAAATTTCGGGTTTTAGAATGGTGTTTTCCAACGTGGGGATTGGACAAGTAAGATGTCTGTGGCAGGGAACAAAGAAAAACAAAGCATTTGCATGAACTAGTAAAGAATTGAGTGAAATGAAGGGTTATGTCTAGCTATGTCTATGTCTATGTGTTCTGAAAACAATGGTAATGTTTTGGGTTGTGGGTTTGGTTGGTTTTTTGGTTTTTTTTTTTTTTTTTTACTGTGCCACCCTTGACCATGAGATCACAGTCTCTGAAAAGAGGTGCCTTGCCCTGGTTATCCATCAGCAACTTGCATTGTCAGCAGGGATGAATACTAGTATCCAGAGAACTGAGGAACAAGCTCATTTCCAGTAGCTGGAGGAAAAGTCTCAAGGCCCATATGCTAATTATTGTCAACCAAGGTCACATCTGCTGAGTTTAAAAGGGTATTACAGCTCACAGCCTGTCGCTCTGATTCAGGTGCTTGCCTACAATACTGTGTGTTGCTGTGGATTTCATTAGGCATATATAGTTAAAAATGTGTGGTGGTTTCTGAATTTGAGTTCCTCATAAATTTCTAATGTTAAAGACTACTTTGTAGCTTAACCTGACCTGGACCAGAGATTACATACACATATTTTGAATAAGCATACTGCTGTCCATCTGGCAATCTACAGGAAGGTTCTGCCCAGCTCCCTAATCATTTCTAACTGTCCTACAACATTTAAAGATTTATTTGCCATCCAGACCCAGAGAAAACTGTAATAATATTGTTTGCACAATGGTTGTCAAGAAGTTGAAAAGACCAGAATTAAAATCACTTGAGATCTTTGAAGAGTGGAGAAGGGGAACAGTTGGGACACTTCTGTTGAGACTCTCTTATCAAACAGAGCCAAGAAGTGTAGCTATGTGCTTGGCTTTGTATTGTTTTCTGCACTGGAGTCATCATGCCAATCTGTAGAACACCATCAAGAATCCATGCTGTATAGAAAATCAGTTCATGTATTCATATTAATTTTTTTTCAATAGGAGACACAGTACTGACTCCAAATCTAAATTAGCATCATAACTAATACCCATATAGAATGTTGTCAGATTTACAAAATATCTTGGGGAACTACAAGTGGACTCTGAATATAGTATCTAATGAGTCTCTGTATCAGCATAGCTACATCAATGCAGAGACAAATCTTCCAGTTTTACTTTTTTTACATTGCCAATCAATTTCTCTACCTTTAGCTTTCAAATTTTAACAGGCAGATGAAAATATCACAGAGGAAAATTTGATCCTAGAATCACGTATTACTTCATTGCTAGGTTGGGGGACTAGATCTAATTATTGACTGAGACATTTACACTTGTGTGATTATCAAAAGAAAATTCAGGCTACACAAACCTTTGTTAAACTGTGTACTTCATTTTCTTCCTCATATTACAGTGTTGTTTTCATTTTTTTAGTGGCAGATGATTTTGTTAAAGACACCGGACTGTTTTTAGGACTTTCCTGTATAAGACTATCTTGCTGAAATTTTTTGTTGTAAATATGGTGTCATAGTTACAATAAAAGATTGAAAAAGGACACGAACTTTGAGAAACATGTTCAATATCTTGGATTCATAATACAGAAGCAAACCTTTGAGTCCCTTAATCATCCTTGAAAGTGATTTAATAAAAGATGTTGCAAAAGCAGAAATAGGGTAACTGAAAGCTATAATTTCACTTTCTCACCTTCCAGTCTGAAGGTGTTGACACATACTCACTTAGCAGGCAGCTGCAGCAGCTTAAAGTGTTAGCACCGTCCTACTGTTTATTATCACTCCTTGCTAAAGAGTATCATCCCCACAGGAGAGCTGCTGCAGACATCTTTGAGTGCATCTCAGCCACTTCAGTGCAAAGTCTAGCAGCTAATTTAAATTGCCAAGGTAGACAGAGTTAAGCCTGTCCTGCAGTCTGGGGGGGCTAAGGTCTCAGTCATTCTGTTCTGCCCATTCTGCTGGGTCAGTGGTGACGCAATTATTGGGCTCTATCTTCTTAAACTATCTCTGGTTTGCTGAATGAACATGTTGATGTGTTGAGAATATAGATATTCTAGAGGCTAACTTGTGGACATCAAAATTCACTTGGCCAGGTAGACTGGAGGACTGAATTTCATTACACTAAATACGTGTTAGGTACCTGCCTCCTTTCCAGATGGTGCACAGCACCTGCCTCTGGCAGGGCACAGGGGCATGCTTGCCTTTCTCTCACATACACTGGTATGTAGATCTGTAACCTGCACGCAGGTGAAGCAATTCATTTGCCAAACTGTTCTGTTGTCCTTGCCATCTTGAAGGCTCTCTCACTTCTCACCAGCTGCAGCCCACCATGCGTCACACCTGAGGTGCCCCGGGCACTGAGGAGGCCCAGCCATAGCCAGTCCCAAATGCTCAGTCTTTGGGTTAGACAACAGCAGCAGTGGAGAGAACTTAAAGCAAGAACAGGTTTTTTCCAGGACTCTTTAGATTAGATTAGTGTGGAGTATCTGGTAAAATAGATTAGATAGGCAGCAGTGGGAGATAGCAGTAAATCTTGGGTATTTTATGCTGGGATAAAGACTTTCTCTCCTAAGGAGAAGTCTTAAAAGTAAAGTAGGAAAAGGTCCAAGTTTTTACAGGGCCTGAGTTTAGGGATGAAAGGAAGAGTGAGTGGGCAGACATACGCCTCAGGCAAGTGGATGTTTGCACTGATGTTTGCTCTCAGAAATTGTTACTTGTAGGAGCTGCTGAGGTACTGATCATTCTGATAAGAGTTTCTGCTATAGTCGCCAGTGGCTTTAATCTCACAATCAGGGCCTGCTTTGAGAGGTTCAGGACACCTGGACACCTCTGTTATGTTGTTTTGGACATAAGAGATACTACTGCCTCCCAGGAAATGTTTGCAAGCACCAAAGTGTGCAAGGCTACAGACTTTTCATCACTGGCATCAGCCTAACAGCTCCCTGCTCCCCAAGGATGCTGACAGGTGCCTGAGGATGATTCAGTAGATTATTCCCAGCATGGGGATTTGAGGAGTGGATTACATATATATTTTTCATTCATTGGTATTTCCAAGATACTGCAGATGGTAGTCAGTCCCTCCTAGATTTGTAAAAGCCATGAAATCATTACTACACAGTAATGTGACCATTGTCTGCAACTGGATTTGCTTTACAGATTTCTGCATTGAAATTCCTGTGATTGAGTCATGATACAGGCATCTGTTTCCTGTCCAGCACTAGTACAGTATTCATCTTAGACATCAGTAGTGATGGCTATTTTCTTGGTAACCATACCACAATATTCCCCTTTTGCTCTATAGATGTTCCTATCACCAACCCTCAGGCAACAGAAATAAATGTCATTGCTGCTATGCCTACATCTTGGCTCCCCTTTTACCCTGAACCTTTACAAATGTGTTTCCTTTCTTTTATTTCTGTCTTCTCTTCACAGGAGAGCACACCTTCCTCACTTGGCCCCAGATATTGACGTTTTTAAGTGCTCAGAACACTGCCAAAGATAATTGCAGCATGGCCTACCACTGGGTCCACAGTAAGAGAGGATTTTGACATCCTGAAGCTTCAGTCAACAATCTCCATCAGTCACAGGGTGTTAGGCAATACCTCCTAGAAGTAACACCATTTTAAGTGCATACAGTATTCTGCAAGAATACTCTCGGGGAAAAATCACTGTCTGGGTGTGCTAACAGAGAGTAACATTGCAGCTTGGGTGGAAATTTGGGCACCTAGTTCTCATCCTGCTGCACTGTAAGGAGAAAGAAGCCGTTTGGCTTCTAGGATTTATCCATGTTTGGGAACCAGCTACCTGTGCTATGAAAACCAGTGTCTCAGATGGTGTGTCTTCTACGCCTCTGTGTAGCCTTCTCAGATAACAAAGCTGCAGCGTAAAGAGAGATCTGTGTCTTTTAGGATGCCACTTCTGATGTGGAGAGACCAACAATGTCCAAAGCACAAAGATAAGCCAAGAGTGCACAGCAAGATGACTTCCTCCTGGCCAGCATCCTTGATCCATTGCCAGTCTTCCTGAGCTGGACCCAGAGGTGTTTGTGTCAGGCTACCAATGTGCACCAAGGCAGACTGACACAGCTTTTGCAGCAGTAAGCCTCAGCTGTTGACACAATCCTCCCTGCTACTCTCAGTCTGGAGTTGGATACATTTCGGAGGGTTTGCAGCATTAGTATTTCAGCTCAGACCACAAACTTGGTATTTTGTAAAGATATACAAAGTTGTTCAAGCATGCAAGAATTTACTATCATCCAGCCAGGGACAAAACCAATTTCAAGTATAATTCGGTGAGCCCAGGAGAATGGGTTGCAGTATAAAACTTGAGCAAGTGAGATGATGATTAGGAGGAGCCCAGCAGAACTCACTTAAGACTTTTAACTTGGGTTCCTAGTAATGAAAATCTACTGACACACTCTGAAACCATGAGCAAAGCAAACATGTTTTTCATGCTTTGCTGTTGGAAACTGTCACTGTGGAATAACAACAGTGACAGAGTTTCTAAAGATGCTGTGCCTGTTTTCAGAGGATTTCCTAATTTTTTAAAGGTCGAGGGAAAAAGAAATCACTCCAATCTTTTCTGCATTTACGCTAACTATCTACATTCTTTCATTTGTTTTAAATTAGAGGAGCCAGAATCTAAAAGATAAAGTCATCGGCCTCAGTTCTGCTGAGGGTTTATTCACTTTAGGTCAAACAATGTTAACTTGTTTTAGAAAGTCAGCAGGGACTATTACATGTGCAGCATTTTCCCTCAGAAACCCTCCCCTCCCACACACACACACAGTTTAAAAGAGTTCAACACAATAAATATCCAACCTATTTTAAACTGGCCATGACAGAAAAGGTTTAAGTGCCTGAATGACAGAGAAAAGTGAAATGACAATTTGAGTTACCTTAGCTCCTCTACTGAAATACCAGCTCGGTGTTTGGTTCTGTGCTTCTGACTGGAAGGTAATAAATCAGCCCTATTTTGTAAAATGTTTAGTTTAACTACTGAACTGACAGTTTAGGTGGAAGTAGCTGGTGATGGATTGACAACAGCGCTGTTGCTTTCTCCTTGCTTTATCACATAATCAGCAGCTTGATCCACTGAGTAGAGAAGCCTTGTTTTGGTAGCACAGAGGTGCAAAGAGCCATCTCCAAAATTCAGGCTACACATCCTGTATTTTTTCTGACTATCCACTGCTTCCCTCTAAATGGATGAAGCATGGCAGCTTTCTCCTGAGCTCTGCCATATAACAGATCTGCCTCTAGGGCTGGGCTGGATCAAGATGGCTTTCAAGCATTGTGGAAAAGCTCAAGGTATAAAAATTAGATGTATCACATGAATATGTTGATTTCATTCAAACTCACCCTCCTTCCAAAAATGACGTGCCCCACCCAAAGGCAATGTGTCAGTTGCTGCTCCCACATTTTACCTACTCTGTCCAAAGAGCTTTTACTTCAGTTTGAGTTCATCGGAGCCTCACTGCCAGATACCCACAGACACCAGGTACTTGGCTTTTCCTGGCTTCTAAACATGACTTCATGCGCTGCCACTTACGCCAACCAACCGCTGCTCAGCTCTCTTTTCACTGAAGAGACACAAGAGATGTTCTCTAGGACAGCAGGAGTCATCCAAAGGCCAGAAGGTGTCTAAACCTGTAAGCTGATTACTATTTATGGGGACTAGGCTCTGAAAGTGATATTACATTGGGGTGGGGTCTTTTTTTGGTTGGTTGGGGGTTTGTTGGTTGATTTTTTTTTCCTTCTGCTTTCCCACTGCCCATGTTTCTTCTAAAGCTTTTAAAAAGTGAGATGGAGAATGGGGAGACAGCATCTAGAGAAACATGATCCCCACAAAAAAAGAAAAACGAAAAACAAACAAACCAAAAGCCAAACCAAACCCCAAATGTGTGAGGCAAGCTGGATTGTATTTATGTCTGTAGGTTATAAATTTCCCAAAAGAGACTGGATTAGGAATATCTTTGGTATTTTAACAGAACTAAACTTTTACTATAGCTTCCTGAAAGAAATACTATGAATTCCTGAGCAAGCTACATCCTGCTTCCAGAGAAAGGACTGTATATGAATGCTGCTTTCAAGAAGAAAGTACAGGATTCATTCTCTTTCAGTATTTTACAAACCCTTTGAACAAATGCTGCAGAAGATGCTGGTTGCTTGCAGTTAGAGATACTATCTAATGATTGGTTCTCCTCTAGCTTTAGGGGCCAACACAGACAACTGTGGGAATTAGGGACACCCAGGATTGAATTCAGGTTCCAAATGGCTCATCTGCCTTTACAGAAAAAAAAAAAACAACATAGGAATCGGGCCGTGTAAATTATTGCAGCTAATGAACAGAAATGCCCAACAATTTTCTGTAAACAGGCTGTGTTGATTGCCTATGCAAACTGTAATATGGAAAGAAGCAACATGCTTTTGAACTGACTGAGGAAAGCATTAAATATAACATGTTTCTATTGTGACTAAATTAACCATCAGCACCCTCCACCAGTTTGTTCCTGCTTGGTGATGGACTTAGAGCTTCAAATCCAGTCAAAAGTCAATCCAGAAATCTGATCAGTAATAACACAATGCTGGGAGAAGTCAAAATTAAAGTAATGAGCTAAGGAACAAAGCCACGTTTACAGAATATTTTCAGCCCAGTCCTCTGCTGAGACACTCTCAGATGTTCATTTCAGAACTGCTTTCCCAGAAAAAAGCAGCAGCCAAATATTTTAACTCATTAGATATACTTGAACTCTTCGCTGCTGTTTTGTGCTGTTTCATATGCTCCAGACTCCAAATGGCTCCATGTGGATGCAAAGTATCTCCACACAAAGGTCATTTGCAGGGTTAGACCAAAGAGTTGCAAAGGAGGCAAGGGAAAGCAGTCCAAGTTAGTTTAATTCTCAAGGCAGTCCTTAGGGCCTAAGCAAAATACAAAACAAACTCTGAGCACAGTAATGCAAAGCATTTTTCCCTGATGTCTAGGGTCAGGGATTAATATTTTTTATATATTAGGAGTGTTCTTTCCTTTTGATCAGTGGGGATGGACTATTAGTTTTCAGGTCTGTGTGACTACCTGAGGTGAGGGTCACAAGTATTTTACAATTTTTATAAATGTAATTAGCCTGAGTAACTGGATTGATTAATATAAAAAAGACCTCTAAAGGGAAAAGTCTCCTTCTTGATATACAGATTCCTGTTTGCCCTTCTCATCCCATGTGGGACCAGCTGCAGGAGCAACAGCTTCAATTCCATTTGCAATGTGTCTGGAGACAATTCCATTTGCTGCTCTTCTGGAGACATACTCTAAGTTTTAGAGAAATCTTGATGAAGGCCAGAGAAAAAGCAAAGATTTGCAGCAGTCGTCATTTGCTAAACTTCTCAATGCACTAAAACTTTTTTTGTGTGCTGTTCATAGCTTCTATGTTTATTTAATCTGCTTTTCCTTATTTATTGTTTTCTTTTATAAAACAACAGTTACTGAAACACTGGCAGCTCAAAAATTTTCTTAAAAATAGTCATATTGCCTTCTGAACTGCGTGATAATTCCAAAGCACAAAAGAGTTAAAGAAAAATAAACAGATTACTGCAACTTTCTGCATTTCAAAATAGAGGTAAATAACATCTGTGCAGAGCTCAAGTCCCTTCCAATAATTAACTGCTTTAGCAAAGGGGATGAACCACGTGGAAACACTGTAGCAGTCATCTTTTGGCTTTTCCTCCTGCAAGATGTGTTTTCTGACTCCAGCTCAGAGGATTATGCTCTTCTTGCTCATGACAATGCTGTTCTTACAAGAACAAAGATAAGAGCTGAGAGCAGAGTGAGGCACATTGCTTGGATCACTGGGAAAGGATGGTCCATGTTAGTGCCACCTGAAGACGGCTACCACAAACAGCTCCCTGATTTAGGTGCATCTGAAGCCAAATGGTTATTTCACAGACTGCTGGACTAATGAAATAGTGCCCCACCCCCTTCCTTTTCATGCTGCTCTGTGTTGAGAGAGGGTATAGAAACAACTGACTCAGCTGGAGGGGCTGTGACCTATAGGGAGACTGTATAGGTACTTCTGAGTGATGGGACTGTGCTGGTCAATGGTGCTGCTCCTTGCAGCATCCTCTGCAGAAGCATTGCTGGAGCACCTTATTCCTCTCAAATGTGTCACTCAGTCAGGGCAGACTGGCAGGCTGCTTTAAACCATGTCAGAGTTCACCTGCCACTCTTCAACAGATGAGGTCCACTTAGTAGTCAAAGATTTTGGTTCTTCTCTGATAAATGCCAGAGCCTTGTAATCTCAGGTCTAGTCTGTTGTAGTCTTTGCTCATTCTACATTGGTTTCCTGCAAGCGTTTCCAGTTCCTGCTCATGCAATTTCCATTGATTATACATAAGATGCTTGCAGAATCTAAATGTGCCTTAGTGTATTGGCTGGAAAAGCTTTAATTAAATGGATCTCATACTCTCTTCTTCTTTTAATGAAATTACTTCTTTTGGTTCCAATTCAGAGCAGGAGCACTGCTGAAATATTGAAAACAATAATGGATTATTAAAGCATATGCTGGGTATTCTCTTTCAAAAATATGAATGTCTTATTCATCTTCAGTTTAGCTCAATGTGAAGACAAGACTGAGGGGCTCTTGTTGCAGATACAGGTGTTCCTGCACAGCACTATTATTTATTCCAGGAGAAAGCAAATCCTTACAAATCTGCAGTCTGCAGTAGGACTTCCTCTCTGGGCAAACAGGGAGTTTAATAACACACCCTCTTAATATCCTGAGGCAAGGGAAATTTTCTGCTTGCCTTGTGCTCGCCTTGTGCTCTCCAAATGCACTAGACACTGAGGATGGTATTCATGACACCTGATTTTATCCATCTATAAATTATTCATTTGATCTAAGCTAATCAGCTATGCTCCCTCAGTAGTCAATGAAAGACAAAGAAGCTGGCCAGGCCCGTTCGTACCACGCGTAAGATGGTTTGCATCAAGCTGTCAGGGCTCTTATTTCTCTCCAGTGACTTCTGGGAAAGCCCAGACTACTGCAACTGCAATGACATATTAGCCCACTTTCTTTTTGTCCACCCTCATATTGGGAATTACAGAAAAAGTAACAATTTATTCTTGTGTATAAAACACATCTCTTTGATGGCTAGCCAGGGACAGCTGTGCAATTCTGCTCTGTATAACTATACATATAAAAGTATTAATTATTTCTATATTAAGAAATAAATATGACATGAGGTAACAGCAAGGCTTTCATCCAAGTGTGTAGGGGGATTTTTCTCTTGGTAACATAACATTGCTGTTAACCAAGTATATTAACTGAGACATTTCAATTATGTTAATTAGTTATTTTCTAATTCTTTAGCTTTATAGATTGTCATGCCATTTTGTGGGGTGAGAGCAAGTGTGACTGTGCTGCAGGATCTGTATTACTAGAGGTTTGTCTTTAGTAAGGAAGAATTTTTTACTCTGAGCAAGGTACAGGCCTTGAATTTTGAAAGCTTCTGTAAAAGAAAATAGTGATTTTCAATTTAGTTTCATTCATCATGTTAACAAATTTAGCAGTCTGGCTTTCACAAACTATACCAAGAATGGTTATGACCCTGGAAACAATATACCTAGTACAAGCAGTTTTTTAATGTAGAAATTTGGTCCATTTAATAGTAATAAAAAATTGTACAGTGTGTATCCTACCACAGGAAATTATTAGAAGATCTGTTTCAAAACTGACTTGTGTATAAGTCCAGAGAAAAATAAAATATTAAAGCATTATATAATTTACCTCTCTTGAGGTGAAAATTACCTCTCTTGATGTGCCAAATGCATTAAAACTAAATTCAAAGTACACATTCTCATGAGGGCTGGGGGTTTTTAATTCATTGTATATCTGTATGTCAGCATCATAGAAAGACTTTCTGTACAGATATTCTTTTAACTACTCTGTAGGAAGGAGTGATTAAATCCTTATCTTGTTCACCTGGACAAGACAGTGACTGGAGACGTGTTCTTTTCATGGAACTGGGATTGATAACGAAAGCCACCCTACAGCAGGAGGCATTTCAGTCGTGTGTGACTTGAACTGAGACGCTGCAGTTATTCTTCTGATGCTGCCAGCAAACAGCATGAAACAATAACTTTGTTATCCAAGCACTGCCACATTTATCACAGCCTGGATGTTAATTTAGAAAGCAAATACAACTCAGGGCTTTAACTGTATGTCTGTCCTAAGGCTCAGTTTATGGGAAGGTATGTTGGAGGTCAAAGGTGCTGTTGACTACAATTATGAATTAGAAGTTTTGGAAAGGAGATCAAAAATAAACTTAGTTTTGTGAGTGTTAGCACTGTAGAATCTATGACTCAGGCATCCATTGAACACATGCAAAAAGCATTTGGCAGCAAGATGGTCCTTCAGGAGAAACCATAGTACTTCTAAAGGTGCCAGAACACATAAATAGCTGGGTATGGCCCCCACGGATCGCCTGGTAGCAGCTCCTGCAAAGTGTTCCGAAGCCTGTGCATCTCTCACTTATATTCTCATTTATCAACTTGCCTTTGGAGTCAAGAAACAGCCTCCCACGGGTTCCTGAGTACCCAAATTACAGTTACCCACTCTCGTTATAAAACTCTCTCATTCTCCTGTGACAGCTGTTGGAGTGGAGCAGTGCTGGGGGTGGGTCCTGCAGCCCACCAGCTCCTGGAAAGTGTAGGAAGGCAACATCATACTGGAAGAAGATCAGCAGACGATATTGATCATTATTTCAAGATAGACATCTTTGAAATAATGAATATGCTATAGAATATACTGTGTGTTTTCCTTCTTTGTGGTAAGAAATCCTTTTTTCCATCTATGAGGCTGATACCAAAATGTGTCTCTGTCACAGGACCTGTAAACCACAGCTTGTTGTTGTTTATTTTTTAAGACTCTTCATCTTGATTAGCAAGATTTCCAGTATTATAACTATGTTAACAAAGTCAACCTAACAGAAGCCATCTCACACACTACTGTGTTAGCCCGGGGGCAGATCAGGCCTCATTACTCCTTTCATGAAGCTATAGTATTATGATTACTATTATAAAGACCTGAGGGCCTTTGGGATGTTGGTCACATGTTAGATCTCCTCCCCTATGTTCCTTGTGAATTTCAGAGTTTTTAATAATTTTCCTTTTATGTGGAGAAATCCCTTCAAATGTAGGAGCCAATTTCTAGTCACCTAGTCACTCACAACCCATAATTGCAGAATTTGTATTCAATGAGCTACACTCACAATGTTTATTTCATCCACTATATAACTGGGTGAACTACACAGCTCCATACTTACTTCAGGTTAAAAGCATGCAAGTGTTCAGCACTGAACCAGAATATCTTTTCCTGGTTTACCTCCAAAGTAGTTCTGTTATGAAGATCTATTCCTAAACTAGCACATAGATGTCACTTAGAGACAGGTTGTAATGGGAAACATTGGCTTTTTGGCTAGATTAGCTATTTAAATGGATCAATGATGCGATGCAGCTGTAGGGTGGAGGCTCTTTAAAAGCTGCACTTCTCAGTGCCAAATATAATGAAATACGGATGACTTCCAGCTAACTTATTGTTGATCTTTATACAAGGGGAAATTTTGCAACATGAGTATTTGATACTGAGAAGCTGTGCTGTGGAAAATCAAAAAAGATACACAGTGATTACAAAGATAAGACAGAAACTGGGAGGAAGCAAAAATTGACCAAATTGGTAAAATAAATGTGAAATGAGCTGGAGGTAATCAAAGATGAGTAAAATAGAAATTATAAAACTCAGCAAAAAAAGAGATGAAAATAATGAAAAATATAACATAGAGTGAGTAACAAGGAAGTGATCAATAGAAGACTGGATGCAAACAGAATAATCCTTCCATGAGAAGTAAATTCTTCTGAAACAAACTGTAAAGCTATACAAATTCAGAGCTAAGAAGGTTTGCCTGGTTCTGAACAGATCACTTATCAACACAGATAATCTTTTCCTTTTGCTATGTTGTACTCACAGCTCTTGATTTGGATAGCATTTTATTACCTAAACTTATAATCTCGGATAGATAACAAAGGGAGACTCATAAAAAAGTTCAGAGTGATCTTCTTGCTTCCCAAGTAATTCCCTTTTACCCTCCATAGATCTACCACAGCCACTGTCAGTATTTTTAACTAGTTTCTGACTCTAAGATGGGAAACTCTCAGGCATCTCATACTAATCCAACAATACTTTAAAAAAAAGTCCTTTGCCAACTGAGAAACACAGCAGCTCACATGAAGCTGCTCAATTGAAAAAGAACGCACAAAAAACCCCTGACCTATTGTCCTCTTCAGCAAACCATAGAAAATGAAGACAGTTCTGGAGATAACAGAATTCAATTTTTTTTTTCATCAGATCCTTAATCTTGAAGTTATGTGTTTAATTTCAAAGAAATCCTCAAAATGTGACCCAGTTTGTGTTCAGGTTTCCTCAGCACTTCAACCCAAAAAAATTGCATTGCAGTAGAGTTCAGTGAGTTGGAAGAACAGCTGAGTGCCTACCAAGAGCAATGCTGTGTGGACTGATGCTGCAGATGGGATAACCCCTGGTGTTACATAACAGAAGGTGCAAAACTGTAAACGGACAAGAAGGTCACTTGTATCTTCTCTGACCTTGCCTCATCACCTTTGTTGCTTTTCCAAGCATGTGCACAACTTTATTATAGCTGACTTTTTTCAAGAAGTTGGTGTGGCTGAACCCTGGGGGTTTGCTAAAGATGCAACCATAAATGAACCATTTTTCGGCCTGCTGTTTTTGAAAACTGGAAACTTGAATCATTTAGGAGAAACATTATCTTTTTGGGGCCAAGGCCTTACTGCATTAATTGCACATGGAGTTGGACCATCTCTCACATGCATCAAAAAGTGACCCATGGCAATGGAAGCTGTTTCTAGCCAGTAGCTCTGAAGAAATTAGAAGGCTGGCCATGGCAGTCCTTGTTCCAGCAGGGCTGTGTAAAGCATTTTGCATTGTAAATTGTTTCAGCTCTGCCATCTAGGGGAGCTCAGCCCAGCAGGGTACGTGCTATAGGAAATAACAAGGAATCCATCGAAAACAAAAGATTTTAGCAGAAAAAGGGACAAGGGACAGCCCCCAGCCAGGCCTCTGATTTGGGGAGGAGGACGGCCTGTACAGGAGTCCTCTGGTCACCCTGCCAGACTTTAGCTGTGATGTGGCCACAGCAGAGAAAACTGATCAGACAAAGTCACATTAGCATTTCAACCTGGCCATAATGAATAGAACACATGCAGCTGCAGGTTTGTCAGTCCCACGTGAACAAACCCTAAACAAGGCTTGTTATTTAATTTCAGGGGAAGAGAAACTGAGACTGAAAACATCTTTCAAAGCTGTCTAGTTCATCCCCTTCCAATTCCAATTGGGTTGTTCCCAGCCCTCTGTGTTTTAGTGATTTATCTGTTCTAATTTTAAATGACTCAAGAGATGGAGTTTCCACCTCTTCCCATGGGAAATTAGTCCATGGTCTGATAGACACAGCCAGGATATTTTCCTGATGTTCAACCTTCAGTGGTTTTCCTTTGTTCAGTTTAATCTCATTACTCCCAGTTATTCCCTGTCGGTCAGTGCCAGGCACTCAGCCCCTCTCTTTTGTGTTTACACCTTCACAGTTGGATACAGTTGTCTTTAGAAAAATCTGGTAGGCTTGATTATGTATTGTCCATCTTCTCAAATGACGAGAAAAAACAAACAAACAAAAAAGAATAAAGGCTAGTACAAGTTAGTCTTAAAGGATGTTTTCAAGACTTAATCTGTTTCCATTCACCAAACTTCACTGAGACTTGCTCATATTTTTTTAGGTTACAGTGACTGGTGACCCCACACAAACCCATCACCTCTTTCCTACCCATATCAGAACTATAGGAACATAAGTTGCACAAGGTGGGAGTAAAGGATGTGAGAAACCAAAATCAGGTTCCTATAATAAGAGAACACAGAAGCCCAAGAGTTGCAAGAAAAATGTGTTTAGTGGAGTGGCATTAAAAGATTACCATAAATATCTGAATGTGACAAATAGGAAGTAGAAAAGCTGGTGAATCATAAGCATGGAGAAAGCTGCCAAAATGGTATTTATGACGAGATCTTTCAGAGGCAAAGTACAGAGAGGGAAGACAAGGTGATTGAATACAGCTATTTCTTGAATTTGCAGAAAATGCTGAAAAGAGAATAAGGAACCTTTAACGCCTTGTAAGAAAGATTAAAAATGTGGAAGCAGAAATAGAATCCTGGAAGCCAAATGAAAGAATAATGAATACTAACCTAAGCAAATCCCTTCAAAGTAGGAGACAGATCAGAGGAGGAAGTATTAGGTAGAAATAGTAGTATTAGGTAGTATTAGCTATAAATAAATCAATAGGGGCTTTTGTGGGACCCTCAGCAGACAGCTGGGCATTCTGGAAGCTCAGTCTAAAATGCAGTGTCAATAGAACAGTCTGTTCCTGTTTTTGCCTTCATCATAAGGAGGCTACTGAGAGAGATGCACAATTCCTTCTCCTTCACCCACAAGCTTTTGTCTTTAATATACCTGAGTTTTACACAAAACAGTCTAAAATGTTTTTAAAGTGACAGTTTAAAATTAGAATGAAAGACTCACCTTGCCTCTAGTTCTGAACTTTATGGACATCATGAGCCAGGTACACTGATTCAGTGGAACACAGGTGGCAGAAGCCGAGTCAGGAAAGAATTGGGTCAGAACTGAAGAAGAAAACTCTGAGCAATGATATGCTGCTCAAGGAGGAGACCCTCAGCAAGGAAAAGAGAACACCTGGATAGACAACTGGAGTCAAGGACAGGATTTTTTAAGGTGGGAGAGACCAAAGTACTCTTGGAAAGCATTGCTCCTTGCACCAACAAAGATGCTATTTCCTCTTTTGCTGTGAATCCACTGAGGAGGCAGCAGGAGAACATTGCTTTTATCAGGGATAATGACTGTAATTCCATGGCACTGACATTATCAGGGGCCACTCCAACAGCACGTGCACAAGCTCCAGGCTCTTGTCATTTGCACATAAGTGAAAACAAGAACATTCAGATACTAAGTAGGACAAAAAGTTGTTATGGGCTCAGGCATGGCTGTTCCCGGGACACTGCATTGCCTTCCAGCCCATCTGGACTGCAGTGAGGTGTGGAAGAAAATTCTCTGGCATATCTTCATGAGCTAAGTGTAAAGTTATTGTTGTTATGTGATGGCTAGTGATAGAAACTAGAAGAACTTGTCTGGAGACAGCAGAATCTCCTTTCAGCTAGCTCAATTCAGATAAAGCCAAACAGACTGACCTTAGCCAGAGACATACGAGCCCAGAGACAGATTTTAAAATGTATGAGGCATTCAGATTTTGAATTTTAGAAGTTTAAACCCTATATCCACTCTTGCCATAGATAACCTTCTGTAATATGTATTTAAAAATTAGTTTTCTCTATAACCTCTTGCTTTTTTCCCTTATGCATTTTTTTCTCATTAGACAGATTGCCCACTTTAAGGTGATACATTTTCAGCTGTTCTGGAACAAGCTGAAGTGCCTGGTAGCTGGCTAGGGTCACCAGCACTCTAGTTGTCAGGCAGGATCAAAGGAAGGCTGCAAAACAGCAATTAGGATCCCAAGTTGAATTTTTTGAAGAAGAAAATAAATCAGGGGTTATAAAACGTTAAGGGATTTTAAACTGATTTAGGAGTTGTAAAGCTATGTAATTTTTAATTAATCTGGGAGGCAATAGTGCAAATATAAAAGTTTTGTCTAGACCAACATCAAGTGATCTTTTCTCATTCTGCGTTTTGCAGTGACTCCACCTAAGCCATTTGTCTTGACATTATTTGGCTGGACTGTAGTGGCGTGGTATGTAATATCACTTACTTATCCATTTTAAGGATCAGCTTTCAGCTCAGAAAGATAAGAGAAACTGTCAGGACAGACAGCAAGAATCTGTGATTCACAAGATGTCATATGCTTCAGTTTCTTGACAGGAATTTCTGAAACAAGAACCACCTGCTCCTGGTAGTAATGCAGCATCTCTTACTGGAAAGGCAAATAGCTATTTCAGTAGAGTCTGGGGGGAAAAAAAAGCTGCAAGAAAGAAATTTTGCCAGAAGCTTCAGCAGCAGTTCTGCAAGACCAGAAAGGAAGTGCAGCAGATCCTTCAGTCTGAGAGTCCAGGAGAAGGCTGCTGCTTCCAGCAAAATTAAGACAAAGCAGAGCTAGAAATATAACAAAAGACAAAGGGAGACAATAAAAGAAATGCAGTGGGGGAAAAAGAGAGTAGGAATAGGAAGAGGCCAAGGTGCTGCAAGCAGAATATGATCTAGCAGTTGACCTGTTGGGCAAGGGGCCAATTAGCTAAACCCCAACACACCTGGCAGGCTGATGGTGGGGCATCCCCTTAGGGTGCTGCTGCTGAACAGGACACTTTGCCATGTGCGGTGCCACTGCTGAGGATAAAAAGCCTGGACACCTCAGCCCCTGCAGAACCTTGGTTTCATTTGTTGTGGCAAACTCCCTAATAATACCTTGAAATTAGTCCTTATACATATTTCTAAAATCAGGCTTGTAACGTCTTGATTTTTGAAATAGTAATCTGTGTTCTTGCCCACATCCTGTATTTGTGCTGTGAAAGCCATCTCAGACATATCTGCAAAGGGCAAACCTGCAACAGTCTTATCTAACACAGTACTTTTCTCTTGGATGTCACTGCACTTGGCTGTCCACTCAATTAGATGAGCTTCCATGTTTTTCAAGACTGATCTGAAAATATGAAGATACAGAAGATGATATCCAGAAAAGAGAATAGGGGTGGAATCTGGCCTTCAGCAATACCTGATATTTGGGTGGGAGCTGAAAGCATACAGCTGTTGCTTTTGATTTTAATTGCAATAGAGTTTAAAAGAATTGTAATTAATATGACATGAAAGCTCAGATGGAACGGCCTGGCATAAACTGAGCCTGTGGTTAGTTTAAACATCTATCACACTGACCTCTCATAAATCAGGGTCAGGAAACAATGAGGGGGCAGGCAAGTGTTTGTGATGTTGTTTGCTGACTGGATGTTCAAAGGAATGCTGGAAGAATGTGCCAAGAATCTGGCTTTGTCAGGAAAAAGAGTTCTTGTTTTTGAAAAGACTGACAGATCTATAGAGACAAAGAGGAGCAAGCTGACACTCAGGCGAAACAGACTACATTCAGAAGCAGAGCTTCTAGAAGTTTCTCCAGGTGTTTCAAATAATCAAAACTAGTAGGAGAGCCCAAGGCATCAGCAGTAGTCTGGCATTGTGCTGTGCCTGTGCTTAGAACCAATCCCAAGGGTGGGAGCGAGGTGGGGGTCTCAGCAGCCTGTAAAGCTTGTGCAGGTGCCTGCCCAGTCCAGAATGCAAACCTGGGCTTGCAGAGATAGCTACTGATGGCAATGCACTGGGAAAAGTAGATCACCAATCTCTGGCATTTCCACAGAAATCTGCAGCAGGAACTCAGAAGAGGCCCAGCATATAGTCTATGCTATTGTCCTGGCCGGAAGGGCTGAAATGATGAAGGATATTCCTTTAAAGCCAGTTGTTCTCACTTCAAGGCTGCCTTATTGTGCCATAAAATGTCACTGAAGCAAGAGGAAACAATTCCGTAGTTGCTGAGATAATTCAGAACTTAAATGTGATCCACTGTGAACACAGGCAAGATGTGTCAGGAGAAATGAGGAGCTTCGACCTGCTGTGGAAAGCATGAGGGAGGGCAACAAGAAAGTTAATTTGGATGAGCAATCTGCACTGCCACCTTTGAAATAGACTTGTTGGAAGGAGGGAAAGTGAGAATCCTAAATTAAAACCAGACTTGTGAGGGTTCCCTTAACTGGAATTTCTAAAGTCAGTAAAGTAGAGCTAATGAAGCACACTTGCTATGCAATGAGGTAGGAATCCTATGACTTAAATTTACTCACTTAAAATGGAACACAGAAGTTCTGGTAGAATTCTGGAAAATGACTGAGAATATGAAAAATAGAAAAATACCTTTTAGCTGAGACTTTATCAAAACATGGATACAAAAAGCTGATTTTTATTTTGAGCTGCTTGTCTATGTCCACATTTCTACTAACAACTATTATTATAGGAACAGTATACATAAATAATAGTTATTTTTTGTCTTTCAGAAAGCAACTAATGCAGATAGTGACACCTGAATGTTTAATTGTCTATTTTAAAACTAACTTTTAGAAAAAATTTGATATTAATTAACTCAGGAGAGTGATGGCAGCTTCCCAAGATTTTTCACCTTAGGTGAACATATAGACAAAAGAACAAATCATAAATGCATTTTTTCCTGGAATGTCTAATTAGAAGACTCTTGAAAATAAGCTAGCGAGGGACTTCTGCAAAGTGTGTCAGGAAAGAGGAAAATTTTTAAAAAAGCCAAAACCTCTTCAAACTCTAAATTCTTAAATAATTATTTACAAGTTGGAAGATCTTTATCTGTTAGCTCTCAGTTTTATGATAACTACAGTATTATCTACTAGGACATTACATTTCCCTATATATCAAAACTGTCTGAAGGAGTGAAAGCTGCAGCTTCTTCCAACAGCAGCAGAGAACACCAGCCAGAACTTGGTGCCTTAGTGTTTCACATATCTTGGTACTATAATTTTGATAAAACCTAAACATGGAAATCACCTACTTTCTTGATTTTCAAAATAACTTTTTCCCACTCACCCTATTATTTCAGTTGTAGCCACAGGCTGGGAGGGACTGGTAGGTCAGGAATGGTAATTTTGAGCTGTAAAACACACATTTATGAAGCAGTCTCAGGCAAGAGCGAGAGCCAGTGAAGGGTGAGAAAAACTGGTTCTGGGAAGAAGCTGATCCAATGTAGCAACAGCAGCCAGGGAGAGCAGCAGAACCCTCAGAAAAGGCCAGGGATGTTTATAAAGGTAGTGTGATGACTTTTTTTTTTTTTTAGAGCTTGTTCTTGGTGAAACGCTAACTCCTACACCTTTACAATTTTAAACTGTGATCCCATCTGCTCTAACACTGGGAGCTGAACTTGGAAAATACCAGGAGATCTCAGCAGGGTGCTGGACTTGACATTGGGAGCTGCCACGAGATGCTCTGAGCCTTCAGGCAGCACTGTGGTTCTGACCAGGTGCTCTGGTTGTTGCATAAACCAAAGACTGTGCTTGTCCTTCTCATCCTCCCAGCCCAGCCCTTCCAAAAATGGCAGGGTAGAATGCCACTATCCCCATCCCAGTTCAACCCAAGCCTGTTACCCTATACGCTGTGCTGATACCCAATACTTTGTGGCCACTCTTGTGCTACATGACTGATAATAATTTTACACAGTTTAGTGCTTTGGCTGGGAAAGGGTTTCTCTTAGCAAATTAAGGTGGAAGACACAAAGGTTCTGGCTGCTCTGTCAGGATAATGGCTGTGGATGAAACTGTGGCTTTAGACAGGCCAGGTTGGTCTTGAGGAACCTCAAGGGAGAAAACCTTGGAATTCATGGGCAGTTGAACTACAGAGGAGAATAAAGCAGCTGTGCTCTCTGATGGTTGTTATGATTCATAAACAAGAGTTTATAGCCTACTCTTTTTGCTTTACTAGAAATGGGCCTTGTAAATTATTATGAATTTGCAAAGTCTGCCTGATGATAGCTGAGAAGAGCTATGGTGTGCCTTTGTCTCCTCAGGTAATGAAGAGTTACCTCAACAGCAGAGACTTCCAGAAAACATTGGTGGATTAACCTGTGGTGATCCTTCAAACTGCATGGCTGCTTTCCCATCATATTTTATGATAAATTTTGTGCCCAAAATTTACATTTGTGTAGTTAACAATAGTACCACCATTCCTCATTTTAGGCCAATGCCATTATATTAAAGGAGGCAAAAAGACTTTGGAATAACATCCATGTTGAAAATGATACTATGTTCATGTGTACACCTATACTAACAAAAATCAGTTGGTACAGTCGTGCTCAGACTCTCTAGAGACTTAGCTTGGGGTGCGTGAGCAATGATGGTCACTTGGTCTGTGATCCTCTGTAGGAACAGGGCATGTATGTGCCATTCAAAGACAGAGCATGCACTCCATCCTGAGTAGCTTCCAGAACCTATTTTGGCTTCAGAAAATACTGTTGTCCTTCTGCATAAAATAATTTACATGTCTCAGAGACTGCTGAAGTTGAGACAGTCTAAACACAGTTTAGGGGATGGAAAATAACCATGGTAAATCTGTTCCCAGCCAAAGTCTTCAGACCTGCCTGGGGCAGTGCCATGATGTGCCTTGATTCCCTTCTTCCCTCCTGCATAGGAAATGTGTTTTTATGTTTGACTCTTTTTCTATAAATAAACTAGTCATAATCAGGAAAACACTTGCTAGCTTTGGACTCAAGCTTGTGACTTGTGTGGGGAAAATATTAAAATACTTTGAGGCATATTTTGGCTAGACTGCTGTGAGATATGGCTGAAGCCTGACAGAATCAACATTGGGCCAGAGCTGACCAGGATAAACCCTATTCTGTGTTTGAGTCCTGGAGCTAGAAAAGCTGCAGCAAAGGAGGATGTTTGTTGTGCTGATTTGTGTCGCAGTGGCTGGATTCCTCCTCCAGCCCCAGCTGCTGCTGAAGCTCTGGCAGCAAACAAAACCACACTGGACAGTGTAGTGGCACAAAATCCTCCCTCCATGCCTTGCAAGCCTGTCACCTCCACTCTGAAACTTCTGGATACAAAGCGGAGATTTTTCCCCCCCTGAAGTTAAATATTTGCTACTTTTATTAAAATCTCTCATGAAAGACCAATGATTTCTCCTCAGCAGAGTATCTCAGCACTTTGTGGGCTTTATTTTCTCTTAGGATTGCAAACTCAGCAGTGTCTGCAGATCATTCTTCACCTCTCTCCCAGCACCTGCTGAGCTTGTAAATTGGTTAATAGGCTAAGAGGAATTGGGATAAATTAATATGTAAGGAATAGGAGTAAAGCTTGAGATGGAAAGATCTTAAAATTTCAGAAAATAGGACAGAGAGGCTGTGAGGAACAACATTGGAATCTATACATATGGAGTAACATCGTTGCCTAGTACTTGATTAAATTCAAAACAGAGAGATTGAGATAGACTTTACTGGGCTGAGATTGTCTTGTCTACAGTTTAGGCAAACTAGCACTGGAAGCTTCAGTTGGGTGTCTGTAGTTAAAAGCTTGAACTCAGTTAATAGAATCATGTTATTATGTGAAATGCTTCTGAAGGAAGATAAACAATTTCAGTTTATTATGGTTTTCTTTCCCATATGGCACAAATGGGCCCACGACCAAACTGGCTCTCAGCAGAAAGCTCCCATCTCCACACTCATTCAGCAAGTCATATTTAACTAATTTTAATATCTTGCCTGTACACCCACTGGTGGATCCATTCCAATCAATACTCTATGGCTTAAGGGTTTTTTATGCCATTTCATTTTTTATTCTCCTTAACTTTAGTTCTACCGCTGTTGTTAAATATTCCTTTGTTGCTGATCTGTTTTCTGTCTCTGTGCTAATGTTTATGCTGAGTTATTATTTCCAAGAGCTACATTTTGAGCACTCTCACTGCATTCCAAATTTCCTAAGAAAGAGCAGAAACATTACTACAATAATTCTTATGAACACCCAAACAAATAAATCAATTAAACACTTGCATGATTCAGAAAGACAAAGAGATATTCATGCCCACATGAAAGAATGACATGATTGTGCCTGCCTCTTCTTTTTGTTGTGATATCCTCCTGTTTCCATTCCAAGTTATGCTGCTGCATATTTTCCCAGTCTATCCAGATTAGGCAAGAAACATATTTTCAAAGGTACATGATCACTGAAGAATGCAGATAGGCACTGACCCAAGCAGGTAAAATCTCATAAAATTTTCTTGGATGCATAAGCACCTTTGAAAATCTGCTCTTGAATGTTTCAGAAAAAGGGCTGAAGTTTCCTGGTAAATAACAAGCATTTGTGAATGTCCTTAAAAACTACAGGACTGGCAAGGACTTGGTTAAAAGACATTGTGATATAATAGAGTATTAAACCAATGTGTGACTGTAGAGAAAAAATCTGAAGAAAAGATATTAATACTTCTAGAAGTTTAGGAAAATGGAAGATTGCTGAGAAAAGTCACTTCATGATAACTCTGTTTTCTGGCATTGCTTCCAAAATATCTTAGCTAAATTCCAATGTTTTTCTACGCAAATTCAATAGCTATGAAGGCATAACATATGTCTTCCAGCAATAGCTGTCCCTTGTGTAACCTCGTGACTTAACAGCACAGACTAATGTACAGTAGGAACAACGGATTTTTGAACATATGCAGTAACGAGTAAATTTAATGAAATTTTGTGTCATAGTTAGAAACAACTTTCTTACCATTATCAGAGGCCCAGTCATGCAGGTTGAATACAGACTTCTGGAGCTACAGTACTACAAGAAATTTTTGTCTCTTTCTGCTATGGAAAAACAGGAAAACTTTCATGCCACTCCTGAAACACACTAAAGGTCATCCTCTGAACAGTATCCAAAACTTAGCATTAGTTTGTCAGTAGTTCATTGCTCCATGCAACAGCAGAAGGAACAAGACCTGACAGCAAGTATTTAACTAATTGAGTCTAAATTTCTGCATTTGGAAACCCCTTGGTGTTCCAAAACAACTGCTGGCAGCAGTGAAAAGTTCAGCTGCGGATACACATGTGCTCATGTGAAGGTACAAAGAAACCAAGCACTGGTTTATTGACAGAAAGGAAGGCAGGGTCAGCCAGTTCTGCGTAACAGCACAAGCATCCAAACTACAGCTGACAGCCTTCTAAAGGCTTACAGAGCCTCACCCAGAACTGATGTCTCCTTTTTTCTCTTCTAAAAGATTTTCTGTGTTTTCTGCAAAATAAAATACAACTTTTCCTCAGTCTGAGTTGCTTTCATTATTTGGGGTCTCTTTCCCTTCTAATAATTTATAACTGCATAATATTGCTGTTTCTTCACAAATAATTATCCTTTTAACAGTACAAAATAATCCCACAGCGTAGTTTATGGCTTGTGCCCAAACTTTTCTAGCTGTCCAAGTGTTGCTGTGGTGCTGTCACTGCTCTGAATATCCCTGGCAAGCACAGCAGCTATTCTCTAGTGGTACAAACATTTCAGCCAGGTACTGGAATAGCTGTACAAGGCTGCCTTCCCAGAGGAAGGTGTGTGGCATTTAAAAAGTAACAGTGAAAAGTGTATGAAATTAGGCTACAAGCTTTTATTTTCCCTCCACTGTATTTTCAATGTTTTGAAAGGATAGCTAAAGCACCTGACACCGTGCTTCTCTCACCTATGAGGTTTCAGATGGGGACATTGAGACAAGCTCAGGAGGAGGCTGATTCAGACACCTTAGTCAGGTGGAGGGTACAGCCAGAGCTAACTTTTGGAAGACTGAACTGAAGTAACATACACCTACACTAACTTATGTATCTACATGTCTCCCTCCAATTTAAGGAGAAGAATAATTTAGGATACCTTTCTCAGTACACTGAAATAATGCATTCATCTCAGATCTTTATATTTAGACTATGAGAGGTTTTGGAAAACATTTAAAAGGTAAAAAAAGGAAAAAGCATCCTCAAATATGATGGTTTTACAAAAGGGTAAGGAATCCTTCTGTCTTGCTATGCAACCATGTAATGGTTTTCTTTTGAGACTCATTTTTAACTGAAACTGAAAATTAAGGTTTTCAAGGTAGAATCAATTACAGTTTGCATGTGTAGCAATTTTGATTACAATAAGAGTTTTCAGTGCTATGTTATCTGAGAAAATCAAAATGCAAGATATGCAGAGAAGCTGACTCAGACTTTATCTTCTTCAGTATAAAGAAATATTAAAATTAAGAATTGCCAATATTTGTATTTAAAGAAATCTTATTCTTACCATAGATCAGTAGTGATGACTCATGACCTAAATACATCTTAAAGTTAAGCATTTTATTGTGTCTAAACTGTGATGATTTGACATTTTCACAGATCAGAAACTGTTCTGCAGCTGAATATCACATACAGTTAGTATTGTATTTTGGGGGGGAATGTTAGAATTTTACATTATAAAAATTTATTAGTAACACTTCGAGGATTAACATAACATGGTCAAGAAATATAACACTAATAGCAATCAATCAGCCAATCAATCAGAAACTATTTCCTACTTTGTTCAGCTCTAACTTGAAGAGTGCACCAGGTGATTCAGTTGAGAAAATATCTTAATTACAGACCTTTTAGACTATTTAAATTCTATTTTTTAGGCAGAAATTACTAGATATTCAGACCATATCTATGGTTTGCAACATGAAATCCTAATTTACATTCAGTTAATCGAGGTGCAGGAATTATTCTTCCTAGTTTGACCTTCTTTCCAGAAAATCACTTTGGGACATTTTGGAATCAGACATAAATGAACTGAATAAAGTCTAAAACCTGATGGCTGATAAGTATTTACATCAGTTTAAACAAAATTAATTTTGTTTAAACAAAAACAAAATGCCCATGTTAATTTGTATTCAACAGGTGGGGAAAAGATGCTGGTGTTAAGTGCACAAGAAGAAAAATTGAGATAAAAATGCAAGGCTACCCATAAACACAATATCTAATGAAAATAATGGCTTTTAAAGAACATCTCCTCTTAAGCAGCAGATGTTGCTGAACTGATTAAAAAACCCAAACATAGCTTTGTGGGTCATAGAGTGCAACCACAACTGAAAAAATATTTAGTGGCTTTTAGTTAGAGAAGCAGAATCAACAATAGTACCAAAACACAAGACAATAAATTCTCTGAGCACATCAGAGAGACTAAGCCTAGTATTAATCAGTTATACATGCATGACTGATTACCTGTTTCCTCAGTTACACTAATGATATTTTGGAGTCTGATTGTTAAAGTAATTGAAAGCTAATTTTTCAGGTGGAAATGCTTTAAGCAAAAAGTAATGTGGATGGCAGCTGAGATATCTGGAGATGCTCATATATATATATATATATATATATATATATATATACACAAAATTCAAATATGACATTAGAAGAGAACACCCCCCTTATTCACAAAATAATTCCACATGAAAAATCACTAGTGAAATCTGTATGGTCCTTTTTCACAATGTTAAAAATATGATGACAAGAGGAAATGGAAATTGAAGAAACATTCCAGTTCTCATTTTTCTAGAAACCTGGTCTTTTCTTTAAAGCATGTAAATTTTAATAATCTGAATCTTCCAATTAAACAATTCTAACACTCTCTGAATTACATGTATCTATAGTACTTCATATTTCACACTAATTTTATACTAACTCGCTAAATTTTTATTGTTGTTGCTGAAAGCTGATAATTGTAACAAGGTGTAGCAAGAATCAGACTGTAATTTTTTAAGAAGAGAGAAAAAAAAGAAATAACCTAATGGGTGTCTTGGACTAAGCCTAAGTCTAAGCATGTCAGTCTATGCAATATGTCATTACTACTAAATCCATAGCAGTTAGAAGCATTAAGAAAAACTTTACCATTCTCATCATACAAAAAGGGATGAAATTCTTCAGCAGCTTCTTTCAGGGTCTGTAGGAGCCTTATTCTCTAAAACAGAAGACATTTACTCTGAGGGAAAGCTTTTCAACAGAATTCTTTTAAAATACAAGTTAAATGAGTAGAGATGAGCTAAGGCATTTCTCTAGCAATCACCTTAATTCTTTGATCTTTTTCATTGCTTTAACATCATGGATTTTATCCAAATATCAATAGCTTATCAGCTATAGAATACATACATATGGTATGTTTGGATTACCAGGTAAATACATATTTTTAAAAAACTTTTATGGAACATACAAAATATGTTGAAGCAGGAAAACAAACAACTGTGCAATATAACAAGTATTCCTAATGTTTCTTTATTAGTTTATAGGAATGTGCAGCTAGTAACAATCTGCCTCTCACAGTTCAGAGCAAAGCTACTGATACACAGCTACTTACTTTGCATTGGTTTCCCTTGGGAAGTTTCTAAGAACACTTATATTCAATACAGAATTAAACTTTTCACATCTAATACAGTATGCAAAATTCACAAACTTCTTCAAACACAATCCATAAAGGAAGGAGCCTAGAGTCTACAGCACTCATGCATTAACTGGATTCTGTGTTGTCTATGCATTTTCTCTTTTCTTTTCTTTACAAGTCTTCTTCAGCATTCAGATCTGTATTCTCGAAGATGACAGATGGTTACAAAAAAGTCTCTACTTAGACATGTTCCAAAAATCAAATCATAATTGAACAACATTAAACTTTTGTGCTTAATGAAATTTAGTTAAGAATATAAGTTCAGGAGAACACTATTAATTTTTGTACTTGCTTATGTCCTAGAGAAGAAAGGGATACTATGATGAAATTCAAACCTGCCTGGCATTGGTTTGTCTTGATTAAAATTCAGCACATTAAACAGGTCAGATCTATGACCTGTCAGGTTACATGACATACCAGAACCATGATATCTTCCAATTTTGTATCAGCAGTTTCTTGCAAAGGTTCATTTTGACCTGGACTCCAATTCAGCACATTGTGAGAGCTAAAACTTTATTTGGGAGGGTGGGTAATGAACTGCAACTCAACACAGAACTTCAGCTGAAACTTTTAAAGTGTGGAATTGAATCAAAGTAATGCTTTCAATTTGGTAGCAGCATATCTGAGCAAGACTAAAGGAATGATGAAGTCAATAAAATCTTGTAAAATAATCTTCATGCACAGAATGGCACTTTTGAACTATCATGTGCAACACAGTGACATACATGAATTGCAATAGGTGGAATAAAGAACTGAGCAAAGAAAAGATGTATTCACAATGAGACCTGAGGCAGACAAGTTATTAGTCAAAAGGCATCTTAGGTGGTAATTTTAATACTTAATAAAGGTAGTAACTGTAAAAGTCCTATGCTTCTCATTTTAGATAAGAGCTCTCACTTCTGTAAATATTCATCAGCATCTCTAGAGTAAACCCCTTATTATACTGAGTTAAAAGACATACAAGTCAGTTGAATCACTTTTCTGGGAGATGCTTGAGGGAGTGTAGTCAAATTTCTGCTTCACAGAAATATTCAGTTGTGGATGTTACTGCTTCAGACTCTGTATTTTGTTTTGCCATGATCATTGATAACACATATGTGCTGAAAAAACAGAACAGATTGCAAAAGTATGGTTGAGTACATTAATTATCAATTAATTGTTCAGAAATACTTAGGCTTGGCCAACCTAGTGATCTTATGATTACTCTCCTTTCCAGACATCTGGAATTGAATTCTGACTTCACTCTCTAGCTACAGCAAGTTTTCCCACTTGGAATTCCCAGCTTTGAGGTGTACCCCTGGGAGTACCACATGAAGGAAAGAAGGAAGGAAGGAAAGGCTTGCAGCTTTTTTCCGTCCTCACCTTGACAGGCAACGTAGCATTCAGACAACCCATCTGACCACTGTATGTGTTTCACTTTTGCTGCTGTCTCAGCACATACTGGCAATGGTGGACCTGAGAAGCCCTAGGCTCACAGAAGTTGGAAATTTAGGGAACTCTTAGGGGGTGGGAACTGTTCACAGTACTGAGCAGGGACTCCTTTGGATTATTTGAGGTTTTACAGGGAGTTTTGCACTCACTGAAAGGATCCCAAATCCCAACCATGTCAAAGACCTCCAAAGGGCCCCAAGGAGGAGACAAATTATGGGATCTTTATGGGAATAAATATGGGAAAAATGGATCAGTGACTTTTTAAACTTTTTTTTTTTTTTAAGAAACTTACATTTAGATCTCTGAAGTGCTCATTGTAGTCTAAGGCATAACCTACCACAAACAAATCTGGAATTTCAAATCCGTAATCTGTTTTGAGACAAATAACAAACACCATCAATACAAGATCAGTGACAGTTATAAGCTCTTAAATTCATGTGTGGTTCTCAACAAATAAATTCTACTTATATGTAGTCAGTTGGGGCAATGTTACTTTTGAAACAGGGACATCATGGTCAGCAGTAGTCCCATAACCAGTTCCCAGTCAGAGTACTTGTGAGAGGGATGTGAACAGACAGAGAATAGGAGAGGATAATTTTGTATAAAATTATCACTGGCACATTGTGGAAGGAAGCCAAAATCAGAGCTGGAACATTCTGCTTGCATTTGGAAGCTCCATTGGTATATATCTGTGATGATTACTCACACCGTAATGAAGTTCCCATATCACAGTAATGATGAAAAAAATGTAGATAATTCAATCAGAAGTAACTTTCAGAGATCTATATATTTTCTGCTAAGAATAAGAAAATCTATCTCATATTTTATGACCGAAACATGTCAGATGCTTCTTAAATTAAAGCCTCAGCCTTATGAAGGTTCAAGCAAATACTTAACAAAGTAAATGCATGCAGTGCATCCTCAATTATACAACTCACACACCTGAAGCTAAACACAGACATGCATCTTTTAGAGTGTGAAGGTCTGTACAATATCAGCACTACATAAAACAAGTTAGACTCTTTCCAAATTGTTCTCTAAATAACTAGAGGAAAACCCAATCTTATGGACACAAAAATAGGTCCACATAAAATATTCTACAGGTATCAGAGAAGGAATTTATTCAGTTGTTAAAGATTGAGGGTTATATGTCTTTTGGAACTGTAAATTTAGGTAAGTGAGGAAATGATACAGCACTGTCGGTGATCTACCAAAGAGATCTCTGATGTTTTATAAAACTCATCACACTATGAACAAACAGGGATAAAATTCGTTTCATTCAAAAGTTAATATATAAAAATATAAAGCTACCCTTCATTAATTATTTTTGTTGCCTCTTTTATATGTTTTACATTAATGAATCCAGTCAAACATATGCCTTAATTTACTGGATTAAATTCTAAATGTTAAAAATACCACTCCGCTGTATAAAAAGTTGCACAACAAGATGTTTGGATCATAAGAAGGCTAAAACCTCAGGGCCATGCCCAACATTTAAGTAATTTTTGCTTCATAAGTTTTCCCTCTCTCCCACATCCCAAATCAAAACCCTTCATACTGCCTCCTGGTACTCACCTGCCTACTCTCCTTCTACCCTCCTCCCCAGCTCAACTGACAAGAGACTTCTTCAGTGGCAAATACTGGTCGATCTCTTCTAGATGGATCTATTCTTTTCATATTTAGCCACATACCTGTTATTACATCATTTATTCTAAATAAGTCTAAAATGACAATTGCTTGGTATAGCTCCATTTACAGTTTCATCATAACACAGTATAAGGACCAATAATTTAGAGAGAAGTGGTGCTGGTGTGGTGCAAACTGAGCAGCAGGAGAAAGTTTAAAAAGCCCAATTTATCCTCTGCTTTTTATGGGATGGGATTTAATGATAATATCAGTGTTTTCCCTTTGAACAATTATACTTAAAAAAATAGAAGTGCTTTTCTGAAAGAAATGTAAATGTAAAACTTGTTAATACTTAGTAACAATAAAACACACTTTCATGCTCAGATGGAATCCTTCAGCTCCTCCTGAAAGATGCAATGAGAAAGGAAAAAGAAGAAATGGATATTCTCTTCGATATTGTTTGTCAGAGACAGAAGATAAAACACTCATCTTTCATTGATACAGTTAAATCCTTTCAAAAGTTCTCAATAAAGTTAGTATTCTGCAGAAAACCTAAGCAGGGTAGGCTTTCCAAATGGCAATTAAATTATACAAATCCTTCCATTGCATCCCATAGACCCACTGACAACTGGTATTTTACAGTGCTTCTAATAGTCCATAGAATGTTAAGAAAGGCAAGTGACAGAGTAGTGGTAACCTCTTCTACTGTCAAGGAGAGATTTTCAGAACACTTACAATCTGGTCTGTACCGATCAGGCTGAGATGTTCTTTTCACCAACAAACTGTAATTAAAAATAAAATAAACCCCATTTAAATCTAGATATGTAACTGAATAACATACATAAAAACTATTCCCTTTATCAAAAATCATCTGAGCCATGTGAGTCCCTGTTCTTGTTCAGTTTCTTTTCCTGAAAACATCCTGATTGTGGGGAAGAGCTGGGGGTATTTCCCTCCCAAGTCCATCAGTGCTAGTCTTGAAATGGCTGGAGGGTCACTGCCAAGGCAAAACAATACAAAAGCATTTCCCCTCCTTTGCTTCACCCTCCCCTTAGTGACTCAAGCAGCTCCTCTGCGCAGCTCTCCTTCATGCTACAGCATCAAATTAAAGCAGGATCTCTGAATGGGAATCTACTCTGGAAAATACGCTGGACTAGACTAATTAATTACTAAGTTTTGTGATTGTTTTGCTCACCTTGCCACTTTAATCATTTTCGGCTTGTATTTTTCTATATTGTTAAGCAGAACCTTCATGGTCCTTCCAGTTCCAACAATATCCTTATAAAACAAGAAAAATAAAGTAAGTAAAACACAAAGGAAATCTGAAAGGAGGAAATCTGGACAATGACTGAGAAGTTCCATGTTCTTATTTTGTGGAGATGATTTCTTTTTCCAGTTCATTGTAAAACCACATCCAATAAAGGCTATATTTGAAGCAAGCATTTTCTATTCATAAAATTATCAGTTCAAGGACTGTCTACTTCCTCTTGAAAACAGCTATGTTGCAGTACTTGGGATGTAACTTGGGACTGGAAATGACTCTACTGGGCACTGCAAGGATGCAGGGATTAGACTTTTCATATTATGCTTGAGATCACAATATGTCAACATGTCTCCATGTTGGGACTAAGTTTGCCCTATTTGTTGTTTTATTAGCATAGTACAAATGTGATTTCTCCAGAGCTGCCATATCCAATATCATCTCAATGAGATCAGTAGGTACCTGGCTAGAAAACTGACCATGGAGAGCAGCTGTTGATGTTGAACTCTGGGGGTGGATTAGCAACACCTTGTCTCTGCCCTCCAGCTGTTTAATAGCCTTAATGAAATTTGCTGTGGACATTTTTAATTTCTGTTAGAGCAGCTGGAATGAGTAAATATGGAGCTCTTAGCAGCCATTCAGGTAACAAGCTATTTCTCTGGCTGATGGGGTTTTTTTCCCATCCTTTGCTAAGAGAAGAAATTTCAACAGTATACAGTTCATTACTATGTCCAGCTTACTTCCCACACAAGAGACTGGTTTTGAAATGCCAGGCAGATCCTAATGTGCTCTCTAGCTGCCACAGTTGCTTATTCAACATTTTCAAAGAGAATCCCTATCTTAATTACATGAGAATTTGGAGTACCAGTGAGGTGACATGTTCTTTCCCTCTACAACTGAACACTGCTGACTTACATCAGCAACAGCTCTGTGATGGGCTGTCCCCTGGGGACACGACTGGGTGGAGAGCTGGATGCAGGAGTCAGGGGCCTTGAGGGAATGACTGACACTCCCAACCTGACTTTGAACAACCCTGAGGCTGTAAAGCATATACAGGGCCACTAGTTCAAAGTCATGCACCTGAGAAATGCAGGGCATCACTGCAGTTGATTCACTGTGCTCCAAGGAACAGAACAACTTGAAGAACAGGAGTTGCTGAAACCATAGAAAGAACAAATCAAATGAGGCAGAAACAAAGATTCCTGGGTATCACAAGGCAGAGCACCAGTTAGAGTGACAGTAATGTAGTTTGATCTGTCATGCAATTGCAAAAAGACTGAGAGGCCATTAAGCAAACCAACCCCTCTCCTGCTTCACCACCTCCCAGTGAAAGAAGTGTAAACACGGCCAGGATTTAGAAACTGAAGAGCCAATCATAATTTGGCTGTGTGACTTTATCTAAGTACAATATGACATAAGCACTCAGCTTACCTCCACAATTAGAACATTCTGGAAGAAACAAACAAAAAGGAATACAATTATAAAATATTCACATAATAAAAGAAACAAATGTTTAAAAAAGGGAAATGAAGATAGGTCTGTGTGCATATGTACAACACAGTGGGATACAAGGAGTTTCCTGTTTCATTTTTGTGCCCTGAAAAAGAGCCAGCCATAAGAGCAAGCCCTGCAGTCAGGGACCACAACTTAATTTAGCTCTGTCTAGATTATCCTCTTTGTCCAAGAACGGATGTAGCTTTGGAAAATAAAATTAGATGGAAGAAATCCAAATAGGATGAGCTTCACTACATTCCAGCATCTCTAGCTGTGTACTACAGTGTACCCTGTAGTTCACTAAAACACTATTTCCAATGTTAGTATGAGAATACAGCAATAATATTCTTTCTCTGAAATAAATGCTCTTCCTCCCTCCACCCACACCCCAGCAACTTCACAGTAAAGGATCAGAGGCCGAGTTGTAACACCCACTCTCATACTGTGAAGCACCCCCTTTCTCTTCAGATACTGCTGCTGAAATCAGTATTATTTGAAGAGAAGGGGAGTGGCCCAGACAAGAACAGTGATGTCAAGCTTTAGGACAGTATCGTCACACAGGCTGAATCTTTTTACTGAAATGGTTCATCACTGTTCCAGGAATTCCAATGTCTAAGGAGACTTCAGTTCTTCTACTAAAAGCAGTAAGTTGTAACATCCTTATTAGAAGAAATAAAAATCTATTTATTAGTAGGCATGATCATATGCATGATCATATGCATGATCATATGCATGATCAAAAGGATGGACTCTTACAATCTTGCATTAAGATCTACTTTCTGAAGTGAAACCTGCAGTAGCAAGAGACAGTTACTTCACAAATACCTTTATCTATCTATCTATCAATGTATACATCTTACATGGATGTGCACACTGTGTGTCCTGAAAAACCTCGAGACCACATGGTTTCATATCCATGCAGTATCCACCAGCCTAGTTCACATTCCACTTTCTTTCTATTAGGCTTGTTGGCTTTGCTGCTACATAACATGGAGATGCTTTAACTTCCTTTTCCATAACAGAAACCCAAGGCTGAGAGTTGTAAGAGAGACTCAAACACATGGAGAAAGAGTGTTGAAAGAAGCATGCTCACAACCAGCACACCTTTAATAGCTTCATTAATTGATATGTAAATAAATTTTTATCTTCAAACCAGAAATTAATGTAGATTATCCATATTTATATTCATACTGCAGCTCTTCCTATCACAGTGCTTGGTAGGGAGACATGGCATACTTCATGCATTAAACACTGCAGAAACACATTACCACACACTGGTATTATACCTGGATGCTTCTGAAATGGCAAAACACTTGGTAAAGGTGTGGAGGGAACTCCCGGTAGCAGTTGAGCAAATGTCAGCAATGGAGATACCACTCAAGAAAGCCACTAATTTAGACTGAGCTCTGGTGGAATGTATATTAATCTTAGAGGGAGGCTCCTTTTTGGTGTTTTCATAACAGGTTTCACTGGTGGTTTTCCTGCTTGGCACTCCTGACTTTCAACCTCTCAGCTGCTGACACAAACAACTTTGGATCTCAAACACCTAGTCCTGTGAAGGCAAAAAGTTAAAGGCCTCTTAACAACAAAAGTCTGAAGACAACCTGCCTCTAGAAACATCTCCCTTCAAGAAAGAATGGAAGTATATCAGTTGACTAGATAATTTGAAGAGCCAAAACCATGTTCAGGAGAAGCTTATGACAGGTGTGTAGAAACACATTTTTTTTGAAGGAAACCATTTGGATCCAAAACCAATTTGGTTCTCATCTGGCTTCCTATATGAAGTCATAAGTGGGAAAAACACATCTGAGGACTAGCTCAGGACACCTGGGTTTGAGGCATAAGGAAATTACTTGATTCAGTCAGTGGACACCTGAAGATAATGTGCAGGAGTAATGGCTTGAGCCATTAAAGCCATTACAAGCCCAAGGTACTTGTGCAGCTGGTGATATATGTAAATATTGATGTGTTTACACACACACAAACACACACACACACACACATATCTATAATATAGGGAGAGAGCAAAAGAGTTGACAAGGAAAGAACCTTACCAGAACTAAAAATGGAAATGAACTATTTTAGTACAGGCCCAGTGACAGTAACCATGATCAAACACAGCCCACAGATGTTAAGGCAGCTCCATAGTGTTCAGACAGGTTCAACAAAGTCAGTCTATGAGTCAGGGTCTGGGTCAATGTTTTCAGTAACGTACAGGTTTGGCTGCAGCTGAGCTGAAGGTTAGTACCCACACAGCGAGATCAGGCATGGACTAAGAGCCCAGAGCTGAGCTGCTGTTTCTGTGCCCACAGGTGTGAGTAGAAGCCCCAGAGGACACAGGTCATGGCCATTTAGCATCTATTAGTGCATCACTGTGAAAGATTGAGAGAAAAGCAAAGTCCTGGGACATTTAATTGACAGATGAGTTTCTTTGCTACCACAGTTGCTTCAGCTGTTCTGTCAAGATCAGCAGTAGGGATTCTCTTGCTTGGTCGCATGTGGAAATCACAAAGTTGGACAGAACGAGGGGACAGCAGCTTCCTTGGCCACGGAATTTTGGTTAACTAATAGGGAGGAGTAGACTTTACTATTTAACTTGTGAGAAAAAAGCATCATAGGCATTAATAGAGAATAGATCTGAAGAGACCATGAAAGATCATCTTCTGTTGGGCTACAGCAGAAATTTTAAACAATCCTTTGCAGATATCTGATTTACTTCTTCTAGAACATGATAAGTACTCCAGAACCTCCCCAGAGAATGTGTCACAATACCTCATTATCTAAGAGCAAAAATACAATTAGAGAACTTGTTTTCTAGTGGATATTTGGCCTGAACTTTTTTTGAAGAGAACATAGAAAAAAAGCATTTTTTTCTTCTCTTTTTTCTTCTTCTATATTTGAAAGACATATTTCCTCAGTTTCCTCTTCTTTAGATTAAACAACTTCTATTTATTCAACATTTTCTCACAAGTTATATTTTCTAGCTTTCTGATCATTCTTTTGTTCTCCTCTGGAATTGGTCCAACTGGTCAGAATCCTTCTCCAGCTGTGGTGTTCCAAACCAGAAAGAAATCTTTCCAGTGTCAAAAGGAATAAAAGAACCACTTTTTATGCTTTATAAATAATCCTCCTTTCTATGTATCCTAGTACAACAGTTACATCCTTTATAAAAATATACTGGTGTCTCATATGCAACTTGTGATCCACCTATTGTCTCCAGGACTGTTGCTGAGTCAGTCCTCCCTCACTTGCATTTATGCAAAAGATTACTTCTGTATAAACACAGAAGTTGGTATTCATCTTTATTGTCATTACATGTCATTCTTTGAACCAAATCCTTAAACTAATTTCTTAAGATCATAATAACTTGTAGTATTTTTCCAGGTAGTATGAGTACCATTAAATGCTAATTCCATCTTTTCAATCATGAATTAAATATTGTATAGTCCCTGGAGACCGTGCTTTAATGCATCTCGTCTGACAGTGAAGCATAATTAACTGTTTCTTGAGAACAGCTTTCCAACCAGTTACACATCTGTCTAATAGAAATTTAATCTTGTCTGTTTCCTTATCACAAATTACTCATATGAAGGAAAGAGGATTAACATGGATCCAGACATGCCTGAAAGGTTTGTCTGGCTACAGGAGTGATAGTCACCTGCACATGACTTCAGCTGAAGTGTAAGATCTCATATTTACTGACCAACTTGAGAAGGAAGAATTTTGATGGATGCCATCTCTCATCCATAGAGTCAGAGAGTCCAACTGTTGCAATCATATACATTGGGGAAGTTCCTGTAAGATGTCTAGGCCAGAAAACACAGATGCTCTTTTGTATTATGCTCATTCTTATTATTTCCAAAACACTGATGAGGATTTTCTGTACTGTGGAGAAATCCCATATGTAAAGCCTTTGCAGTTGAAAAGCCACTATAAAATATTTAGATATGAAAACATTTTGTAACTATAAGTAAGCAGGCATCCTAACAAATTACTCTCCTGGGAAACTGACCATTGTTGCCTATCCCCTGCCTTTCTACTGTTGAAGCAGTCTACAGATAGAAGATTTCATAAAAGGGATGGAATAGCAGAGTAGTAGAGTGATAAGCTGCAAGCTGCAGAGAAATGTTTTGATATAGTGTCCAAGACTAGATAGCAGTGACGTCTAACTAAAACTGGTTGAAATAGATTAGCTTATCCTTGATCAGATGGATAGCAGAGGATGAAAGAAGAATGCAATGGATAAGACAAATTAGTACATTATCAGTAATGCCACCATCATCCTTAAGGCCAGCATCTCTTGTGAAAGGTCAGTTACGTGGAAGACCTTACTCAGCTTCACTGTGAAATTCTTGTGTGTTGATGCACAGAAGACTGGTAAAACTCATCAGCTTGTAGTGCTGCAGCAGTAACTGATAGCTGGATAAATAGGAAGCTAAAGGATACAGAAGAAAAGATCTTTTCTCAAATATGTGTGTTTGAAGCTCCTGTACCACGTAGATCAAGAATGTTTTGTCCTTTCAGATATATTTGAGGCATTTACAAAGAAGGAAACCACATGAAAAGTAACCCAGCCTTCTGCATTCTGTCTACTTTTGAAACTCAGAGGACAGGATATAGGAATATTTACTTACATCTTGACTAGACTAAAGATGGCTTAATTTCTAAGTAGAGCCATCTTCGCCAATACAATCTCTGAAGTACATCCAGAAATCTAATAATGGTGGTAATATATCTTAGAGTGAGACAGAGTACAGTCCATTTTTTAAAATATATCATGGGAAGATTCATGCATAGTTGAAATAAAAATGTTTGCTGGCTTCAGAGAATGAAACACCTTCCTATTGAGTCATTGCAAAAGAATCAACATGGCAAAAGAATCTGCTTCTTTTACTGATGGATCAGAGGGATGGTTGGGAGCTGATAGATTTGGATGACTGTGATTCATTCTGTGTTCACACCGTTTTTTACCAGGTAGCTGGCAGAAGGTAGGCTGGTGCAACATAGAATCAAAGAATACCTCAAGTTGGAAGGGATGCATAAGGACCATTAAGTCCAACTCCCTGCTCTTTGCAGGAGTACATCAAACTAAACCATATGACATTGACCGGGTGCTTCTTGGAACTCTGACAGGCTTCAGATCCTGGCCACTTCCCTGGGGATCCCGTTCCAGTGACTTGACTATGGTTTCAGTGAAGAACCTTTTCCAGTCTGAACTTCCCAGACATAGCTTCATTCTATTTCCTCCTGTCCTGTTGCTGGTCACTAGAGAGCTGTGTGCACTGTCCATCTTGAGGAAGTTGTAGGCTGTGATGAGGGCACCCCTCAGCCTTCACTTCCCAGCCTTCACTTCACATGGACAGTACAAGTGACCTCAGCTATTCCTCAGAAGTCTTGTCCTTGTGCCCTTGCAACAACTTGGTTGTCCTGGACACACTCTGATAGTCAGAAGTCCTTGCATTGAGGCACACCCAGCACTCGGGGTGCAGCTGTGCCAGTGCAGAGCAGAGTGGGACACTCCCCTCCCTCACCCAGCTGGCCATGCTGTGTCTGATGCCACCCAGGACATGCTTCATTCTCTAAAGCCAGCATCCCTTTTTATTTGGACTATGTAGGAAATCTTTCTAGGACAGGGTTGACCCTCCTGGCTGCCAGGGCATGCTGGTTCATGTTCAACTTGCCAAGGACCAGGACCCCCAGGTCCCTTTACATGGTGCTGCTCTCCAGTCTCTCATTCCCCAGTCTGTGCCTATAACAGGGATCACCCTGTCCCAGGAGAATCTTGTTAAATTTCATATGATTGGTGATTGCCCAGCTCTCCAGCCTATGCAGATTTCTGTGTAAGGCCCCTCTACCTTTGAGGGAGTCCACAGCCCCTCCTGTTTTAGCATCATTGGCAAATTTTCTTAATGCACATTCAATTTATGAGTCCGGATCTTTCATAAAAACATTAAAGAGCAGCAGCCCTAAAACTGTCCTCAGTGGTTTTGAATGCAAAGGAGTGCTGTGAAATTTAAAATTCTCCAGTTTTGAGTGATCAGGATATACACAACTTGCAACTCTGTACATGAACATTTGGACAGAGCAGAAATAATATTTGTGGTGAGCAGGGTCTCCACAAAAATAAAATTTGCACTTCCATATTCATTTCTAGACAGTAGTAAAAATGGCCCATAGCAGCATGTCTTGGGTCATCTGGAAAAAGGAGGTTTTTGACAATACTAGTACCATGCAAAATAAAGAAGAAATAACTTCTACTCCCCACGTAGCATGTGAATTTGCCTCTCATGCTAAAGAGAAATCTCTTGTGAATGTTAAATTTTTAATAATGAACAGAAAATATGCAAAAGTTGAAAATCTGTCATTTAGTGCTTTTTAAAGCCACATGTTTATACACTGCAAGAAAGTATGTTGTTTTTACAGTACATTTTAAAAAATCCTGACTTACAGTAAGATGAAAACTACTTCAGCACTAAGTCAATACATTTCTGTTGTTTACCTTCCCACAGGTCAGTAATAAATGGAACAATGCCAACTAACAAGACCAAGCAGAATAATGAGAGCATGTCTGCTTCCTACCTGACAGTAGTAAGTGCTATGGAAATTATTTTTCATCTTCCTGGAAAAGAATAACAATGTTTTTTCTAGACTTGGATTTTTTTGTTCCATTCAGAGGACTGTTTTCAAAGGAAAATTGCTATGAAATAGTAGTACCTTGAAGTTAGCCCTGAATAAGACTTTGAAGAAAACTGTGTATTTGAATTAAAATAAAATGTGAAATTTTAACAAGGTAAAAACTCTAAGTTGCACATTCACAAAGGGCACAGTATTTCCTTGAAAGCTGAAACTATACTTAAGTAATCAAATAAACAACTGTACTTAATGCCATACTACAGCTAAGAGGACAAACTCAGCCCTCACATGTATAGCAAGAAAATCAGGTAGGTACATAAAAAGGGTATTTTCTCCTTAAATGTTTCAGCATAAAATCAGCAGAATAACATACACACACTTTTTTTTTTCTTTTATAGAAAGAAAAGAACAGAAAGAACTTAAAACTGAGAAAAGAAAAATTATTTGAGACCTGAAAAAAATACCTCAGAATGAAGTAAGGTTTGTAGCAGGAAGTAATAGCTTTTATTTAATTAACAGCCTATTTCCCAGTGGGGGAACATTTTTCACAAAAGAACTTTGACCTTTCAGCCCACAGCCTTAGAGAGACCACAAAATACCTTCAACAGCTGAGCCTGGGAACAAAAATTCAGAACTGCAGTATGCACTTGAAATCATGGACTGAATAAAATAGTGGCTTTACAGCACATTATAATCCTCCAGTGCAGCTGCCTTTCAACTCATTTATCAGTGTTCCACAGCTGATAATTTCCTCTCTTATTTTAGCTCAGAGGAATTCCTAACATTTTTATCTGCTCCTCTGGTCACAGGGCAGGTGATTGTGTAGGGCAATCACTTTTCTTATGCCAAATTGTCTGATTAGCACATTAGGTTAAAATTAAGAGTTTCTCCCAATCTGTACTTAGCTGAAGTCTGCTGATTCCATTCAGACCAACAGAAGGATCTGCATGCTTGAAATTTCACTTCTTCCCACTATATCAGTTGCCTACTATTAATTTCCTGTTGTTAATTCCACCTTCAAACCTTGTCTCATTTACATCCTACAGTATGCCAGGACTGTACAGCAGGCTCCCAATGGATTAGTTTATCTAAAAGAAGCTTAAGTAATGACTGTGTGATAGGCAAACATGCAACCATATGGCAATATGAATTTGATAATGGCAACCTGCCTAATCCAGTAGGCAAAGGTATTGAAAAAGGCCACAGTCAAAGACAAAAACCTGTTCACATTCAGAAAAGAAAATTAGGTTCACCATTTTAGCAGTGACGATAGTTGACTATTGAAATAGCATTCCTGATGTATGGAGGCTTCTCCATCAAGTCTCTAAATCAAAATTGTTGGTAGTTCAGAAGATACACTGTAGGTACACTGAAGAAATTATCATTTGGGACCCTTCATTCTAATCACTCAGAAGTTCAGACAAAATGCTTTTGGGCCTTAAGATAAAGGAATCTCTAAACAAAGCCCTGTTTGTGATCAGGCCAATTAATTGTCCTGGGAAGGAAAAAAAGGAAGGGAAAGAATGAACCTTAATTTGGGAAGATTGGCATAATTTGGAGTGATGGAAATACTTTTATCTTCAAGTTCCCATTGATATCCTGAGTTTCTTCCTGTCTCTTTCTTGGACAGAACTATTCATAAACTGTTTGGGAGTACTTGTAACATTATTAGTTGTACCAGCTTGCAAAGTATGCATGAATACACAATGTCAAGAAAAGGTGAGTTCATTTATTTGTCCAATTCTACAGTGAGAGCATATTCGGAAAAAAAAAAAAAACAACAAACACCACCTTTGCCCCACAAAATCTCTTTTTTATCAAGCTCTATTTCTTTTTTTGTTTTGTTTTATGGGGGTAAGAAGATAGAAAGCAACAATATAGTGTATTTTCATTCCCTTTAGATAAATTTCCATTCAGCAGTCTGCATTTTCAGTTAGATTCTTTCTGAAGATACCTTTTCATGTGTAGTCCATATCATCAGAATTTCATAAAATTGATACTGTGATTCTTCAAACTGAATTTTTAATGAATTATCAGTTTACTCATCACACATACAGTACTTGCTTTCTTAGCATTGTATTTGGGGAACCTCAAGTACCAGTGGTTAAACAAAACATTTTATGACAGTGCCATAGAGCTGAAGAATCACCATTAAATAAAAATTAAAGAAAAACGCATCAAGTTTCAGTGAAGAGGTTCAAAGGAACCTACAAGGATTCCTGTGAGAAGTGAAACAATTTTATGTTATACACACAGGAATGAAATCCACAGATATTAACACTTCATCACAATGTCAGAAAATATTCTGTAAAATGAGACATCTAGCTAGGAACTTTCTACAGGTTTCTAGAAAAGTTCCCATATGTCTGATTTCAACCTTTTCTGCTGGGCTCATTCACATCTTACGGCACGCTTGGAAGGACAGCAGATATGACATCTCAAAAATGTTATTTTTCAGACACTTGGTTTGGTCAGTAGCAGCTGCTGATGGAAGCAAACAGGTTAATGTGTTAAGAGTCCACATATACAAACTCCAGCTATTTAAGTTGTGTAAAACAAGTTCATAATCTTCAAGAGGTAACAGAGTGGGGGACATAACGGAGGACCTGATGCTTTGTTCTTAGAGGGCATTGTGTCAAATGCTGTGCACACTCATGTTCCACTTGCAGCCATCTTCACAGCATCCTTCTGTTGTGCATAAAAAGTAGAATAAACTACCATAATTAATCTAAGGGTAATTAATCTAAAGGTAATTCAGGAATTACTCATGTCTCCATTTTCTCACTTGCATGAAGAAGTATAGTCTTCTGGTCATCTGGAATTGGATGAGGATTTTCTGGACATGGGTGAAATAGGATTATGAACAGGTATGATGTAGAAGCAGACAGACAGTAGCTGAGCAGAGCCCATATGAAAAATGGGATAGGAAGGCTGTAAAGGTTTTTTATACTTCCTCCAGAACACCACCACCAACAACAAAAGAAAATAATGATGAACAGTAGAACAGATTACCTAAGAAAGAAGTGCAAAGAAAAGTGATTGACTTTGGAGAAAGAAAAAATAGTGTCTTTTGCTCCAAAAAAAACCAGTTAAGGATGGCAACTGTCAGAAGAATAGACAGTATCAAATCTAATTAAGAAAAAATGCAGAACAACAAAAGTGACTAAAGATGGCAGTTAAGCAGAAGTACTGAACATGTGCAATGCTTCAAGACACATAAAATCAAAGAATGAAAAAGATGAAAAGCAAGGCTATGTGTCTGATAGGAATAAATTAAGATGTTGAGGTGAGTGGGGGACATGACTATTGCCAAAGTGTATAGTGAATTTTGTATACCTTTATTGTCATATAAATTGTCTCTCATGTATATAGTGTTCTAAAGAGAATGGAATTATTGTTTCTGCAAATTTATGAGCATTACTCTAAAAAGGAATGCATATAGGGGAAGAAATCACAACATTAGTCAAGACAGTGAATACTAACAGAGAGAAAAATAATTCTGAGAAACAAATTTGAAATGGTGAGGATAATATGTATATTAATCTAGAGAATAAAACATTGTGTTAGACAGCTGCCACATGTATGGTTAATTAAATACTGATGTGCTAACATATTTAGGAGAATGATAGAGAAACACCTCTCAGAACTGTTGCTGGAGCCTATGACATGCATAGAAAATGTTTCAATAAAACAGGAATGAAATGAGAGGCATAAGAGAAGAAAGTGACAACACTTTCTGTTCCTGGAACATCCTCCCAAATGACAAGCTGGGCAAGAAAATGGTAGACAATGGATAATTGATAAGGGAAGACATATAAAGGAAGTTTGGAGATTTTATAGCACAAATCCTGCCAGAAGGAATTGAGAAGAGCTGCATGGAGGATATCTTCTTCTGAGTGAATCTTCTTTTTTGTATGAGCCAATCAGTCATTTTAGGAGACCGTCAGACTGAGGAAGGAGTGCTCAAACTGACACAACAAAGTGCAGAGAAAACACAAATACTCACTTTCTTTTTTTCTTGATGGCTATTTATTACCTTCTACACTCTCTGAAAACGGCAAAACCACTGGCTGTCAACAACATGTACTTAATATGAACAAGGGGAATTCATACAGATCATAAGCATTGACAGAATTTTATAAATTCACTGGCTCCATAATTGTATAGTACTAACTGTATAACTACTCCGTATTAATTTAAAGTTCTTATTAACTTAAAAATGAATGATGATTATTTTTGTTCACTTTCTACGCTATACAGAAATGATAGTAATATATGTATCTAAGTTTGACATCAAATATATTATACAACTGTAATAAGTATTTAATTGCAAGAATATATAAACTTTAAATTTATGATTTTATCTGACTTGTCTCATTTGCACGGAGACAAGTCAAAGTGATATAGGAGCTTTTTGAAAGGTTACAGACATATTTTACATATGGAGTGATATACAGAAAGAGTCTTGTTATTGGAGAATTTGGACTGCAAAACCAGCTCCAAAGCTCTTCAGACAAAATATATCAACATACAAATATAAGAGATAAATGGCAGTGCTACTCAAAACTCTGGTACAGCGGAACCTACTTCAGTTTCTAGATGTTTTAAAATTTACTTTGCTCAAATGTCACAAATCCTTGAAAATATGTTACAAATTTTTACAGCATTATACAGTATGGTTACAGTATTGACACTAAGCAGGGTTATATTGTTTGTTCTTTCACCTCATCATCATACATTTTCATTGCCATCTTGTTGTGAAACAGATTTCTAAGCAGCAATTGATTATCTCCCCTTTTCAAAATGTTTTCCCCTTTACAAACATTAATGATAAGTTTTACCCAAGTGGGCATTTCAGCTTAAAAGTAATTGAAAACTAACTACTTTACTATGAAATCGGATTCTGAAAAACTGTATGTTCACTACTCACATGATTGATTTTTAAATGATATTTTTTCTAGATAGAAAGGGTTACAAAGCACTAGTGTGTTAAGCTATATCAGGACTCATTCTTCAAGTACCTTAATTAATGATTTGTGCCATGGAAAACTTAATTCTTGCCTCAGTGACCTTCTTCACAGAAAAATAATTTCAAATGGGGGATTATTTTCTCCAAACAATTGGGCAGTCTGGGTCTATATGCTAACTCTCATAATATTTCTCTTTTTTGTGGTTTGGGTCATTATACATTTTTGCCAGGCTTATAATAATTTTATAAACAAAAGCATATTGTGGAGAAGTACAGAGGAGATATTATTCTGAAGAACTATTATCCTTAACAGCCACTTTCTAATTAGCTTTTAAAACTTTTTTCTTTCTTAAAGCTTTTTCAGAAAAAAACTCCAACATTATTATATACCAGCATGTTCACTCAGTAATCTGTTTGTCCAATAGGCAGCAAAGCATGAACATGCCTTAGTTCTTCACTAAAATTATAGGCTAGCTGATGTTCCAGGTATTATTACTTAATGAAAGGCACTTCAACATCAAAATCTCAGAATCTTTTCTCTGTAAGTTTCAAACTGTTTACATTTATTGATACTTTTCAGCTTTATAGAAACTTAATTGAACTTATATTCCAAACCGACACTTGTGCTTTTGAAAACACCTTCCATGATCAGGAAGTTAATGGGATTTAACTCAGTATACTAATTTTTCAATATAATTACATTCTTTTCTTATTAAATACTCCAAGCAGGCAGAGGAAGAACAGAGCCTGCTTCATAGCAAGGAAGTTGAATTCTTTGAATAAGTCTTCAACTAATTCACTCAGTGATGTTGGATGGTTACAGAACTGTAGTTTTAAAAGCCTACAGCTAAAGAGAGGCACTAAAAACACTTAAAGGAGAAGATTTACATGGCCTGTAGGAGGCTCTGAATCAGCCCACAAATGGCTGATTAGTAAAATGTGCTGAATACTTGCACTAACTGCTGAAGTCAGCAACAGATGGAGGAGTTGGCATCTGTGGACATAAGGCCACTCCTTCACATACCCAACTTTAGATGTGTAAGCATGAGCATTTGAGCCAAAGCTTTGTATTCCAGCTTTTCAAACAGCAAAATAAGCCTTAAGGGAACCCTGTTCTCACGTGTTATAGTAAAAATGCTATTTCATTATTCCTTCATCAGCTGAGTCTCAGACAGCCCCACATACAAATGCCAAACAGGCCCTTGGAGCATCTGCTCCCCTGGCAGTCCCAGCTCTCCCTTCCTGCCTCCCTTCAGCCTCCCCACCCAGCTTCCAGCACCAAGCTCCTCTCCTGAGCAGCTATTTATTCCCAAACCAGCCGCTTCACACCTACCCATGATCCCAGCCTCCTTGCCCAGCTCTTAAATTATCTTAAACTTACCTTAAACTTATCTTAAACTCATATCTTAAACTACATTGCTGCTCAGTCTTCTCCCCAAGTATCTCCTAGTATCTCATCCTGGCCAAATTTTGTGCCCCATTCCATACCAGGAACAGGAGAGCCATGCCACTGAGAAAAAGATTACCAGGATTTTCATTGTAAGAAAACAATTTACTTCATTTTTGATAAGAGCTGGACTAATTAGGGCAATCTTCCTTCTCATGCACAGATAAATACACAAAAGTCTTGCAAAAAAATAATGTTTTGCCCAGTGAATTCAAACGATACTGGAAATATCATGTCTGGAAATAATATTAATATCTGCAACCGTTAATCAAGGAAATTTGGGATTGCAAGATGGGGAAGGAGAGCTGGGCTAGGAAGTTTAGAAAATGTTTGAACTATGTTCAAAAAGAGAAATGTTAAGTAAGATGCACTGCCAGTTCTGCCTGTGAGGTAGACAAACATATGCAAAATCATCATAGAAAAACAGGTAACTCCAGTGTTTGAATATTAGCAAGTAGCAAATTAATTAATATTTCTCCAGAATATGATTAACGCTTTAGTGGTAATTTGGAAACAACACCCAGCAGGAATATTTAGAAGTATAAATTGAGTACACACATATCACTAAAATATTCTGAGTATAACAGCATTTTTTAAATTTCAGTTCTAGTTGCAGCAAACTCTATTTAATATTAAAGAAATATTTAAGGTTAAGTTTTTCTCTTCTTTTTCTTGTTGTACAAAACAAGTGAGTTTGCCAGTGCTCCATTTGAGTGCTTTGAAGAAACTGATATTATCTAGAACCACCTAATAAAACAGTGACTGCACATACAGTACAAATAACAAGGTAAGTATTATGTTGCCTTAATGCATAAGTAAAGAATCCATTTTCTGACCATTTGCCACACAGACCATTTGCCTAATGAAATCAGCCTTCCTTCCTCTTCAAAGTACTGCTTTGTATTACCATGGTTGGATGAAAATGGCCTTTTCACTGCCTCAAACCACTCTCTCTCCTTACCACAAGGTTTAAGCTTAGTGCAGATTCAGTCATACAGCCAGCCTGATGCTGAAATAAAAAATCCCATTCGATTCTCTGCATGAAAGTCTCAACAACTGAATTTTGTGCAGTAGGAAAAATGGTAATAAATTCCTATGCTGAACTCAACAGGGATATGCACTGTGCAGTTTGCTTGTATGCACCCATTGAAGGCAGAAAAAACAAAACTGCATGACATAAACAAGCTAAGGGAAAACATTACAGCACAAATTTTGCCCACAATCTGACTGATGGTACATGTATAACTATTGGTAAATCCTGCACAAGGATGGAGAGGTTACATTCTGACCTTTTTGGGCATCTGCAATCTGAAAGCAGTGGTATCAGAGCAATTAATTACAGAAGAATAAATAACTTTGATTCCAGTATTAGTACCTGACAAAATTATATATCTCTTCTCAAGTATTTTTAGTGAATTTATTTTCTTTCATAAATTTAAAATGAACAAACCTTGCCAGTCAGCTTTGAAAGATCATCTCCTCCAATTATCTGCATATCTTGCATAGACTGATCATTCTGAAAGAAGAAACATAAAACTTTAATATTGGTTATAACTGTATAAAACAAAAATATAAATGTTACCTTTTTAAAAAATCTTGATTACTAGTCTTAGTTATTAATATTTTCTAATGCTTGTTAGTACTGGTGTACAAGAAAACCACACTCTCACTTCTTCCTTTGGCTTCCTGCATTTCCTGCTTGTTTTTAAGCCAACATCAAACTTGAGGTTTACTGGACTAGAAAAAGTTGCATCTTTCTTCTTAAAATAGTGTTCCCTTGCTTGCTATTTCTTAGTATGACAAGGATTGAGTAACATATTTAGCCCTTTCAAAATGGGAGGACAGGAGCATCTCAACATTTGACCAAACACCTGTAAGCACATTCTTGGTTTGAACAGCTTTTGGAAACACAGGCTAAATGTGCTTACATGTCAGCTTTTTTTGGAGAAATTCCCTTCATTTTTTTTTTTTTCAGGGGAAAAAAGTTTTGCAATATTTATCACTTACAATCAAAAATATTTTCAGTGTGCCATACAGTTTCCAGAGCTTTGTTTATTCAACTGACTCAAAGGTAAAATCCTTGAGGTCAATTACTTAAATATGGTTGAACTAAATGCAACAGAATAGTATGTTTTGATTTTCCTGTTAAAAAGGGGTTTTTTTTTTTAAAAAAATCTTTTTTTGCTGAATTTGTTTCGCAGACATTTCTAGTTGAAATTCCTTCTGATGGAAAATTCTCAACCAGCTCTAGCTCCAATTCATTATCAGCAGAACAAAAGTTAAGATCACATAAGGGAGACATGTGGAAGCCCTACTTTTAAGGCTAAACAAAAGAGGCCTTAAAGAATGTGGCAAATTAAAAAAAAAAATACACAGTCATGGCCAGGCTATATGAAATCTTCAGAAAAAGCAAGAGCAGGAATAAGTATAGTTAATGTGGGTTTTCTGCCAAAGTGATGCATGTGCTAATCTAATCTTCCTACCCATAGATAACATAAGTCCAATTGTAATGATAGCTCCAGTACCACAATGTGACACTGTGGTTTACTGGTAACACTAGGAAGCTTCATCATTACAAACAACTGACAAATACACAGTACTTAAATTCCCTGATTTTATTTCATAAATCCAGTGCTCTGAAGCCAAATGTTTTTCCATAGGTAAATACTGGCACATTAGGACTTAAAATGTGGATTAAGATCTACTGGACTAAGGGATTTATCCCTTAGCAGGACAAGCAGAGGCAGCACTTGGAGGGTCAGAGCTGCCCCCCGTGCAGATGTAACCACACCTGCCCATGCTCACAGTCCAGGTGACAGGAGTTCAGGGATTTCCTTTGCAGATACCTGATCACAAGCAATCTGGCAACCCCAGGAACTATTTGTGGTCCTCATGTCTAAATTAATACAGCCTTCCTGAATAACTGTAAGCAAAGGTTGTAGAATTGCCCAGATGAGAATTTCTCCAAGTTTGCATTCTGCAGACCCACCAAAAGGCTTGCTGGCTTTCGCTCAGACTCGGCTCTCCACAAAACTTTCACACCACAGCTTTGTAAGAAGTCCTTAGCAGTCATTGCTTTTAAAGACAGTTTTTAGACCTGCCTTCACTTTTTCTGCACCGGATCTGGGAGCTTTAGATAAATGTCATGCTGCTCTGATCCGTTTCCTGGGAAACAGTGCTAGAGCAGCAATGAAGTTACATCCCATACATTTTCTAATATGTTTCAATATTCTTTTGTTTATTTTAAAGAAAAACAGAAAAAAAGCCCAAACAACAACAAAGCAAGTAACTGATTTCCTCAGAAGATTATTTTAAAACTAAATAAAAAGTGGAGATCGAGAAGATTTTAAGTTCAGACTTAAAAGTGTAAGTCTTTTGTTGTAAAGCAAGACAGGTCACTCTTCAAAAAGTCAGGCATGTATTCAAGTCAAGACTATTATAAGACTATAAAAAGCAGATTGTTTCTAATATCTACCACAGCATGTGTAACCAAGGCACTGACAAAATATTTTTTCATTTTCAAATGAGAAAGTGTAGAATTTCATTAGCAACCAGCACACAAGAATTACTGAAGAGGCAGTTTGCCCTTAAGCTGCTAGTTGAGAAAGAGAAAAAAGATAACAGTGAGGTGCAATGATTAATGAATTTATTTATTTTTCACTAAAAAAAAAACCCTCTCTTTCAACAGTATTCACAGCAACACTGTTTCCTCTGCATTTGGTATTTCTGGCTTCAGCTGAAAGGAAGATGCTGAAATAGCATCTTCATTGCTGGCAAGCAGCTAAGCAAACACAAAAGCCATTGAGAGCAGGGGGATCACAGCATCCTGTCAATCTCTGCATTCACACGTTGGCTGTTGGGACACAACTGCACACATTTATGGAAATCCTGGTGTTCTGACTGGAGAATGAGTGCTGTCAAAGGACAAGGCTGAGTATTCAGCCTAAAAACTGTATCATTTTCTCTATGTTTTTTCTATATGCAGCTCAAAACCCTCCAGCCAAGGTATTTTCAAAAAAAATTAAAGAAATTCCTTGCATCATACTTGAGAGCAGTTCTCTTGCAAAAAAAAAAAAATAAACTCAGGTCATTGATTTTAATGCCATTTATAACTATCTACATTTATCATTTAACTCATGTTGTAAAATACATACCTGCCAAGCAGCAAGGCTCAATACCACGGTGTGACATTACCCTGATCATAATGTTCACATAGATAATTTGCACACTACGGTTGCCATGGGAACCTCTCAGGGCATTTTTCTGAGTTCTCAGTTTATAATCTCAAAATAACACTGCACTAAATGTTAAGTATAAAGTATAATGAATGTCAGGAAAGAAAAAATCTGTTTCATTCAGTACCAATTAATGTCAATTCAGAACTGTTTGTGTAATTTTCATGGTCTCAAGTCATTCAGAGCTTCTTTCTTCCTTTGTGAGTTATTCCAACTGATATAATTGAGTCTCTGAGATTTCTTATAAATGCGGAAATATGAATTGAAGCTTCATTTTCTGTCACCCAAAGTTTCTCAATACTTGGTTTCTAAAATACCTAAACCCTATCAACTCCTTTTTTTTTTAAAAAAAGATATTTGACACTAAATAGATCGGCTTGGATAGAGACAGCTCTAAATCACACTGTATTTTGGTCAATGCAGCACAGAATTTATTGCAGCTGTTTCTGACAAGACACGATGCTTTACGTCACAATTCCACACCTCATCCCAAGCTATATTTCTATCTTCTTTTTTATGTGCTAAATAAATCTTCATTTTCCAGGATAAATATCAGTTTCTTTGGTATTAATTACTGGGTTGTGGTTTTTCACTTGTTCATCTTTGTTTTATAATTCTATTTAATTCTAGGAATACTTGATGAATTGAAGCAAGAATGTTATTTCCACCACCATTTTTCATAGCATACAAGATAAAACTTTTGCTTTTAATGTAGATTGGAAGTATACATATTTAAATTCCATCTGTACTAAGTCATGTCTTTTGAACTGGGTGGGGCACAGAATTATTACATCTCTTTTACATCTCCTGAAATCAACACTTGGACATAGTTCAAGTTACAAGTGAAATGAGTTGGGTGGTCTCAGGAAAATTCATTATAAACAGCATTGCTCATCTGAAAATTGCACCAAACTGTGAACATCTGTTACTCTTCTGAAGAAACAGAATCTGGAATACATTAATACTGGGCTCAGTGAAACAAAGATTCTTTAATCATAGCAAAAAAAGTAGCTTTAACAGAACAGTTTAAATGCATAACTAAATTATGAAATATGGACACAAGGTCATTATCACACATCTAATTACTACAGTCTGCAGAGTTCATATGGAATTTCTTTTAATATGCAGTTGCCTTTTTCTCCCAAAATTCATCAGAGAAATTCAAAACAAAGAAGAATGTGACCATGACCTGTTCTGTATTGCTTTTGTTCCCTTGGCTGATACAGCCAAGGAACAAAACCTGAGGACAGCGTTCCCGTTAGGACAGCGCTTTCACTTCACAGCATCATTCCACCTCCTACAACTGGGTGTTCCAGGAAGGTTTTGACCAAAAAGAAGTCAATGGCAAACCATTCAGTTAGCCCTTGGATCCTAGTATGTAACTAAATTGCTTTGCCTATCTCCTGAGAAATACTCAAAATATTAATAAGTTGGTTGGGGAAGTGTCAGTATGGCATCTACAGAATTTGTTAACCTATTTTGGGTGATAGGTAAAGTCAAACTGATATATAAAGTATAGGCTATTAAATACCCTCAGTGGCTCAGCAGAAGCTGAGTGGTAGTATATAAAATGCTGTACATAAAAACAGCATACACTTGAATCAATACAATTTGGGGTTTCTTCTCCCAAGAACAACAGCTAAGAACAAAAGACCTTAAGGGTGTAGAACATGAGCTGTCAGTTTTCATGGCAGGCAGCTGGAAGGACTAGCCAGGCTCAAGTAGGAACATTCAGAGGGCAACCAGTAAGTACTGTTAAGCTGGAGACTTGGACAAATGAGTGAGAATGATATGGATCACTTCCCAGTAAAGACTGGAAAGTTTGCCTTCCCTTACCCAGAATCAAATGTATACCAAAGGCTAGACTGCAACCTCGGGGGTACACCCACATTCAAAATAGTCAACTGCCAGGTCATGGATATATTTTTAAGAGGTGCCTTGAATACCTTGCAAACAGTCCAACAATGCTGAGCCAAGTGGGAATGGAATCCAGTAAAGTGGCACACACCCACTGCCAGAACATCCCCTTTCCTGCAGGGAAGCACAGGTAGATGTGCACTGAAGCACTGACAGCTTTGTGTAGCTCTGAAGGCTTTAAAGCTGCCTTCCTGAGCTGACCACACCACTGACTGTTCTGCACTGAGTCTGGTCTTTTTGCTATTGCCAGGATAACAGATGATAGCAAATTTTAAACTGCTGTAGGTGTATATCTAGCAGAGTTTAGTTACTACAGTGTAAGACGTATTTTACTTCTGTAGGGGTATAGCTTCAATATAACTCGTGAAGATTTACTTATTTTTTATTCTATTTCTTCCTTGTTGTTATTCCTATATTAACTAAAAGCTCCACCACTCAGGTTTGGAACTGCTTCAAATTCAGGCTAGTCTATCCAGTTCCAGGGAAGGCCAGAGTTTTGCAATGAGGAAGTTGGCTTCAGACAGAGAAAGACAAACAATGAACTTACTGACAGCAAGGTACCGCTTATCAGCTGGCCTGTGGCAACACCTGGGTATATTTCTTCCCTACTGTAAAAGCAAGGCAGGTCATTCAACTTAAAAACAGTCTGGGAAACAGTAAGCTATTAAACTTAATAAATGGAATTGCTTGTAATCTGTTCAGACACTCAGTAATTTTTTGTGTAGCACGGCTCCTGCGTGCCTTCTCTGTATTTAATCCAAGGAAGGTAAGGTATCTTAAAAAAGGGCCAAACTGTCAAAAATTGAAGCAGAATTCAGACCAGTTAACTTGGCTAATAAGGATTATAGACAATTAATTATTTCACTTTTAAATTTCTGATTTAGCAATTAAATTTTATATACTTGCTTAGCATTGGTTAAAAGGGTTCTTTTGTTTAAGAATGAGGCAGTAAGATTGCAGCACTACATATTGCCATATAGCAGAACCAGCTCTCGAACACTTAAAAAGATCAGCAAAAACTGAAATCAAGAACATATGATTACAAAGGTTTTGACTTGTATGTATATCAGAAACACAATAAATCCTCAAAACTCAGCTTAGTTTTCACATACTACAGTCTGAGATTTCCTTGTACTCTAGCTTATTTTTATTCTCTAAGATAATATTTAAACCATAGAAATTAAATCTGTGTATGTTCCAGCATAAGAACTAACAATTTCACAGGGCTCTTCAGTCATGTAAGGTAAGGTTCAGATCACATATTTTTTCTCCAGAGATGGGAAACAAATAAACTTTAAAACTCACAGGTAAAAGAAAACTTTAGAAAGCATACCCTCGAGAACTGTCATACTCCTACTCAGGTAGTCCTTTTGGGCTGCTAAGAGGCATTGCTAAGGGTGTCTACCTTTTGTGATAATAATGTAATACCAGCCTACACTCTCAGAACAGCAGACTTGGGATGCTTTTCCTTCTCAGCTCCATAAGTCAAAGAATGTAAGGAAAATTTTCCTCCTGCTATGGTAATGCAAAAGTCATTAAGGTGCTCAATCATACTATGGCCAACTATACTGGACTTGGGTAGGAAAATGTCTGCTTGGATTCAAGTCCACAATAACTGGAGTATTTGTCTTTTGCCCAATTATTGTTTAGCATTAAATGCATGAACATTACAGCAGTGGAACCAGAAATCATGTTTCCCAGCCTCAGCAGAGGATCTTATTATGCCAGCTTGGACACTACTAGATCCACATGTATGATCTTACCCCGTTTTTTAAACTGTGTTGTAAATTAATGATCAAAACCCCTGTCCACTTGGGGATTCTGCAAGCACAAGAGAAAACAGCTTTCTCTAGAATAAGCACAAAGTGTTAACCTTCTGACCCTGACTATCATTAGTTCCTAGAGTCTGGTGATAAAACAGAGATAGAAGAAGGTTCTCAAACTTTGTCAAATAGCCACAGGCTGAGAAAACAGATAAATAAGCATAAGCAAGTTTGTGGAAGATGAGTCTTAAAAACCTCAAATGCCTAGTTCCTTCCAGCAATCTGGAGCTTAGTTTATCATTGACTCTCACAACTCAGTAGCATTCTCTTCCATACTACTATGTTCAGTCCCTTGGTTAGTGACAACTTGGAAACTTTTAACAGCACACAAATGCTTTGTGAATTTGCTTGCATGGTTGTTTTATAGTATCCCATCTTTATTTAAATATCTCAACTTCTGTCTATCAAATGAGGAGGAAAAAGAATTTTGTATGTGTCACACAGATCAGCACTGCAACTACAGAGGAGTTCCTGTTTTTGCCATATTCCATTAGAATAAACCTTTTGGTCTACACCTTACAGACCTGCTGGGGTGTGACACTGCACAAACACTACACGTTATGATCTATTTTAAGAAACGTCATTTAAGATGCCAGTAAAAGGGAGTAATTGAATTCCTTGAGAAAAATTAGAACCCTCTGGCTTCTTTTAATTAATTTTGCCCCATTTCAGATCTTAATATGAAAACCTCACTATTAAATGGTACTACTAACATACAAGTAATGTGGTATTTTTCCAATGCATAAACATGTCACAGTACTTTCAAATTCATAGTGACCATTAAGTTCTGGACCTTTCTTACATGGATGATCCTGTCTCCCTGTCGCTGTAAAATCCATGAAGCAGGATGACATTGCTGCAAATGCCATAACTTAGTACTAGCTTGGCGTATTTTTGGCAGAATATGAAACAAAACATTTTACTCAAACTAAACCTCAATATTTTATAAGAAACCACTGCTTTACAACAAATATTGTATCAAGGGGAATCTAATTCCTCGATGAACAGTTGGATGCTTCTAATAAAATCCCTTGATGCTTTGAATCTGTTCTAAAAGTGGCCAGTTTCAAAAATATCTACAGTCTTAAATGTTAAGATGTTCCAGGAACCTGGATTGCTTAAGAATACCAAAGATTTAAGCTCACAAAGAAACCTTTAACTCTATTTAACATAGTAACTGTTCCCTATGCAATATACTGTAATCCAAGACATTTATTTCAAATTAGAAGACACTTTTCAAAAAGAAAACATTACAGCTTGTAAGAAAAATGTGACCTTTAGGGAGACAAATATCTTTAAAAATATTAGAAAATATCTCTATGGAGTTTATATTAAATCTGAAATCCAGAAGAACACAGTACCAACCCACTGTGTAAACCTTTCCTATAGGAAAACCTTTTTTTTTAATTCAAAAAAAAAATTCCATATTTAAAAATCATATATAGTATGAAGGAAGGTAATACCTAAGCTGGAAACAATAGATAAAAATTAAGAGTATCTTTAGAAGGCATGTAGTTACTTGCTTTAATATGCTCCATAAAGACTTTATAACAATACTTTGATGTTTCTGAAAAGCTGTACAGAAATACAGCTTTTTCAGTATTACTCTGCCTTCACTGCCACATCTGCTCTAGTTCTGTCCCCATGGCAATCAGGCCACTTCCTACTCAGTTCTCCCTCGGCTGAGTTGTTTGGTTCCCCCAAATCTTTCATATGTGAGTCACTGAAACACTTACTCATACTTTAAAAAAATCACTAAGATTTCAGATGGTGCTAACATATTCAAGTGATATGTAGGTGTGTTATCTGATGCATAGTTACAAAGATCATCCTCTATAAGTAAGTTTTACATTAGAGATGAACTTGATAAACTGACTGTACAATAGACTTATTATGACCTTTCCTGAACTATGCCCACAAATTAACACCTACTTGCATTAGAAGTTGCATCCCAAGCCCCTAAGCACAAAATAAACCTGTATGTTTTATTTTAAATAAAACACTTCCTTTGAGCGAGAAATTAATTAAAGCTCTCATATCTTACAACTCTGCCATCACGTTAAATGGAAGCTGTAGATGTCATATAGGTGAAAGGAGAGCATCTGCCTCCAGACCTAAGAAGTTTCAAGACCCTGACTTTCAAGTTCAGATTTTATTCCATATAGTATGGCCTTCTTCAGTTTATCTTAGACCACTATGAAAATAGGCTGGTACACAAAAATAACTAGAGTTTATCCACACTCCTTCTAATACCTTTGAGGAACATCTCTCAGGTAAAGCAGAGGGTGAGTCTGAGGCTTACACACAGGGTAGTGAGGGTCCCTTGACAATGGGCAGACTCTTTTTTCCAGCAAGAACTGTGCTGACTGAAGAATTTACTGCCCACAAGCTGGCCCCAGCAGCTACTGAGATGCATGCGTGCATCTGGGTTGCTAAAAATGTATCCAGCAAGCTCAAAAGGTCCAAACAGAAATTCTCTCACAACTGGTGTTATCTGGGCTGGAACAGGTTAGGGCGTGCTCAGAAGCAGCTGAGCTGGCCAGCGTGACTGCCTGGAGGGCACTGCAGTCCCTGAGGAATGGGGCAGTCACTGTTCCAGCCACTGCAGGTGCAATCAGAAGAGACCCACCTCCAGTGTCTGAGATTTCACACCAAGCCACTGTATCTGACGTACAGATTAATCTGGCAGGAGGGCTTACTCTCAAAGTGCCTGAATTGTGCTGCTACACACGTAACACCACCCACAATTTAACCAAAGAGATGTCATTCTTCTCATTACATTTTTGTGAATTTCTTTTAGACTTTCATCAGCTAGCTACAAGAATGAGCTTTTGGGATGACTTCCACTACTAACACATTTTCAGCTATTTCTCTGAAAAGTTTGAGTGTCTCTGAGGCTGGTATTTTGCAGTAAGACACTGCTGCACGTTGATGTGATTTTTTTGCTTCTTTCATGAAAAATATTCTATTTTTAAACAAGTCCTAACACTTGAAAAAGGAACATTTGTACACAGTTTGAAGAACTGTGAATTGTAGTATCTCCAAACACTCAATTCACAAAAAATATGATCTGTTTCCACTGTTCATCACCTTCTTAACCATCTCAGGTCTTACTAAATTTCAGAAAAATAACTGAAGCATAAGAGATACACCAATGCCTGCTTAAGATTTGGGAGTGTCTTTGGCTTGGTCTAAAAGACCTTTTACTCATTTTCGCAGGTCTGAGCATCTCATTGAACTTTAATTCAAAAGGATACTACTATTTGGAATGTAAATGCTATTTTATCCACTCATAGACAAAGAGAGTGAGATAAAGTAGACAGAGATAAAATCCCTTTGGCAATTCAAGGAGCAGATTTCCCAAATTTCCCATCATTAGCTTGCCCACAAGAACATCTCTCTGACAACACCATCTACAATCAACAGAACATAATTCTCAGAACAGTAACAAATCTAAGGTCTAGATCCTTGACACTGGTAGCTTCTATGGACTAAATTATATCGTGTTTCTGCTGCCCATTAACATCTCAAACTATAACATGCTGCAAAATTCTCTGTAAAGTTGTTCACTGTCTGTAGTGGTGACTGCAAGACATACAGATGAAAAGGGTTAAGAGTATGTTTAAGTTTTTGAATGTCTAATTCACACACAACCTCTGTCCAAATTAAATAAGCCACAGATCACTAATTTTCAAATTAAACCACATTTTTGCCTAGACTGAAGTTATTCATTTGCAAGTCAAATGTATAATTCACAGATAATTTGAAGTTCAATCCTGTGAAATTATGGTAGAACTTGGCTTTAAAGTTGACAGGAATTAATTCTATCAGGTAGGCTCCAATTTGTAATATTTCCATGGCTACTCAGAATCAATACGATGATGCAGTTATCAGCTAAACTGTGTACGTGAAGCAAAATAAAGGGGACTCACAACCTGCCCAAATGAAAACTTACAAGTACGAAAACTAATGTGACTTCTCACTTATCTCAGCATGTACATTTTCCTCAGGATATTGTAAGTTGTGTTTTCCTGTGTGACACAGCAACGAAGACAAACAATCATTGTAAGACTGCTGTAGATTTTGGGTATAGACATGAATCACTAAATGCAAGCAAGATAATTATTTCTTCTGTGTTGTTAAATTAATAAAACCATTTTGAGGTTACTTGCTTCTTCAGAGTCAGGATTTCAACATATTATTTTTAAATGCAAAGTTCATAATGATCTTAAAAAAGCCAAGCTACATACAGTAAAATTATACTGAATAAGAATAGGGTATTATGAAAAGGGTATTATGAAAAGTAGGACTGCACATTCTATACCACTCTGATTATAGTCTGAGGCTTCATGCTGTTGAGTCTTTTAGGAATTAAGTACACCCATTTGGTGTATGAGAAGGAAAACTGCATGGCAGAAAAAGAAACTATTTTACTCCATTTACCAAGCTTTCAACTTACTCATTATAAAATCCCTCTGTTTCCTTACTCCTACAGCAGAGAGATTTAGCAAAACTATTTACTGAAATGGCTTCACATAGCAAAACCATTCAGATTTCTACTAAATAATGCTTGTTTTGTTGCTTGTTTTCAGATTCTAGCAGCACTAATAGTCCTGTTTATGCCAAGACTAATAACCAACAGTTGTAAATATGTTTCAAACAACTGGAGGCTGAAGAGGAAACAGATCATATCAATGGATTTGTTTATGAACAGAATTCAATGCAACCATTGTGCATAGATTACAATTCAGCAGTCACATTTTTACATTTTTTTTATTAGTTATGTTCTGGAAACCATAAATAATGTACTCATTTGAAAGAATTATATGACTGACCAAATCTACAAAATTCTCTGGAAATTTCCTCTGAAGTTCATTCATTTTTGGAGCATCAAAAACATCTCTGGGCAACATGTTCCAGTGCCTCACCAACTTCACCATTAAAAAAGAGAAAAAAAATCTCCCTTCTATCTAGTCTAAACCTACTCTACTTCAATTTAAAGGCATTTCCCCTTGTCCTATCATTTCATGGCCTTGTGAATGTCCCTCTTCACCTTTCTTGTAGGCCCCTTTCAGGTACTGGCTATCTGCTGTAAAGTCTCCCCAAAGCCTTCTCTTCCCCAGGCTGAACAACCCCAACTGAATGAGCCTGTCCTCCTAGGAGAGGTGCTCCAGACCCTCTCCAACAGATCCTTGTCTTTGCTGTATGGAGGACTCCAGAGCTGGATGCAGTACTCCAGGTGGAGTCCCAAAGTTATTCAAAATAACAGAGTTTGTTATAACCATGTCATTTCAAAAGAACAGAAATGGCTGCTCTTCTGCCACTTTGGTCCACACATATAACCAAACAAATCACAAAAGACTTAAGGAAAAGTAACAATCTCATTCCTAGTTTACCTCTCCATGATTTTCAGTGAAAAAAGGTTATGTCATCAAGATTCACCTGTCCTTCCCCAAGATGTGAGCTTTACTATAATATCCATTTTATAAAATATAGTAATTAATAGAATTAGATAGAGATCTATGGATAACCATATCGGAATACAAAACATTTTACAAGAACAGGTAGCAATGCATGTAGAAAGCACACTGGCCTACCTAGTGTGTGGGGTTTCTCCTCTCTTCCATCCATCCCCACTACTAGTTTCAACAATGACTCTTAGCATGATTCCTTCTCTTTTTAGCTTTCATCTATCCACTAAAAAACCTGAATTCGCATGCATTTACCTTGTCTTCTATTGAGAGGCTGCTGAGAACATCTCAAGAAAGTCTGCATATTTCCTCTACTACTTAATTTTTTCAATTCCATTTAAAACTTCAGATTTGACTTAAAGGTCACATTTGGCATGGCCATGGAACAGGATTAGGTGACATTGTTGCATCTCTTGTGGATTAGATTTGATAAGTCAGAACATCCTCTTCTGTCTCAAGCTGTAATTCAACCTTTACCTTTTCAGCTTGTCCTAAATTGCCTCTTCCACACTGAACAAAGAGAAGCTATAATTATTTTTTATGAACAGTCCATACTCTTCTGCTACACTTCTTATAGTATGTGTTTTTAATAAAACTTATCTTATTCAGCCCTTCTCTTCATGACATCCACCTCCATCTATTTTTTGTTCATTCTCTCTTTCGATTCATCCTCAAGCATTCTTTCTTGTCTAGTCCTATCATTTAATTCAAAACACCCTAGAAAAACATCTTCCTAATTTCTCTGTTCTACTTCCCTCCTGATTATTCCTAATCAGCTCTTTAATCCCCTAAAGTTATCAATGTCACAAATGTATTATGGGATTTCTGGATCCACCATCTCTCCTGCTAAGGTCACATTCTTCTTAGATGATGTTCCCCAACTCAACTTCTTCTAGCATTACCTTTCATCTTTGACTTCAACATACCATGCTTCTGAAAATAATTTTGAATTCTCCTTTCAATCTGAAACCCTCACCTGTTTTCAACTTCAGAACTCTGATTCCCTGTGGAGAAACAATCACTCAGGAAAAAAATCAGCATGGGAAAATTACATATAGTGAATTTTATTCATCCAGTTTTAAATTCAAGAATCTCTCCAGTCAATTCCACTGTTCCTGACTCATATTAAAATCTTAGAACCTAATATCAAAAAAAGTGGCCAAAATCTATCAGTCCTCATGTCAGTGTTTCCAGATTACAGTGTTTTCCCAAAACACTTTGCATGCATCTTTCTATATATTCATCATATTTCACATAGGGACTATTGTAGTGCTTCTTGTTCTACCCACTATGCTTCTTGCCTTGCTACTCTTGAGTTCATTCAAAAGTGTATGTTTTCTCTTCTCTGCTTCTTAAAACTCAGAGCTGCTGCTTTTCATTTAGATTTCCATCTGGAAAATTGATTTGATTTTCCTCTCAGTCTACTTCCTGACTTTTATTTTTAATTCTGCATGATGCTTCCTATGTGTTTACTCCGGAAATCATATTTTCTAACTTTCATCTTGGTGCTTTCTTTTAATCTAGCTCTTGTGAAATACAGGAAAGTTTGTCACAAAAATGTAAAAATGTTCAGGCACATATGACAATATTCTGTAAACCAGATAAAACCATTCTTATTAGGGCACTACAAGTAGCTATTCATTTCATTAATAACCAGAGAATCTAAATGTACTATGCTTTTTTTCCCAATCAATTCATTTGCATGAAGAAATCTAACAAAGAAGATACATGCCCAGCTTTCAGCTACTTAATACAAAAGCAAATCCTAACATACTAATTAAGTATAAATTCTAAAGTCTAAATTCTGTAATATTATGACAGGTTTGAACAACAAAGAGCCATATAAAACCAGTCATATTTGCAATCTCCTTTTCCTATAATCATATCTGTATGCCAAACAGCAAAGTACAACATTTTCCACTGATATTTGGTAATTAAGGGGCACTTTCACTGATGCCAAGATCTGACTCTGTGTCACAATTACAGCCCATTTTTGCTATCCTATTAAACCAAGAAATCCCACTTTCAATTACAACCCCTAAAAATCAACTAACCTTTCAATATGGAAGCTGGAATGAGACAATACAAAAATCCCATGAGTTTGAGCTGAAATTAGTTGCTGGATTTAGACTGCTGGAGGGGGGAAGGGAAACATGTCTGAAGGAAACATATTGAGAGCAGCAGGACCCCCTTCAGGAGAGAAAGAGAGAACAGTTAGTAAAAGGAAGCAGGATAAATAATGTGAGAAGAATAGTGTCTATAAAATGAAAAAGGGATAAAAAGAGAGAACAGTAATAAGTCTTACTAGAAAGTGGAACAGAAAACACAGAGGAAAGCAAAGGAATGCAACTGGCGATGCTCCAAGATTTTAAGCACAATCTTATCTCTAAAGCTGTAATTGTTGCCTCTGATTAAAGTGTAAAACACCGAGAAAGATACGTTATTACAGAATAAACTAACATGGAGATTTGGGAGTTTCACATAAGGCTGGGATAAAGAGTCACTCAGACTAGGTACAGTGAGTTCCTCAAGTGATCTGAGCCCAGCTATGCTGGCAAGGAGACATTCTCCAGAACCTGCAATTGCACAGGACACAAGACACAAGGGATGGCAGGTAGTGGTACTGGTGCTTTAGTCAGCATTACATTTATGCACCTCTCATGGACTGCATCTACCTATATTAATGTAATTTCAAATTTCTACTGCAGCTTCTCAAGACCAGACAGGTAGCAAGCACTGATCCAAGCACTAAATCAAGGACAGCTTCAGTCTCTAAATACATGACACCTCTTTGGAAGTACATATAGTACGTAAGAAAAAATAATGTATTTTCAAAAAGGCAGATGCAGACACTAGTTCTAGGGACACTTGGGAAGGTGCTGCCTTTCTGATACAGCATGAGGCTAGGACCCAAAACATGCACACCTACTAAATGCTAAGATCATCTAGGACTTAGTATTGGTAATTGCATCCTTGCATAATAAAATTCTTAGTGCTCTTTCAGCTTGATATAACATGCTTTTACATTATTTCCTAAGCTAAAGATGTGACAATTTCCACAATTTTGCAGTACACATCCCCTGCCACTCATTGGTTATGGGTTAGCATGGCGAATAAGACTTGACCCCAAGGAAAGAAATTTTAGAATCAGGATAGTTTCATACTGGATGAGAGAGAATTCTATAGGAAAAGCACGTCCATTACCAATATGCCAGATGCAAAATAAAACCCAGTTTAAGTAATTCCACTATTTGCTCAGCAGTGTTACTAAAGTGCTATTATAATTACACAAAAAAAAATTGGAGTAAAATTTCCATGTGCCATTATGTAAGACAAACATTTTAATTTATTAATTATTTATTTAACACTGCTGAATACATAGAAAATATATAAAATTAGTATTTCACACATGCTTCATAGAACTAACTAATTCTTGAAACAGAAATCTCAGGACAAAATCCTAACCAAATGGCTATAAAAGGTTGTTATTCACTTTTTTCCCACACTGAAAAAAGTCAGACCAGATCTGTGAAAGTTAGGAAAAGTTTATAGTCACTGGGGTCAGAAGAAAATGCCAACCAACAAACTGCAGAACGGATGCAGAGTTATTGTGGGAACTACTGGACACAGCAGGTTGCATTTCTGCAAAACTCCATATGTATGTATGTATCTACACACTCTATGTATTTAGTGTACTTCCTCCGACATTTCTACAACAACTTACTTACAGAAATGTTCCCTCACTATGAAACATGCACTTTAAGGTAGAATATAAATTTATAACTTTTACAATAAGGAATTGTAGTTAGAGATTCTAAAAAATGCTGGCCATCTCAGTGATCTCATCATATCCACAGTGACACAGGAGAATAATTATTGCATAATTTCCTCTGAAGATAACAGGAGGACTTGATGATTATTTCAACACTGGATTTGATTGAATGGCTTGTTTCATTTTCTTGTAGAACACTATCATCATCTGGTGGTATATTTTGCTGCTATGTAGTCTGCATGCTATGAGGATGGATGAAAGTATTTAATTTACTTAGCATTAGACTTTTAGAAGAAGACATAGATTTACCACCTTGCAGTTATGCACATTATGCAGGGATGGAAAATGAAGTAACATGAAACTAACTTGACAGAACTGCTGAGAATTTTGAGAACAAGATGCCAACATTTTACATGAATGAAATTTGAATACTTCTCTGTCCAGAAGTAAAAGATAGACTAAATAAAACAAGAGAGCTCAAGGATGCTTCATATCCTTATTCAGACTTTCTAAAACTTATTAGGGATATGAGTTTTTAAGAAAACCTCACAGGTTTTTCAAACAAAAATATTTTCCACATAGTTTTTCTTATAATTGGAAGTAGAGATCTCACATGAAAAGTCAACTATTTATTACAACATTCAACCAGAATATACATAAATCAGTTGTTGACTTACGTGGTAACTTTTCAGTCTAACAAAATCAACTTTCATGGAGATGAACCTTTCTGAATTTCTGCTAAGATTTTTAATGTGCTCCACAAGATCAGCACAGAACTTGTAGCCACCTTTGAGGACACAGAGAACCACAATATCATTGTCTCCAATGTCTTGCATAATGTCTTTTGCCAGTCGTTCAGTCCTGGGAAATAAAAAAATCAGGGATAAAATAACTTTAGATGCAGATGCTCTAAGTTCGTGGCATACTTGACAAACACTGTGGTGAGTATAAAGCTTGACTGGCACTGCTTAAGTATCCTGATTTCACAGAGTCACAGAGTGATTTAGGTTGGAAAAGACCTTCAAGGTCATCGAGTCCACCCTTTGACTGATCACGACAATGTCAGCTAGACCATAACAGCCAGAGCCTTGTCCAGTCATTTCCTGAACACCTCCAGGGGTGGTGACTCTGCCACGGTCCAGGACAGCCCATTGCAAAGCTCGACTGGGTTTGCATCCAGCTCACACATGGCAGATACAGTGAAGGATGCGAGATGCAAAGCACTTGAATCTAAATTTCTAAATAAAAATATCCAAATTTTTAACTAATAATATTTTAGGACAAAGATTATACATGCACTGTGTGTGGATGACAGCCTTTATAAAAAAGAATAATATTACTGACCAAACAATTTATTTAGTAACATTCAAGCTACACATACCTGTCAACAATAATGCCATGAGGAATGAGCACATATTCCAGGTCTCCATAGTAGTGCTGAGGATAAGTGAACAAATCCAGACTGTATCCAGGCCAATTGTCTGAAATCTGAATATCAAAGAGTACTGTAAAGAACACTTCATGGTGTTTGACATTCTATAACTGATACAAAATCAGCATTCTAGTGCACTCTATTGGGTGAATTCATTGTGTGCCATACTTTCTTCCAGTTACAATTTATTATTTTGCTTTTCCCATTAATTATTTTGCTTCTCAGTCTAACTCAGAAATCAAATGCTACAATTTTTTCCCCACAGAATGTGGGAAATGTCACTCGAAATTACAAACCACTATATAGACAAAGGAAATACTTAATTCTAAACTAGTGGCAAAAGTAAGTTTCTAAGTACTTTCAAACCCTTAAGTTTAAATATAATATTGCCAGTAAGAAGGGATTCTCCAATGGGAGATTCAGACAGTGGAATTAAAAGTAAAAAAAATCTATACTAAAATTGTACATTTATAGTTTAGAATGACTTAAAGTCATAAATAAATAAACAGATAAGTATTCTACAGATGAAACAGTACATATGGAGAATAATTTATGTGGTTCATGGGTGATATCTGGATGATACAAACCAGTGAAAAACTGTACTTCTTGCCAAAGGTGAGGTTCTTAATTTAGATGTCATCAAAGATAAGTAATTACAAAATGTTTGGATCTCCCCTCACTATGAAACTAATCTGTAAATCCACGTATTTACAGAAAAAATATTTTACAGACTTAATATACATTGGGTTTTTAAGTATCAGAATACAGAGATTAGATCTCACAACATACAATGGTGGTAGAGATTAAAAAGGTCAAAAATTAGCCAACAGTTGAAGGCTCCAGAAAGCTATGAAAAAAGTCCAAAAACTAAACAAACTCCAAAACACTTTCACTATTCCTTATGAAAAACAAGATCTGCACGTTGACAAAGTATCTTGAAATCATTACAAAGCTTTGCTTCAATACTGGTTCAGGAAAAAAAAAGTGACACCCAATAGGTTTTCCTTACAATCATATTCCTCAAGTCACACATTGTCTTTCTACAGCTTGGCTACAGGAATCCAAGGAGAAATGGTGACAAACTTGCCATTGTGCAGTGCATGTCTTAATGGCGTTTTTGCTACAAAGAGTCTTTAAAGGACCATCACTGAAACTAATGTCTGCTTACCATTTCATAGTACAGCAATAAATGGTTTCTCACAATTTTGGCTAAGATAAGCTATTTGATGTTGAGCCCCTCTTTAACTCAGACACAGCCTTGCCTCATGCTGTACTGAAACACTGTTCAGCCTTGTGGATTTGGGGTTGCTTGGGGGCTTTCTTCGCATATTCATTGACAACTACAGACACCTTGACTGGCACATTTTCTTAACTCTAACCAAAAATTTCTGCATCAAAAAGGTTATTAGTTGACAACTGCTACTGAATATTTGCAAATGAAGGACATTGTTGTGCAATGCTGTCCCCAGGGAGACGCAGTGATAACCACGGAGTCGAAGCGGGAAAAGAGGAAGTTTAATTTTTTCTACAACTTATATAGATTTCTAAAAGGAAGACCAGATTGGAAGACTGAGGTTCAACCTCTTCAACTTCACTGGTCTTAGAAAGTGTCCATCAAGATTCCCTTCACAGAAAGGAATCCGAAAAACATGATAACAGTTCTGTAAGCATTACTTTGTTTACATGAAATTTCTGACTCCAAGGCTGAAGGCTGGAAAACAAGGCGACAGGACATGACTAGATCACTGGAATCAATATAAGCTTTCCTCCTGACTTACACAAGCCTCGAAACTACACAAAAGAAAAAAAGTTACTTAGTTGTGTTCTTCATTTCCATAGAAACAGGAGATTATAAATATCCTCCTTGGCCAGGTTTTTAATTAGAGGCAAATCTTGCTCCAAAAACACTGCTGCAGTCAGCCTGGAAAGACTATTTTCCCATCTACTTTTTCAGTGCATGGGGGGGCCTGAAGCTTTTTAAACATTTTGTAGCAATGAACGGTCAGTTCAAAGGTATTTTAATGCAAACTGAAACAATTTCATTAAGTATTACAAACACCCACTAGCAACCCCTGTCAGTGTTGCTTACTTCTGCATTTTTGTCAAATTGAATGGTTTCAATGTGGTGCAGAAGATCAAATAAAATGGATAGAAACTGCTTCAGAACTCATACAAACCAATAACTTTTACTTAGGTTACAATAAGTCCTTTATAAAACAGGATCAGGATGAAATTTTGATTCTCCCATTTATTCTTCTGGTTCTCTAGAATAGCAGAACATAAATAGTGTAACTCTACAATAATTTTGAAGTTCTTGTTTACAAGTGTTTGCTGGTTTGACAAATAAGATGATATTCACATGCACTTTCAAATTATTTGTCTGATAAAATAAACCTATTTCACATTCTTCTTTCTTTTAACCAGGCACTTCCCAACAAGTCTTAGAAATTCTCATTTATCCTAAAGCTATTCACAGTATTATGCTACATGACAATTTTCAAGTAACTGTAAATTGTTATGATTATTCTGTTTGAGAATTTAAAAAGCCCTTGAAAACATGAAGGAAAAAAAATCTGATTGGTTCAGAAAAAAGCAGTATTCAACTGGATAAGTAAATATATATTCTAAATACATTGGCATACTCGTGTGTAAAAAAAATTCCTACAGTGAAAGAAAGACCTACTTTTAAAGTTCAGGCTTTGCATGTTTGAATAACCCAGCAGACATTCTTTGGTAGGTCTTTAAAAAGTTGATGTGAATGGATACAAAAAGGAATACAAATACATGGCAATGTCCAAAAGTGTTCCCTTCAGGCCTAAGGAATAAGCTGAAGACTCTCAATTGCAACACCTTTATAAGAATGTTGCTTGTTTTCTCGTCTGGCAAAGCAAGCACAGGTGAGGTTTGAGCTAAGTCCTCACTTCAAGCGAGCATGAAGCAAAGTCCAGCTTCTGTAATTTAAATGATGCCGCACTGGACTTACTGCTGGTTGGGTTTTTGGGGAGATAAGCAGAAAAAATTAAACCAGAGCAGCCATGGTCATATACATTCATGTCCTTCTTTGCAATAACCTCATGTTGCTTTGGTGATATCCAGAGTCACCCACTTAAGGAATGTTATTTATTACACGGTGTCAGGAGACATGGTTGATGTGTGGTGTTTTCAGACAGAGGTCGAACACACAGAGACAGATCCTTCAGAAGGGGGATGGAGGGGACGTTGGAGTGGACAGTGTGTCCACTGCCTACACAGAGGGCCCTGGGCCATGATCTGGGCAGCTGACCCGTGAACTTTCTGTTAAAATCCTAACGCCACATTAACATAAGAACATACCTAAGGTGGTGGCACTGATGCCATTTGCTTCACAGGAGAATCTGGTGTGTCTATCAGAACAAGGATCACATTCATTCATTCATTTTTGCACCATTTATCCGTCCCTACAGACACTCCAAACGCACTGCCAAGGTTCGGGCGGTTTCCCACCCCAGCAGAACACGGGCAGCCCAACCCTCTTTCACGGCACCCCCAGGCCCTCAGGGGCCTCTCAGAGCTCCAGTGGGACAAGGACACCTCGGGATACCTGAGGATCCTCATCCCCGGTACTCAAGGAGCCTGGGGTAGCACAGCCACGGCTACAGGAGCCGCTCGGGGTGGTACCGGACCGCGTTTTCAGGGCGGTACCGGACCGCGTTTTCAGGGCGGAAGCCAAAGGCGCGGCTCAGCCCAACACGCCCGTCCCCCTCAGGCAGCCGCAGCGGGGCCGGGCCCGGCGGGCGTGGCGGAACCGGCGCAGGATGAGGGGACGCGGCCCAAGCGCCGGCCGGGGCGCCCGGAGCAAGCGGGGAAGGGAAGGGAAGGGCGCGGGGGTTCAGCACAGAGCGCCGGGGGGCAGCGGGGAAACGGGCCGGGCACCGGGGAGGCCCCGCGGCCGGCGAGGGGAGAGCGGCCGGGGCGGGCCGGGGCGCGCTCCGCATTTACCACAACGCCGCGGCCTCCAGCGCTGCTCCCGCCCTGCCCGGCCATGTTCCTGCGCGCGCCCGGCCGAGGGGCTGCGGCGGGGCGGGGCCGCGCCCGGGCCAGCGCGGCTGCGGCGGCTGCGGAGTGCGGGATGCAGGGTGCGGGCTGCGGGGTGCAGGGTGCGGGATGCGGAGTGCGGGATGCAGGGT